>SJYO01052474.1:86630573-86705711 GCA_006410555.1 Capra ibex | reverse complement strand
GTATCCATTACGTATAAAGTATCCAGTCATCAATATTACAAATGGGTCACTTTAACTGTCCTCTTACTAAAGAATTTAATCATGAGTGATTCTGAGGACTTCCCGAAGGGACCACCGAGTCTACCATTTCTTAGATGGACGTTACGTTCTCTGGATCCAAGTCAGGGACCCAGTCCTTTTAGGGGACCTCTTCCGTTACCGGTGGGTGAGGTCATAAGAACAGACCTTTTAAGGTACCAGTCTCCTCGGAACGTTCGATGTCAGGTACCCCAACGTTTCTCAGTCTGTGTTAACTCGTTGATTCATTGAATCGGAGGATTTTCCGTCGAAGTCAAGTCAAGTAAAGTCAAGTGAGTGAGTGGGCACAGGTTGAGAAACTCTGGGGTACTTGGCGTCGTGTGGTCCGGAGGAACAGGTAGTGGTTGAGGGCCTCAGGTGGGTTTGGGTACAGGTAACTCAGTCACTACGGTAGGTTTTTAGAGTAGGAGACAGCAGGGCAAGAGGAGGACTGGAGTTAGAAAGGGTCGTAGTCCCAGAAAAGTTTACTCAATCGAGAAGCGCACTCCACCGGTTTCATAACCTCAAAGTCGAAGTTGTAGTCAGGAAGGTTACTTGTGTCCTGACTACAGGAAATCCCACCTGACCAACCTAGAGGAACGTCAGGTTCCCTGAGATTCTCAGAAGAGGGTGTGGTGTCAAGTTTTCGCAGTTAAGAAGTCGTGAGTCAAAAGAAATATCAGGTTGAGAGTGTAGGTATGTACTGGTGACCTTTTTGGTATCGGAACTGATCTGCCTAGAAACAACCGTTTCATTACAGAGACGAAAAATTATCCGACAGACTCAACCAGTATTGAAAGGAAGGTTCCTCATTCGCAGAAAATTAAAGTACCGACGTCAGTGGTAGACGTCACTAAAACCTCGGGTATTTTTATTTCAGACTGTGACAAAGGTCACAAAGGGGTAGATAAACGGTACTTCACTACCCTGACCTACGGTACTAGAATCAAAAGACTTACGACTCGAAGTTCCGTTGAAAAAACGAGAGAAGAAAGTGAAAGTAGTCCTCCGAAAACTCAAGGAGAAGTGAAAGACGGTATTCCCACCACAGTAGACGTATAGACTCCAATAACTATAAAGAGGACCGTTAGAACTAAGGTCGAACACAAAGAAGGTCAGGTCGCAAAGAGTACTACATGAGACGTATCTTCAATTTATTCGTCCCACTGTTACATGTCGGAACTGCATGAGGGAAAGGATAAACCTTGGTCAGACAACAAAGTACAGGTCAAGATTGACAACGAAACACTGGACGCGTGTCCAAAGAGTTCTCCGTCCAGTCCACCAGACCATAAGGGTAGAGAAAGTCTTAAAAGGTGTCAATGACACTAGGTGTATCAGTATCAGTTCTTTCGTCTTTATCTACAAAAAGACCTTGAGAGAACGAAAAAGCTACTAGGTCACCTACAACCGTTAAACTAGAGACCAAGGGGACGGAAAAGATTTTGGTCGAACTTGTAGACCTTCAAGTGTCAAGTGTATAACGACTTCGGACCGAACCTCTTAAAATTCGTAATACAATGATCACACACTCTACTCACGACAACGTCGGCGACCCGAGCACCAACAGTAACGATTCCGGTTATAGTTTGAAAAAAAGAGTCATAAAAGAATCTATAAAATCAAAGTACGGAATGTAAATTTAGAAATCATATAAACTTAAATAAAACACTTTCCACATTCTATTTCTAGATGAAAACAAGAAGTAGACCTTTTTAGTAAACGGGTCGTGTTAAATAACTTCTCTGATAAGAATATTGTAACATGTAAGAACTGAGAGCGAGACACATTCTGGTCAACTGTTATATATACACCCAAATAAAGACTTATCAGATAAGACAAAGTAACTAGTCATACAGACAAAAATACGGTCATAGTATAACAAAACCAGTTATATCGAAACATTTCATTAAACTTTAGTCTTGTACACTACGAAAGTCGAAATAAATAGAATGAGTTTCAACGAAACTGAGAAACCATATAAATCCTCAAGGTCTACTTAAATAAAAACCACCACCCCCCACCCCTTACGGTAACCCTAAACCTTTGTAACGTAACTTATAGATATAGGGAAATCTATAAGACCTGTAAAAATGTTATAAGAAGGTAGACTTCCATGCCACAGAAAGTTAAATAAATAACTTTTTTTTAAGAGAGTAGTCACAAAATATCAAAAACTACATGTTCAGAGAGTAGAAACATGAAACATAATAAATATTCATATAATAAAAAAAAAACCATAAGTACATTTACAATAATAAAAGAACTAAAGGAAAAATCCATCAAAGAACGAATACATATCTTTACGTCGAAAAGAAGACAACTAAAATATAGTACGTCGAAAATGACTTACACGATTAAGATTCTAAGAAAACACCTCAGGAATCTCAAAGAACGCATATACTTGTACGGTAGACGTTTGTCTCTTCTAAAATGAAGAAGGACAGTCTAAATCTACGGAGAATAAACAAAAAGAAAAGATTAACAAGAGGAATCCTTAAAGTCATGAGACTTTAATTTCACCGTTTGACCCATAGGAAAGAAACAGGACGAGAATCTGTTTTTTGAGTCAAAAAGTGAAAACTTATACTACGATTGACACCTTAAAAACATATACTTGAATTAATGTCACAACACAAATTCATTCAAGGATTTAAGAATGAAATGACTCTTTAAAGAAATACTTACCTACACTTTAGTACGAAAAGATGTAGATAACACTATTATGTACTAAAGATAAAAAGTAAGACAATTACTGACTAAACACATACAACTTTCTAGGAACGTAGTGTCCCTATGCAGAGTGAACCAGTACCATATACTAGGAAAATTATACAACAACTTAAACTAAAAGATCACAAATCAACTCCTAAGAATATACACACAATTAGTCCTTATAATATTAAAAAACAATTTAAAACCACAGAAACCAAAACCATAGTTTCACCATGACCGGAGTGTTTTGCACAAACCTTCACGAGTGAGAAGGTAAAAAACTTACTTTAAATTCGTCAAAACCATAATTAAGAAATTTATAAACCATATTAAGTACATAGTCTGTAGACCAGGACCTCAAGAAATCGATCAACCAAAAACTATTGACCAAGTCAGAAGAACAATAACTAGACAAACAGAAAAAACAAAAAATTTTAAAAATTAAGTCAGAGACATAAAACATACAAATATCCTTAAACAATATATAAGATTGAATCAGTCAAATAACCGTATATCACAAGTATTATCAGGAAATAGTGGAAAATAGAAAGACACCATAGTCAACATTATACAAGGGAATGTAAAGACTAAAATAAATAAGTTCACAAGAGAGAAAACAACAACAATCAGAACTATTAACAAACAGAAAAATCTAATAAAAAATTTTTTGTCGAGAACCAAAGGAGTAACAAGATAACAAAAAGAGAAAATATCAAATAAAGAGGAGATCATAATAAATAAATAAAGAAGAGTGAAACTCAAAGTAAACAGAAAGAAAAGGACCAAAGAAGTCTATATTTCAATCCAACAAATAAACTATAAAAAGAAAAAAAGATTACATCCGAAAATAACAACAATTACATGGAACATTATAACGAAAAAGACGTAGAATATTTAAAATCATAAAACACAAAACAAATGTAAACAAAGTACTATAAAAGAATAAACGGAAGACACTGGGTCACCAAGGTCCTACACAATTTAAGGTGTATAAACATTTAACAAAGTAAAAGGAAGACAATAACTAAAGATCCAAGTAAAGTAACACCAACCTTCTATTATGAAGCAAACTCAAATCATAAAAGGTATAAGTATTACTGTACAAAACACTAGGTAGAACATCTTACAAACACACGTGAACTCTTCTTATGTATAAGAAGACGACTGTAACCTTGTAAGAGACCTCGTAAGGTACATAGAATTCAAGTAAACCTTGTAAGACACATAGACAATTCAAGTGCACTAGACAACATAACAAGTTCGGACTACCAAGAAATCACTAAACGAGTGACTTATAAGACAACCAATAACTTTAACCTCATAACTTCAGACAATAATAACATAACTACAGATAAGAACGAAAGTCTAGACAGTCATTAACGAAATATGTAAATAAATTTACGTAACCCACAAATATATGTGGGTCACTCTTGTACTCTTTACGACCCGACCTCCTTCGTGTTCGACCTTAGTTCTAACGACCCTCTTTATAGTTATTGACGTCTATACGTCTACTGTGGTGAGAATACCGTCTTTCACTTCTCCTTGATTTTTCGGAGAACTACTTTCACTTTCTCCTCTCACTTTTTCAACCGAATTTCGAGTTGTAAGTCTTTTGTTTCTAGTACCGTAGACCAGGGTAGTGAAGTACCGTTTATCTACCCCTTTGTCACCTGTCACAGTCTGAAATAAAAACCCCCGAGGTTTTAGTGACGTCTACCACTAACGTCGGTACTTTAATTTTCTGTGAATGAGGAACCTTCCTTTCAATACTGGTCGGATCTCTCGTATAAGTTTTCGTCTCTGTAATGAAACGGTTGTTTCCAGGTAGATCAGTTCCGATACCAAAAAGGTCACCAGTACATACCTACACTCTCAACCTGATACTTCTTTCGACTCGTGGCTTCTTAACTGCGAAAACTTGACACCACAACCTCTTATGCGAACTCTCAGGGAATCTGACGTTCCTGTAGGTTGGTCAGGTAAGATTTCCTCTAGTCAGGACCCACAAGAAACCTTCCTTACTACGATTTCGACTTTGAGGTCATGAAACCGGTGGAGTACGCTTCTCAACCGAGTAACCTTTTCTGAGACTACGAACCTCCCTAACCCCCGTCCTCCTCTTCCCCTGCTGTCTCCTACTCTACTCAAAGTCACTTGAGGCCCTCAACCACTACCTGTCCCTCCGGACCACACGACACTAAGCACCTCATCGTTTCTCAGCCTGTACTGACTCGTTGACTTGACTTGACTTTGTGGGTTACGTAAATTTAGTCCTATAGCAAAAGGTACAAAGTGAAAGTCGGAGAGTCACTTCACATCAATTGAGATTTCAATTAGAGACATCTGTCGTTCATCAACCTAGTAGAACAAAATAGGTAATTCGATACCATCTCTCAAATTAGTCAAATGTAAATACTAATAATAACTATCCATTCCCGGATGCTAACAGTAAAACAATTAATAAAAGACTTACAAAACATCAAGAAAACAAGGAAAGAAGGTTACAACGACAGAAAGAAACAATAAACTACGAAAAAAAAAAAACGTAACTATGTGAAACTAAGGAAAGAAAAAAATTTTCTATAAAAGAGACACCAATGGTAGTTCGAATATATACTTATAAAATCAATGTTATCAGATAAAATGCGACTATTGAAGTTAACGTATGTTTTCAGATATAAATATGAGTAGGAACTGGACCATACAATAACTACAGTGTTAAACGTAGAAAATATAACACGTACATTTATATCTAAAAATATGATTACAAAAAATATGAAAAAAGAGATTGAAAACATGACCAAATTTTACACTATACACACAGTAGGCATATCATAATTTAATAAGACCAAACGACACTCCAAATATGAAAAAATACAACGAAATTTTACGAGAAAGTTAAACGAACAACCTGAGAGATAGTGAAGAATATTCCGTCACGTGAGTGGTCCCGTCTCGTGACTCTATGAGTCTGAAGATCACCATAATTTGAGAAAGTAATTTGAAACAAGTAGTTCTTTTAAGAAGTACAGAGGAAATATAATATATGAAAATATCTATATGCCAAAACGTCTACATGCGAACATATATATCAGCCTGAAGATCACGACAATTTGCGAAAGTCCAAATAAACAGATCCTTTAAGAAATACAGAGGAAGTAAATTTTAATATCAAAATGTCTATATATGTGAAAATGTCTATATATATATCTATATATAGATATATATATGTGTGTGTGTATGTATGTCGAAGAGGTAGAAACCGACGTTATCTTAGTTAGACTAAAACCATGACTGGTAAACCACTACAGGTGTACATCTCAGTAGAGAACACACCAACCTTTTCAAACAAACGATACTGGTCACACAAGAGAACTGTTTTGAGACAATCGGAATGGGACGAAGTAAAACATTAGGTTCCGGTTTGAATGGACAATGAAAATTCATAGAGAACTGAACAATGAAAACGTAAGGTTAGGGAATACTACTTTTCCCGTAGAAAAAAACCACAATGAAGACCTTCCAGAACATTCAGAAGTATCTTGACAATTTGAAGTTGAAGAAATCGTAATCACCAACCCCGTATCTGAACCTAATGACAATACAACATACCAAACGGAACCTTTACTTAGTTCTAGTAAGACAGACTAAACTCTAACGTGGGTTCAATGACGTAAAACTTAAGAAAACAACTGTTACTCCGATGAGGTAAAGAAGATTTTTTAAGAACGGACATCTTCATCTATGTTACCATTAGACTTAATTTAAGTGGGTAAGTACAGGTAAAATCAAGTGACTAAGGAATCTACAGGCACAAGTGTAAACGGTAGAGGACAAACTGGTACAGGTCAAATAGAACTAAGTACCTGGATTACAAGGTCCAAGGATACGTTATAATATGTCGTAACCTGAAACGAAAGTGGTGATCCGTGTAGGTGTCAACTCATATTAAAGACGAAAACAGGCCGGTGAAGTAATAAAGACCTCGATAATCATTAACGGGGGTTGAGAAGAGTCCATCGTGTAATCCCCCGATGAGGGATTACCCGCTAAGTGGACAGTATAGAAAAACGGAAAGGTATGACAAGTACCCCAAGAGTGTCGTTCTTGGGACCTCACCAAACGGTAAAAGAGAAGGTCTCCTCGAGTAAAGCAGTCTTGAGAAGTGACACTTGACAGAAGAACCCGTCGAGACGTACCAAACCGAGTACCGAAGCAACTCAATGCGTACGAGGAAGCGGTACTGTCTAGTACTCGAGGAATAACGTTTTAAGTCCGAATTTAATTTTTTTATCCCTTTAGGTGATCCGGTAAGTCCATACTGGATTCAGTATAGGGAATACTAATATGTCACCTCAACTACTTATCTAAGTTCTCTAATCTAGACCATTTGTCTCACGGACTTCTTGATACCTGTCTTCAAACATTATAACATGTCCTCCGTTACTAGCTTTGGTAGGGTTTCTTTTTCTTTATGTTCTCCCATTGCACCAACAGACTCCTCCGAAATGTTTATCGACTCCTTTCTTCTCTTCGCTTTCCGTTTCAATTCCCTTTCCACGTGGGTTGACTGATGTGTCAAGGTCTCTTGTCGTTTCTCTTTATTCTGGAAGAATGTACTTGTTACGTCTCTTATCTTACCCTTTCTGATTGTTAGAGAAGTTCTTCTAACCTCTATAGTTCCCTTGTAGGGTAGGTTCCCACCGACACTATTCCCTGTCCTTACCGTTCGCGGATTGTCTTCGTCTTCTCTGATTCGTCTCCGCCGAGACAACCACCTTTACGCTAGCCGTGTCGGTGATACCTTCCGTCATACCTCTACGGAATCTCTCGACCCTTATTCTGATGGTATACCGGGTTCTTCGGGTCACGACCGGTATACGGGACTCTTTTGGTTTAACTTTGCTGTGTACACGGGGTCACAAGTGACGTCATGACAAATGTCATCGATCGTGTACCTGTGTAAGATTTACAGGTAGTTGTCCACTTGCCTATTTCTTCGACACGACGTATATATATTCGTCGATAATGAGTCAGAATTTTTCCTTACGTAAACTCAGTCGCGACTACTCCACCTACTTGGATCTCGGATAATATGTCACTTGATTCAGTCTTTCCTTTCGTTCACAGTACATAATGACGTGTATACACCTTAGATCTTTCTATCACGACTACTCGGATCAACGTCCCGTCGTTACCACTACGTCTATATCTCTTGTTTGTACCTGTGCCCCCAGTCCCCACTGCCTTCCTCTCTTACCCTGTTTACCCCTCTCATCGTACCTCTACATATGTGATGGTATACCTTTTGTCTGTCGGTCACCCTTAAACGGAATACTAAGTCCCTTGACTTTGACCCTGAACCACTGTTGGATCTCTCCACCCTACCCCACCCTACTTCCTTCCTCCAAGTTTTCCCTCACCTGTATGCATATGGATACCGACTAAGTAGAACTAGAGACCACCTTTAGTTATGTTATAACATTTCGTTAATAGGAGGTCAATTTTTATTTAAAAAATGTTTCTCTTTTTTGTAGATCAACTTTAACTCTACAAAAATACATATTTTATATGTATCTTAAAGTCTCTAAATGACATTTTTTATTTCTACGTTTAATATAGTTATTAAAAGTAACTAAAGTACAATACTACATACAACTATATGACCTAATTTACATAAGGATTTTATTTGATTAAAGTGGACAAATTTTTTTTTTTTTTCTCCATCGTTCTTATGTGTCTTGATATGTTTTTACCAGAATTACTGGGTCTATTGGTAGTGAGTGAGTTTCGGTCTGTAGGACTTCATACTTTATTTCATCCAGAATCCTTCGTAATGATGTTGTTTCGATCACCTCCACTACCTTAAGACCGACTTGATAAGGATTAGGATTTTCTCCTATGACACTTTCACGATGTGAGTCATATGTTCGTTTAAACATTTTGAGTTGTCTCCGGTGTCCTGACCTTTTCCAGTCAAAAGTAAAGTCAGGGTTTCTTCCTGTTACGTTTTCTCCCAAGTCTGATGGTTGTCAACGTGAGTAAAGTGTACGATCATTCCAACAGGAGTTTTAGGAAGTTCGATCCGAAGTCGTCATGTACCTTGTCTTTGAAGGTCTACATGTTTGACCTAATTCCTTTCTCCTTGTCCTCTAGTTTAACGGTTGTAAACAACCTAGTATCTCTTTCGTTCCCTTAAGGACTTAGATGAAGACGAAGTAACTGACACAATTTCGGAAACACACTTAGTGTCGTTTGACACCTTTTACCAATTTCGTTATCCTTATGTTCTGGTGGAATGAACAGAGGACTCTTTGGATATACTCCCAGTTCTTTGTTGTCAATCTTGACGTGAACCTTGGCGTTTGACCAAGTTTTAATCCCTTCCTCATCAAGTCAAGTCAAGTCAAGTCAAGTAAGCGAGTCAGCACAGGCTGAGAAACACTGGGGTACTTAGCGTCGTGCGATCCGAAGGGACAGGTTGAGGGCCTTAAATGGGTTTGAGTACAGGTAGCTCAGTCACTACGGTAGGTCGGTAGAGTAGGAGACAGCAGGGGAAGAGAAGGAAGGGGATTAGGGAGGGTCGTAGTCCCAGAAAAGGTTACTCAGTTGGGAAGAGTACTCCACCCGTGTCATAACCTCAAAGTTTACTTGATGGTCCTGACTAGAGGAAATCCTCTAGAGACCAAGAAGACGGAAAAGATTTTGACCGAACTTGTAGACCTTCGGACCGAACCTCTTAAAACTCGTAATGAAATATCGTACACTCTACTCACATTAACACGTCATCAAACTCGTAAGAAACCATAACGGAAAGGTCAGGACACCGGTGACGACTCAAAAGGTTTAAACGACCGTATAACTCACGTCGTGAAAGTGTCGTAGTAGAAAGTCCTAAACTTTATGAAGTCGACCCTAAGGTAGTGGAGGTGATCGAAACAAGTATCACTACGAAAGATTCCGGGTGATCTGAAGTGTAAGGTCCTACACTTCCGAGATCCACTCACTAGTGTGGTAGCACTAATAGACCCAGCACTTCTAGAAAAAACATGTCAAGAAGACACATAAGAACGGTGGAGAAGAATTATAGAAGACGAAGACAATCCAGGTCTGGTAAAGACAGGAAATAACTCGGGTAGAAACGTACTTTACAAGGGAACCATAGAGATTAAAAGAACTTCCCTAGAGAGCAGAAAGGGTAAGACAACAAAAGGAGATAAAGAAACGTAACTAGAGACTCCTTCCGAAAAAATAGAGAGGAACGATAAGAAACCTTGAGACGTAAGTTTACCCTTATAGAAAGGAAAAGAGGAAACGAAAAGTGAAGAGAAGAAAAGTGTTGATAAACATTCGGGAGGAGTCTGTCGGTAAAACGAAAAAACGTAAAGAAAAGGTGCCCCTACCAGAACTAGGCACAGAGGACATGTCACAGTGTTTAGAGACAGGTATCATGTAGTCCGTGAGATAGATAGTGTAGATCAGGGAATTTAGATAAAGAGTGAAGGTAGCATATTAGTATTCCCTAAACTAATACGTCAGTATGAAACTAATAAGTACCAGATCACCAAAAGAGATGAAAGAAGTTAAATTAAGACTTAAACCGTTATTCCTCAAGTACTAAACTCGGTGTCAGTCGAGGACCAGAACAAAAACGACTGACATATTTCGAAGAAGTAGAAACCGACGTTTCTTATATTAGTCAGACTAAAACTACAGCTGGTAGACCACTACAGGTACATATCTCAGAAGAGAACACAACAACCTTCTCCCACAAACGATACTGGTCACGTAAGAGAACCGTTTTGACATAATCCGAAACGGGACGAAGTAAGACATAAGGTTCCGGTTTAAACGGACAATCAGGTCCACAAAGAACTGAAGGATGAAAACGTAAGGTCAGGGGATATTACTTTTCCTGTAGTAAAAACCCACAATCAAGATGTTCCAGAACATCCAGAAGTATCCTGACAAGTCGAAGTCCAAGAGTCACAATGACAAACCCCGTATCTGAACCTAGTGACACTATAATTCACCAAACGGAACCTCTGCTTGTCTCTAGTAAGACAGTAAAAACTCTAACGTAGGTTCATGACGTAAAACCTTGGAACAACTGGTACTACCGATGAGGTAAAGAAGATTCCCTAAGGACGGGTGTCATCATCTATATTACAGTTGACTCAATTTAAGTGGGTAAGGTAAGGTAAAATCTGTAAGGATCTTACAGCTGTAAGTGAGAACGGTAGAGAACAAACTGGTGAAGGTTAAACGGAACTAAGTACCTGGACTGTAAGGTCCAAGGATACGTAATAACGACAAATGTCGCAACCTGGAATGAAGACAGTGGTCAGTGTAGGTGTTGACACATAACAAAAACGAAACCGAGGTAGGGAAGTAAGAAAGACATCAATAAAGAGGTGACTAGAAGTCATCGAATAACCTGTGAATGACTGGACCGCTCAAGGAGAAAGTCACAGGATAGTAAAATGGAAAAGTATGACAAGTACCCCAAGAGTTCCGTTCTTATGACTTCACCAAACGTAAGGGAAGGGGTAACCTGGTGTAAGACAGTCTGGAGAGGTGGTACTGGACAGGTAGAACCCACCGGGGTGTGCCGTACCGAATCAAAGTGACTCAATCTGTTTCGACACCAGGTACACTAGTCTAACCGATAAAAAGATACTAACACCAAAGTCACACAGACGGGAGACTACGGGAGAGAATCGTCGATGACAGAATGAACCCAAAGAGAACCTGCACCCCATAAAGAAGTGTCGACGAGGTCTTTTCGCGTCGGCGACGAGGAATGGAACCTACTGAACGGGGAGGACTGGAACTTGCAACTCATCGAGGAGAGACGGGAGGACGCGGACGTGTCGACCACGAGGAAACGGCACCCCATCGAACAGAGTCGAAGGCGGGGACTGAAGCCTACACCCCTCACCCTTCCTCCCTTCCTCATTCTGTTCCGATATATAACAGTGGGACGAATAAATTGAAGATACGTCTCATGTAGTACGTTTTACGACCCGACTTACTTAGTGTTCGATCTTATTTCTAACGAACCTCTTTAAAGTTGTCGGAGTCTACACGTCTATCAAGGTGAGATTACCATCTTTCATTTCTCCTTGACTTCTCGAAAAACTATTTTTACTTTCTCCTCTCACTTTTTCGACCGAATTTTGAGTCGTAAGTTTTTTGATTTTAGTACCGTAGGTCGGGGTAATGAAGTACCGTTTATCTACCCCTTCTTTAACTTTGTCACTGTCTAAAATAAAAGAACCCGAGGTTTTAGTGACGACTACCACTGACGTCGGTACTATAATTTTCTGGGAACGAGGAATCTTCTTTACGATACTGTTTGGATCTATCACATAATTTTTCGTCTCTCTAGTGAAACGATTACTTCAAGGTATATCAGTTTCGATAAAAAAAAGGTCATCAGTACATACCTGTAATTTCAATCTGGTATTTCTTTCGACTCCCGGTTTCTTAACCATGAAAGTTCAACACTATGGTCCCTCCTGAGGACTCTCAGGGAACCTGACTTTCATACAGTTCGGTCATTTAGGATTTCCTTTAGTTGGGACTTATAAGCAACTTTTCGAGGTAAGCAACTTTTCATTACACTTCGAGGTAATGAAACCATTGGACTATGTTCTCGGCCGGGTAACCTTTTCTGGAGTATGACCCTTTCTATCTCCCGTCCTATTTCCCCGTCGTCGTCTACTCAACACATCTGTCGTAGTACCTGAGTCACTTGTACCACAACTCGTTTGAGACCGCCAACCACTTCATGTATCCCAACGTTTGTTTCCCGGTGCTGGATCGCTGACTTGTTGTTGTCTTGTCAGCTATAAAAGCCAAGTATCGGGACAAAGACGTCAAACTGACATAATGGTATATGAGAGGACTGGATTTTCCAAACACGGTCCTATAGGAGACTATCATAATAAACTCCTCCTCTTACAGGGGAAATAAACTACTTAAAGAAAAGAGATCGAAGCAAGAACAATTATTATAACAAAGAACCACATCAAAAGAAATCCTGTTGTATAAACAAAAATAGACTCCAAATATTTAGACTTACAGGTAAGGGAGACGTCTAAAGAAACCGTAATAAAAAACTTTATTCGAATGACCATGAAGGAGAAGGTCTCCCTTGAGGGATCACGTACATGACTAAATTACTACTACAGTTCACTCAAAGTAACCTAAAGAAATGAGAAAAGAAGAGAAACAAAGACACTGACCCATTAAAGTTTACTAGACGGAAATTAAGTGACTAAGAAAAAAACGAACAAACTCAGACGGAAACTTTGAGAGACAACTTAAAAATTCAAGTCAGTGATATAAGAAGAACGATCTTAAAGGCAATTTAAGAAAAAATACCAAACACAAAGAAACAAGGTGAAGAACTCAAAACATAAATAGATATACACATGTGTAACAAAAAAACTGCAAACAGAGTCACATCGAATGACTCAAAGAAATTCTAGTAAAACTTAAGAAAAATCCGTTAGGTATCTAAAAATATAGAAACGTCGATCAATAAACTGGAATAAAAGTAAGAAGATACCACAGTACAAAAGAACTAAGAACACTAGGACCATCGGACCTGTAAATTTCACGGACCACGGACCCGTAAATTTCCTTTCAAAGGAGAAGTTAGAAACGTAAGACCGGAGGTCCCTATTACCGGAAATGGTGTGATCTCGAAGATCCACAGAGAGTTCGGAAAAAAGAGTCGAGAACGAAAAAGGAACCTCCACACCTCCTACAAAGTTTAACAAAGAAGAGAGTCAGAGTGACTCAGGATAATCCAAGACTCTCAGTATAGTCCATTCACGTTTGGTCAGGAAAAGATCTGTCGTGACACACTTTACAGTCCTGAAAAACACTTAAAAGACAAAGAGAGGAAGGAAGGACTTCCCCTACAGAACCTGAAACGAGGAAGAGACAACGTACGACTCAGTACGGTTCACGAGCTCTCAGTGGAAAAAGAAAAGAGGTCACATCGTACATTTAAGACTCGGTCCCTCACGTTCGAGGTAGAGAGAAGAGAGGACTTCCCTGTCAGAGTCCCAACACACGGAAATGGTTTAAAACATCGCAATTTGATCAACGACCTAAGGCATGACCGACGAATGTAGACACACGACAGACACCCCCGTATGTACGGTCCACGGCACCCAAAGGTGGGGAAAAGAAGAGTAGGTCTTCGTCAGGAACACCCCTTTCCGACTCTGGTAGTCTGAAATTGAAAAGTACAAGAAAGGGGATTCCCTCTTCAACACTCAATCTCTCTAGAGAGGACCTCGACTCAAAACTACTGAACCCCTTCACCACTGCACCAGTTTCATTTTACAAAGAGAATTTTAAAAGTCATCCAGACTAGAACCCGAAACAACAGGTACCCTTACGACCTCGGAAAGACGACATTAGTGATCAAGAATCTTTTCATAAAAGTAGGGACTTACTAACAATTTAGTCTCAAAAACACGTCACCTTTACTTGGAGAACAAGACGATAGGACGACTTGATAATTGACAATTGTTAGGGACGGAGAGTCAATCTTATAAATCTGGTCAATGTAAATTTAATAGACGGTAAACCTAAATTTAGGTGGTAAAGGGGTAAAAAAGGGAAAAACAGTGTAGACAACATTGGAAAAGAAATCACGATGATAAAATGTCAGAACAAGTAACGAAACACAACAACAAAAACAAGTCAACGATTCAGTACAGGTTGAGAAACACTGGGGTACCTGACGTCGTGAGGTCCGAAGGGACACGAAGTGACAGAGGGTCTCAAACGAGTCGAAGTACAGGTGACTCAGGTACTACGATCGATTGGTAAAGTAGGAGACGGAGGGAGAAGAGGAAAACGGAAGTCAGAAGGGATCGTAGTCCTAGAAAAGACTACTCAACTGAGAAACATAGTCCACCGGTTTCATAACCTCCAAGTCGAAGTCCTAGTCAGGAAAGTTATTTATAAGTCCCAACTAAAGGAAATCCTAACTGACCAAACTAGAGAAACGGCAGGTTCCTTGTGAGTTCTCAAAAGAGGTTGTGGTGTCAAGTTTTCGTAGGAGGAAGTCACGGGTCAGAAGAAATACCAGGTTGAGAATGTAGGAATGTACTGATGACCCTTTTGGTATCAAAAGTGAGATGTCTGAAAGCAGTCGTTTCACTACAGAAACGAAAACTTATACGACAGATCTAAACAGTATCGAAAGGAAGATTCCCAGAAATTAGAGTACCGACGTCAGTAACAGGTGTCACTAAAACCTCCGGTTCTTTTATTTTAGACAGTAACGAAGGTGAGAAAGGGGAAGAAGAACGGTACTTCACTACCCTGCTCAACGATACCAGAATCAAAAAATTTACAACTCAAAATTCGGCCGAAAAAGTGTGAAAAAAAAGTGGGAGTAGTTCTCGGAGAAATCAAGCAGAAGTGAAAGACGGTAAATCCTACCACAGTAGCCGTATAGACTCCAAAAACTATAAAGAGACCGTCAGAACAAAGATCGGACCGTAAAATGTACTACATGAGACGTACTTTCAACTTATGCGTCTCACCGTTATCCCTCGGAACAGAATGAGGAAAGGGTTAAAACTTGGTCAGGTGACAAGGTACACGTCAAGACAACAAAGAACTGGGAGTATCCCCAAAGAGTGCTTTGGAGATTCCACCAGACCATAAGGGCAGAGAAATTCTAAAAGACGTCAAAGAACACTAGATGTGTCAACTTTCTAAATCACATCAGTTACTTCGTCCTTAACTACAAAAAGACCTCAAGAGAACGAAAAGGATACTAGGTTGCTTAAAACTGTTACACTAGAGAACAAGTAGAAGGAAAAATTTGAGTCAAACATACGGACCCGAAGGGATATCGAGTATACCATTTCTTAGACGGACATCACGTCCTCTGGACCCGAGTTAGGGATCCAGCCCTTATAGGGGACCTCTTCCCTTACCGTCGGGTGAGGGTATAAGAACGGAATTCTCAGGGTACCTGTCTCCTCGGACCATAGTGCACCAGGAACCCCAGTGTTTCTAAACTTGTGCTGACTCCCGATTGTGATGACGATGATGTGTAGACCTTCAAGAGCCAAGTCCATGACGGTTCCGAACGGACTTCCTAAAACTCGTATTGGAATGATCGTATACTGTACTCAACATATATCGTCAACATGTGATCACACTTGTAAGAAACCGTAACAGGAGAAAAACGAAAAAAAAAAAATTTAGTATCATGACGAAATACATCTACCCAAAAATAATAAGGTAATGAATAGTAAATTGGTCCAAAAAATGAGAAGTTCCAAACGAGGAGCGTAAATAAAAATAAAGAAACATTGAATATATAAAAAAGTAAAAAAACACACACCTAAACGAAGTTTAAAATTGTAAGAATTATCGTCTTGGCTTTCAATGAATCACATATATCATGGAAGGTTTTTTCACATTCTTGGAATTTCTGGAAATTGAGTACTGGACGGAAGCAGAGATTTCAAAAACAAGGTATTATAAAATCAAGAAAATTTTAAAAAAAGTGAATAATAATTCTAATAAAGTTTCACAGTGACAGACAAATCTAAGTGGTTGTCAAAATAGGTAAAGAAACGAATGGTAAATGAGAACGCAGAGAGAAAGGAAAGTACAGTAAAAAGGAAGGAGGACATAAACAACAAGGTGACTTTAGACTTCTGAGTGACGAAAGAGTTAAGACCTTTTAAAAAGACGGACTTGTCAAAACTTCTAATGGAAAGTGGGGTAAACGAAGAGACGTCGAGGATAAATCATACAAAGTCTAACAGAGCAACTAAAGAGATAGAGAGAATGAAAAAATATACAAAATATACAAGGAATAAGACACACTAAAGAAATCCATAAATAACACAAATTAATAAGAACGACGTCGAACCGGATTGGGCTACAAGTCAGACAGGTGTCAAAAATTAAGGTCAGACAAAAAAGAGGGAAATAATTGACATTACATTCCAACAAAAAGTCTATATGAAAGAGAAAATATTATTATCTTTAAAGGAAATGACACAAAAGTAATGGTGAAGAAATAGAAATACACAAAATTCCTAGGAACCATTGACTTTAACGGAACATACTTAGAGAACTGCCAGAGTACACCGTCAAACAAAGGAGAAGACATCAAAGATTAAAGTAGGACATGAAGCATTAAGATCGACGATTCATCATAAACAGTCAGGAAATAGTCATCTATGTCGGGGAAACTGAATTCAACACACACAAAGAGACATTTCAATAATATAAATGAAAACTAACAAGAGTCCGTTTCGGTTGAAAATACAATTAAAGACCGAACCATTAAAATATAGAGTATCTTTTATGTTGTTTTAGAGTAAGGGTGAAACTTTCGTTTAGTAACTCAGTAATCATCATCGATTTGGTAATCAAATCGATGATGATGTTTGGTAAGTCAAGTCAAGTCAAGTCAAGTGAGTGAGTCAGTACAGACTGAGAAACGTTGGGGTACTTGATGTCGTGTGGTCCGGAGGGACAGGTAGTGGTTGAGGACCTCGGATGGGTTTGGGTACAGGTAACTCAGTCACTACGGTAGGTTGGTAGAGTAGGAGTCAGCAGGGGAAGAGGAGGACGGGAGTTAGAAAGGGTCGTAGTCTCAGAAAAGTTTCCTCAGTTGGGAACCGTGGTCCACCGGTTCCATAACCTCAAAGTCGAAGTTGTAGTCAGGAAGGTTACGTGTGGATCTTGACTAGAGGAAATCCTACCGGAACAACCTAGAGGAACGTCAGGTTCCCTGAGAGTTCTCACAAGAGGTTGTGGTGTCAAGTTTTCGTAGTTAAGAAGTCGAGAGTCGAAACAAATATCAGGTTGAGATTGTAGATATGTGCTGGTTACCTTTTTGACATCGGAACTGATCTACCAGGAAACAACTGTTTCATTACAGAGACGAAAACTTATACGATAGATTCACCCAGTATTGAAAGGAAGGTTCCTCATTCGCAGAAAATTAAAGTACTGACGTCAGTGGTAGACGTCACTAAAACCTCGGGGTTTTTTATTTCAGACTGTGACAAAGGTGACAAAGGGGTAGATAAAGCGTACTTCACTACCCTGGTCTACGGTACTAGAAACAAAAGACTTACAACTCGAAATTCGGTTGAAAAAGTGAGAGAAGAAAGTCAAAGTAGTTCTCCGAGAAATCAAGAAGAAGTGAAAGACGGTATTCCCACCACAGTAGACGTATAGACTCCAATAACTATAAAGAGGACCGTCAAAGCAAAGGTCGAACACGAAGGTACTCGGGTCGCAAAGAGTACTACATGAGACGTATATTCAAATTCGTCCCACTGTTATATGTCGGAACTACACGAGGAAAAGAATAAACCTTGGTCAGACAACAAGGTACAGGACAGATTGACAACGAAGGACTGGACGTATGTCTAAAGAATTCTCCGTACAGTCTACCAGACCATAAGGGTAGAGAAAGTCTTAAAAGGTGTCAAATAACACTAGGTGTGGTAATTATCATCGATTATAAACCAAACGTTAAAAGTAAAAATCGAAGAAAAAGAGGTACAGAAGGAAAAACGAAAAAAAAATGAGAGAACAACAACTTTGTATCGATGTGTTTCAGAAACGAGACAATATAAGTAAATCCACTAAAATCGTCCTCCTAAAAGGTCTTATAGACCACGTAGTATACCAACCTTTACCCTTTAGAAAAAGACATAAAAATTTACAGTAAAGACAGGAGATGAAGGTAGAACAGACGAAAATAGTCAATCTTTATATGATGATATTTTTGGAATTATACTGTCGATTTAGAGATTATTCAAATTTTGGACTTAATATTTAATAGAAAGTAGAAAGAAGATTTCTTAGAGCACAAGGTCACGTCCAAAGTAAAGGACACCTTGTTGATGGTGAAGTCACTGGTTGAGACTCACTTCTCAACTAGGAAAACGGACAACGAAGTCCTGAGTACATCTGAGATGTAACGTTTCAATTTAAAAAGAAATAAGATTTCAAGATCCTAACCAATACGAAGAATCCTCACCTAAGGTGGAAGGTTCCTTAAGTTTGACAACATATTGGAAAACGAAAGGAAGCACTAGACTCACACATATGTAGTAAACACAACCACAAGGATGGTACTCTCCCTACTGAAACACAAAAGTAAATTAGAAGAAGTTGTCAATTTTTCCTGTAAGAGGACATTCTATACCTATAACGTTGTAAGAGGACATCCTAGACCTATGGAATGGAGAGTAAACGAGTGACTCGTGGTTCTAATGGTCAAAAAAGACACGTTTAAGTGTCAAGAAAGGTAAAGTAAGTTCTATGGAATTCGGAGATAGAGGAAAAGAAAAGAAAAAAAAAAAACAAAATCAAAACGAAGACTTAAGGTCAGGATAAGCTACTGAGATCAGTAAAAGGTTTCTCTAAGGGTTTATATCCACAATTGGTTTCAAAAGGTTGTCTAAGATAGAATCTTCACATAACAAACATTGTCGACCATGTATTACTTAAGAGGAGAGTACCAATAACCTCGAGGTCAGATTTAGACTAGGACATATTACATATCGTAAAAACGGACAGGATCCTCAAGGTATTAAAATTCATCAACAACAAAAGACCCGAACGACCTGATTACATCACGTTTATCATTTTCGGAAGGATTAGTGGAAAAGATCATGGATTGAACCGTACTAGTATCCTTGTCTAACACCGTGAGTTTCCTTCGACAAGTTGAAGGGGTACGTCTTTAAATATATAAAATGATATATATATATATAAATTACTAAAGAACAAGATCAGAACATTAGTTATTGATTATTGATATCTTGTATAAGGAAGGTATATACAAATTAGTAAGACATTTCAAACTTCTATCCCCCACTTCCCTCCCAAGTCCAGGGACAAGTCCACGGTGAACGGCCCCAGGTCGGGGCCACCTAGGTCCCACTAAGCTTCCACCCCTGCCTCAGCCGCAGAAACCTTTTTATGTATAAATTAGTGTCTATATCTCTCTAATCTTTACCTATCACATCATCCTTCTAATCACCTCTTTTCCTCCGACTTGTTGAACCTAATGTACCTATCGTAGGTACGAGGTCTACCCTTAAGTCGGTCTCTTTGCCCTCGTTCTTTCTTCGCTGTACCCCCTTAGTCAGAAAGGCCTTTGACTAGGCTAAAGAAATGAAAACCCAAACGAATATATGGAAAACAATGTGTATCCCTACTTATGTCTCAGAATAGTTTTAGTCCACGAAGTGTATTTACATATTTTTTCCAGAATCCCTATAATGTAGTAGAAGACCGGTACTCACTCTGGACGACTGTAAAATTCTAGGAAAGAAAGACTATTGGTTTTTTGAATAAAGAAGGTTCCCACAAAAAAGAATTTGGTCCGTGGTGGGAGGTTTATTTCAATGTAAGGATATCCCACTCCCACATCACTCAATGTTAGTTCTTTCCTTAAATAAATTGGGTTCCAATTGTACTAATCAGAATTTCCAATTATGAATAAAGAGGAAATACAAATTTCCAATTATGAATAAAGAGGATATACAATCAATATAAGTAATATTCCCATCCCTTGTACCTCTAAATCGTCGTTTGTAGTCGGGTTGTTTACTTTTAGGAAAGTGGTTACGAGGGGAATTCTAGATAAATCAGAATTCTATACTATTTCAATGTAAGAATGTATCGTTCCTGTGTCACTAAATATTGTTTCATGTCACTAGATAATGTTTTCTCTTTTAGGTAATTGAGTTTTTCAGATAATAACGGTTGTAGTTTTTGATGATATAAAGGAAACGATATAAGGTTTATGTAACTAATTATATAAGGGTCCACGGATTCCTATACCTCCGGACAGCCGTTAGTAACTGAGTTGTTCTTCTTTTTCAGGATACGATTAATTCTGAGAGTTTTATGAGGTTTTGAGAGACGACAAATGCCAACTCTCCATCATTTGTTAGTACACGGATCACCGTCGTTATACCTATTAGGATAGTGTGTTCGATCAGACAGTCGTCTCTCCAAACTGGACTCTGTAGGAACAGGGTGGGTCTCGTCCCTTAATCGTCGTTAATAACTGTGTTGTTTACTTTTTTGGGAAGTGATTATATTAAGGATTGGTTGGGTGATATGATTATTAAAGGTTGAGGGGTTTTCTAAAACGGAAATCATTCAGATTTTGTAGAGCACGGAGAGTCCAACCCTCCGACATTTAGTGTACACCGGCCTGCTTGGATATGTCCACCCGATCTATTGGAAGTCTCCTCAGGCATTCGACTTTGTGAGAACAGTGCGGGTTCTTAAAAATAACGGAACCTCGACGTACAGATGAAGAGGTTCTCTTTGCCAATACCCCCTCTCGGGGGGTATTTCAGTCTCCACATCCACTCTCGTATTTTGTCTGAGACCGAAACCCCAATCTACGAGCCCTTGTCCCCCAAAGGACTCCGAACTAGTGCGGAAACGCATACGGTTCGGAGGAAGGAATACTGGAAACGGTACCCGCCTTAAGGAGTACGACCGGGGGCCGTCTTATCATCGAATCGGATCCGTAATACTACAAACAAGACATCATAATTAAGAAAAAAAACAAGATATCATAATTAAGAAGTATAGAATTAATCCACTAATTTGATACTTCTTAAAGATATTAGTACTAAACAAGAATGCAGTAGGTTTAACCGGGTTTTTAAAAACGAAATTTTAGAAAGTAAGAATGGGTTGAGTCTCTTAAGGGGTTAAAGTGGGAAATAAACCATGTCACTGGGCAGCACTCTGGGCACACTCTGGGGTCTCTGCCGTCGGGTGGTCCGAGGGGACAGGGACCCTAAGAGGTCCGTTCTTGTGATCTCACCCAACGGTAAAGGAAGAGGTCACGTACTTTCGCTTTTCACTTTCACTTCAACGAGTCAACACAGGATGAGAAGCACTGGGGTACCTGACGTCGGGTGGTCCGAGGAGACAGGTACCCTAAAAGGTCCGTTCTCATGACCTCACCCAACGGTAACGGAAGAGGCTAAATCGTCGTCGTCATCATTGGTAGTTGTATAAGTAATAAAATTTTTACCTCAGTTACTAAGTTCATTAAATGAAAGAAAGGTATAGATGGTTTACTCTATGAATAGGAGTAAGACGAAAAATCTTCCTTTTGTCCTTTGTCTTTAGACTAAACGTACTAATAAAAACAAGTAGTTCAGGTCAAAAGGTCTAGATCAAAGTAACAACAACAACAAAAGACGTATCTTACAATCCTTCGATTCTAATACTCACACAGAGGACTTTTAAAATAAACATCAGAACACGAAGGCACCATCGAGTCTACCATTTCTTAGACGGCCGTTACGTCCTCTGGACCCAAACTAGGGACCCGAACCCTCTAGGGGACCTCTTCCTTTACCGTTGGGTAAGGTCATAAGAACGGACCTTTTACGGGACCTACCTCGTCGGGCCGTCCGATGTTAGGTACCCGATCGTTTCTCAGCCTGTGCTGACTCGTTGATTGTGAAAGTGAAAGTGGACTATCGAGTCAACCATTTCTTAGGTAGACGCTAAGTCCTCTGGGGTCAAACTGAGGACCCAGTCTTTCTAGGCGACCCCTTCCCTATCCGATGGGTGAGGTCATAAGAACCCGAAGGGATCACCGAGTCGACCATTACTTAGGCGGAAGTCACTCCCTCTGGACCCAAACTAGGGACCCGACCCTTCCCTTGTCGAAGGGGACTTCTTTCCTTACCGATGGTCGAGGTGACAATGTCGGACCTCTTAAGGTACCTGACATATCATACCCCAACGTTTCTCAACCTATGTTGACTCACTGAAAGTGAGTGATAAATTTATATCAATTAATGTATGATCTGAACATCGATTAATTAAACATTCGTGAAGGAATTGATTTTTATTTATCGTTTAAACTGTCTTAAATAATTTTTATGTTCTTTTGGTACATCTGACATTTTATATCATTAAGTCATTATCTGACTAACTTATGTCATATGACTTTTTGTAAAAATGTTAGTGAACATCTTTAAAAGTACCGTCTTTATATTAAACTTTCTATAGACTCCTTCAGTCATCTAACTCTATGTGGTAATCACCAATATCTAGTTGTACTCAAGGAAGTAGGGACGAAGAGTGACATAATCTTAACTTACAATCGTGTCTTCTTAACCCGGTTTGATTGACTGAATGTCTCCCACAATTGAGTATTGGTATGCAGTACGAAATGGTCCACTTCGAATGATCAGTGACTTTTCATATTCGGAGAGGAATGAAAATCCTCAGTTCTGCCTTATTAATAATATTCATTTTACCATTAATTAATATCCAGTCTTAATACGGAATTAATAAAACATTTAAACTAAAAACTTTGTCTCGATCTTCAAAATTATACCCGACATAAGGGAGAACAAAAATTTAGATTAAAAAGACATACCTTTCTCACCTCGTCTACGGAGTCGTATACGAAGAATTTCTAAGAATTTCATGTAAAAAATTTCTTGTAAATTAACAATCTCATGTAAAGACTTTCATGTAAAATAAAGTTTCATGACAGAATAAAAACGACAATACGGTATTTCTTAGATGTCACGTCCTCTTGACTCAAACTAGGGATCTAGTCCTTCTAAAGGACCTCTTCCCTTACGATAGGTGAAGTCATAAGAAGGAACCCCTTAAGGAACCTGTCTTCTCGGAACGTCCGATGTCAGATACCCCTACGTTTCTCAGTCTGTACTGAAATCACTGACATTGTGAAAGTGTATAATAAGTTTTGGTTTCCTGGTTTTTCAAACCAATATATAACTTTATAAAAGAGACACAACATAAACTTTTATAAATTCCAAATATCAACTTTAGAAAAGTCAAAATATCTACGATAAATATAGGAAACTTAAGTCTTTTTTATTCCTGGAACTCTTAAAAAGGACAAAGATTTTGTATACTTAGGAATAAACAAGATTTCAAATGTAAATACGTTATTACTAAAAAGTATGACATAAAGACAGAGTCCGATTTTTAGAGTATCTCGCCAAAAAATTAGTTGTTCACCTTCAAAACCCGTCTGCACGTCTCGGTAACGGACTCTATATGATATAACTTCCATGGGAGGTTTACCAAACCTAATTAGCGACGAAGGGTCCCATACCTTACTTATAGGACTTTGTGGGTGCTACAGGACTCACGACACCATACATTACTTTAGACTAAAATACTAAACAAGTGAATGGAAGTAATACGGATTCACTTACAGAGAGTGAAAATAAATGATAGTAAATCCAAACTTCATCACACAAACTTTTCTGAGTCGGACTTCTAAATTTTCTTTTGTAGACCGAATTAAGACCGGAACAAAATTATAATCTCATTTCTCTCCAACCCCGTAGTCCGTCAACAGACCCTCCTTTTTGTTTACGATCTATACTCTGTGGATCTCAATGAATAGAATTACCGGTTTGATATAAATAAAATCTTGGTCGAAGACTCCTCAAATGTAAGTATATCGGATCCAATCCATAGAAAAATGAATTTTTTTTTTTATTCACACACTCAACGAAATGACGGTCAGAAGGAGGACCGGAAACTAGGAGGGTGACTTCCCAGACTCGACGACAGACCTAAAGGCGGTAGGACACGAGAATAACTTCGTAGACATCTCCGACAATCGTACTCCTGTACCTACGTTTCAGAAACTTAAAAATCAAAGTCAACAACTAACTCCGTCAATTAGGAGTCTCTGAAAGATTATTTTTATGGTGGTTTAATCATGGTAAAAGGTTCAGAGGCAAAGAAGGGGAAGAGAAGACAATAGAAGACAATCTACTTTTTGGACAAGTAAACTATCTCGAGATTTATAATAAAAATGAAACGAAATGTATTGAACCAATCTAAAACGAGATACAAAAAGGATTAAAAAAAAACAAATCCCTATACTTAAAACTGTTTTACAAGACTTTTAAACAGAATCCTTTATGTTTAAATTGTTTATTGTGTGAATGTTCATGGTTGGATCACTGACAAAATGGTTAGACACGAATGTATATAGTGATCTCGTGTCTGTTACTACTTCTTTTCGGATCCTTACGGTTTGTCACTTTTGTTGTGGGCCATCAAATCGACAGACAATTTACGTAAATGTAATAGGTAGCTATTTCAGAAAATTCTGTTCGATTCTGTAAATTTATCAATACATAGTAATTAAGATTCTGAAACTTTATTTGCATCGAGAAAGTACACTTTATTATCCAAAATAGTATTAAAAATAACACTATTATTAAAGTAGTAATTAAAAAAACGTAAATATTTTCAAGTCTATCACATTAAAAGTCTATAAGAGTAAAATGGTACATTAATATTGTAAGTTCAATGATACACAATATGACAAACTAATCCAATTAATTCATGGAGAGAATAAGAACTGTTGTCTGTGGTGACCTTCATATTTATTTTATACATATTTAGAGATTTTAAAAAGACCGAGACTTTACGAGAGAGTGTACGTACAGAACCGGGTGTGTCGAATCGCTATGTCCTCTATATAGGTCCTTTGTTAATCACTTGTTCTCTGGTGATGTGGTGTCTCTTTTCTTGTCTTTCCCCTAATATATTTCGTTTGGTTCAATCTCTATCCTACCTAGGATTTCCTAATTACATTAACCGTTTTTCCGAAAGACTCATTAAACTGGGAACTCCATCCTGAGACTTCTAAGACCGAATTGTTCATGGTGGGTTTGTTCCCGTACCAACTCGAAGTCTAAAGACCTCCCTAAAGTAAACTGACCCCGATCTCCTAATCATAGTCTTCCCGTACCGTCCGAAACTCTCGTTTCACCCTCTTAAGTTTAAATTACACCGTCACACTCGGCATAGAAACTTATCTCCTCTCTTTATTGTAAATAAAGAACTTAAAATACCCTAGTAATAGTAACGAGTCATATGAATAGTTGATTACTAAACAATGTAAAGGTAAACACAGTAAGTTACTATTTATTTATAAAATTAAATCTAATGAAAACACAATAATAGTAGAGACAATCTGATGAATTCGTTCTACCTCGAGGGAAAAAACGTGTCTTGAGTAATTCATGTTACACTGGAAGTTCAGGAGCAGTATATGTCAATAAAAACAGATATAGTATACTTCGATAGTAAGATTTTTAAATTTCTCGTGTACAATGAGTCTTTGTGTGAATGAAACAAGACGTTTAACTTTCTGAGACATTTTATATTACCCGAAGAGACCACCGAGTCACCATTTCTTAGGTGGACGTCACCGATTCTGCGCTCAAACTAGGAACCTAACCCTTCTAAGGGACCTCTTGTTTTACCGTTAAGTGAGATCATAAGAACGGACCCTTTAGGGTACCTGTCTTCTCGGACCACTTGATGTCAGGTACCCCAGCGTTTTCTCATTCTGGGTTGAATTACTGATTTGTTGTTGTTGTATTTTATGTTGTTATGAATGTTCTGTTTTAATTGTATAATTTACTTGAATTTTAGGTAAGTTCACACTTTACTTTATGATCTATCTTCGTGTATTTTACATACTCCATGACACATTTTATTGAATGAAGGTTTTACTACTGTCAGATACAAGTCGTGTCTAACTCATTCGTCTAGATAATACACTCAAATAAATGAAAGAGTTGTCAACCAATTCATTTGTCACTACAAAGAAAAAAAAACCGATAAAATGAAATGAGTAAATTAAAAGTGTAGATCTGGTGTCTATTTCTATCAAACGAATATTCGGACCTTTGAATTGTAAAGACGGAGATGATAAAATAGTAAAGATCAATTGAATCGTAAAATTTAACTAAAAATGATTTTTTGAAGTTGAAATGTAAATCGTAACAAATAATATACGTAGTAAAACAGATATTAAAACTGTACTTATTACTTATTCAAGATTAAACACTTAATATCTATAGAGTATTAAAGTATTTAATATAGTATTTTTATGACGTTGGTTTCAGGTCGACCTTATAATATGACAAAGACTATCTTAAAAAAATGTTAGGTCTAAGATTTTATACAAAATGACACATTAAGGACACCAAAGATAATAAAGACATTCTGAGATATATAGAACAAAAGGAGAAATAAAATAAGGGTAAATTGGAGTAGTTTATCGTAAAAACCTGTATTATAGGGTGAGGAGGAAAAAGAAGAAGAAATTAGATACCGTCACAGAATTTCAATGGACTTTCACTTTTCACTTTCACTTCAGCGAGTCACCACAGACTAAGAAACACTGGGGTACCTGACATCGGGTGGTCCGAGGAGACAGGTACCTTAAAAGGTCCGTTAGCATGACCTCACCTAACGGTAAAGGAAGAGGTCCCCTAGAAAGGTTGGGTCTCTGACTTGGGCCCAGAGGGCGTGACAATTGGACTTCTAGAAGAGTTTTTATATAGGTGCCATACCCTCGGTCAGTCGATGCAAATATTCACAGGATCCACCTAACTACAGGTGATGTCAAACTCGGACGACTTATAACCATAACTATTTCGTCATGGATCTACCCTACAGAAACGAGGACGACTTCGTCAACTGACCAAAAGTAACTAATATTACCCACTTCTCTCTCGAAAGACTGTGAAATACGTCGTAACAACAAAAGACAATGAAAGAAATATTTATTTCAAAAGACAACGTGTAGGTTTCGAAACCCCTCAGGGTCCTTTGAAATCGTTCTAATAGTACTACTATGTTTCAGACACAGTCATCAATCTTTATTAATCGAATGTCCCATTTGTAACCTATTAAAATAATTATTTCATATGAAAGTGTGAAGTTAAAACGTCACTTTCATTTAATAAATCCTCTATATCAATGAAAATTATTCCATAAAATCTGAGATTTTTAAATAAGACGAGTGTGTACATTGACACTTAAGAATGAGAGTAAAATATAGGTTCGTGGTTCTTTTTATTATTGTTTTTTTCGAATACAGTCGTTTCGTTTGAAATTCCGTTCTTCAGAATAATCAATGTGTTCCTCCGAAATGTATCACTACTTTTCTACCCAGATTTTTCTTCTCCACTGTCATGTCATAAAGACTTAAACACTCCCGAATTGTCTGTACTTTTAACAGTCCATTATGACCGTATATTTCGTTATATCTCTTTTAATTCTAACCTGAGTCGATTTTTAGTGAATGTCTACATAATGTTTGTATTTATCTAGTTCTTGACATTAGTAAAATCTTATATTGTTCCTTTATAGTAGCGTAGAAGTCGTAGTCTTTTTCTGATTCTAGTGACTAAAAATAATTTTTTTCCAACAATCAAAACAGACGTATCTTTAATTCATGAATCCAAATAGTTTTCTATAAGGTTTCTCTTCTATTAGGTTTCTCACCTTTGATAAACATTACCTATATTGGTAGTTTTCTGATCCAGTATATTTTTCGGATATCTTTTGTAAAAACTTTTTCTGTTCTGTTAAAACTTTCTTACCTTTCTCCAAACTTATTCATTAAGTGTTCTCTCATTAAGGTCTACCAGTTACCTAGGCACTTTTTACAAGTTGGAAAAACATTAGTCCTTTTACATTCAATTTTTGATTTACTCTAGGATGATGTGTTAATAGTCTACCCGTTTTTCATTTGTCAGAATTATGTGATATACAAATTTTTCGACACCTCTGAACCTCATGTGACGGACTTACCTACATTTGGCATAGGGACCCCTTCGTCAAACCGTAATAACATTTGCACTACTACGTGTATGAGGTACTAGATCGTAAACTGAGAGTCCTTTTAAAGGAGTGTCGTATACAAAAGTATCAGGGTTTGATCTCTGTTGGGTTTACAGGTAAGTACAATTTTACATGTTTATTTTCTCACTAGATAAGTATATTACCCTCACAATATATCCTTACCGATATTATTCACTTACCCTTAATCTTGGCACACCTATTCAAAATATTTGTATTGACTACCTTTTCTTCGGCTAATTGGTGTCACATTAGGTATGTTAAACCGTATCGACTTGACACAAAATACCTCTAATAAATACTTACGACTTTCGATTTTGGTGTCACGTCAACTGCCTTTAATAGTGACACTGTGTCTTCTGATTACGACTGAACACTACCCCTGCCCCCTACTCACCTCACCCTGTGTCCTCGTCACAACTCTCCACCGTCCGAGGACAAAATACAAGGAATTAACGAAGATCTGTCCAGAAGACACGTTTGTAAGTAATATAACATGTAAATATAGAATAAAAAACACTCACAATCTCAAGTATTATTTTTTCATTTTTAAATAGGAAATTTGGAACTCGTGGTAACAATTTTGCGATTTCCGTACGATTTCTTTTTGTAAGTGTTCACAAAGGAAAGAGATTATTAAGTTTAAATAGTAAACACACACCGTAGTGGACTAGAAACAGAAGTATTTAAATATCAAAATTGTCTCGATATAGTTATTTACCAAGGCGTCTTTATTACTTCAATAACACTGAAAAAAAGACAACTGGTAATTCAATATTTATGTTAAGGTACAATGAGATGAGACGTATAATGAGAATGATTTTTATCGATTGGTTAGTATCCTTAATATAAATTAGTAAAATACAATCTTTAATCTAATAAAGGAAAAAATAATAACATAATTTACAAATGTGAAAATGAATTGGTCGAATATAAAAAAATCAATGAAGAAACATATTTAAATATCTTTTTACTCATAATTAGTATTTATTACCTGTAAAACTATAAAATGTAAAAAACGACACAAAATATTATCAAATCGTACAAGTGGGACAGAATTAGAGAGAATGTTATGTACACATTGTCACGTACTGTTACAATCTTACATAACATCACAATATTACATATACATTGATGTCTGTAAAACCATACAGAAAATTATCTAAGACTCATACTGAAAAGTTTTTGATTTTTCCTTTTAAAATATCGGGAAACTTCATTCCTGGTACAGAGAGTGGGACGACGTACACGAATCTGACTAAGGAACAGACCCTCTAAGGTGTCCAGACGGTGAGTCCTGAACAATTGACCTGTCGTCAGGAAACGTGAAAGGTTGGGAAGGAAGAGAAGCGAGAGGGAGTGGCGAGAAGATGTCAATTAAAGTACAAATCTCCAAAGTGGGTTTGAATAGACGAATTAAAGTAACGGTGACATTAAACCTAAAGTAACAAAAAACGGACTTTACTAATATCAGAAAAGGATCGACCACGGGGAAAGCAAAAAGAGGAAAAGTCAGGCATATGGTGTAACGAAGACTAATATGAACATTTAAGGTTTACATTAGTAGAGTAATGAAATTTTGGAAGTCATCACAGTAGGAAATGGGTCACGATGTATAAACACAGAGAAATCCATCTATACAAAGACTTATGAAACAACAAGGTGATTACGTAATCAGATAGAGAAGTTGTTAATCAATGTTGAAAATTACTCAGAGTTTAGAGACTATTCGGTACAGGAATACATGATACTCTCGAAGGGACTATCGAGTTAACCATTTCTTAGACGGACGTTATGTCCTCTGGGATCAAACTAAGGACCCAACCCTTCTAGGGGACCGTTTCCCTATCCGATGGGTGAGGTCATGAAAACCCGAAGGGACCACCGAGTGACCATTTCTTAGACGGACGTAACACCCTCTGGACCGAAGCTAGAGACCCAACCCTCCTATGGGACCTCTTCCCTTTCCGACGGGTGAGGTCACAAGACCGGACCTCTTAAGGTATTAGGTACCCCAGTGTTTCTCAGCATGTGTTGACTCGCTGAAAGTGATACACGATACTCCGGGTAACGGAGAGGTCAGTCTGAAAAATTTAGTAGAACAGTTCAAGATATTGTCATCGACGACCTAAAACTAACAGTGAAGTAACTTTGATAGTCAGAGAAACCATCTTGACAGTAGGATGGTTGGAACTCAGAAGGTCGAGGACTCGTACTACACACACATAGACTCACACACGCACGTACACGAACACGTAGAAGTAACTTTATATAGGGCAATTCAAAAGCAAATTTACATAGGGTTAATATTAACAAGAATATCTACAGAATCTTTATAAAATGAATCTAAAGATAGATCCATTGACTAACCAAATTTGAAAAACAAAACTATATTTTAAATCTGAAGTCTTTTCACTTTTTTTATCAAGTTTCTTAAGGAGATATGAAAAGTGGTTTCAATATAGGGGAGTTTAAGTATACAACTTTGGATTAGGGGTCACACCAAGACAAACCACCACCCCAGGAACTCTCAACTCAAAACATATGTTACATTCTCAGGTTGAAATAACAAAACGTACACCTATAAGTCAAAAGGTCGTGGTCAACAACTTTTCTAATACGAAATGGGTACCTTACCAGAATCGAAGGTACAACTTGTAGTCAACTGGTACATACACTCGCAAACAAAGACCCTGGAGACAAAACTAGACAACCAGACATATAGACACAAATACGATTATAGTGTGTCAAAACTAATGATGTCGAAACATTATTTAAGACTTTAGTTCTTCACACTAACTAGATTTAGAAAGAAAAAGTTCTAACAAAACAATAAGTACCTAGGATCTCAAGGAACACCTAAAATCCTACTCAAAATGATAAAGACTTTTCTTTTTTACTGTGTGAGTTTAACACTAAAACTATCCTTAACGAAACGTTGACATCTAGCAAAATCCATCATAAAGATAGAATTATAAATTCAGGACGTTAGGTACTTGTGTCCTATAGAAAAGTTTAAAAACAGAGGACAAAGTTTTATGAGAAAGTCGTCACAAAACATCAAAAGTCACGCACTTTCGATGTTTAAGTTGGAAGAACCAACTTAAATAAGGATTGGTAAAACAAGAAACAATAAGATTCACTTAACAAAAGAACTGAGGATACAACCTAATAAGTAATAACTAAAGATCTTTACGTGGACAAAATCGTATAACCAAAGTATACCATGTCAAAACGACTTAAACAAATAACCTAAATCATTCAAAAAAATTTCAACTTATAAAATATGTACATTCTAGTACCGTAGATACTTGTCTTTATTAAAATAATAATAAAATTTTAATATAAGTAAATAAGAAGAATGGTTTAATGGGACAGTTTTCAAAGGTCATACAACTTATATTCACCGAGACCTCTTTTTCGAAAGTTAGAAATTGACAATTTATACTCTAATCAACAATCAAAAAGTATATACTGAAAATTCTCTCAAAAGAAGGTATGTGTCAACTAATAACAATAATACTTTCTCATAACTGTAACCGTTTTACAAAACATACTTAACTCTACTCGTAAAAAAAGGGAGGAAATAGGACAATTACACTATATATATATAAACTAGTTCTAAAACATACAACCTAGTAGGAAGGTAAGACCCTTATTTTGGGTGAACCAGTGTCGTATGTCAGAAGATTTATACAACGATTTAAACCACATAAAATAACTCCTAAAAACAGTCGTAAGTATTTCCTATAACCGAATTAAAAGAACTCCACAGAATATACCGAAACCATAGTCCTATTACTATTGAAATACTCAATCCTTCACAGAGGAGACGTAATGACCTACTCAAACTTTTTCCTTAATACAACGGAGAAATTTAAAATTATCTTAAGTGGTCACTTCGATAGACCGGGACCCGAAAAGTAATACTCCTCTAAAAACTAACGAATGATCAATGTCCAAATAAGTCTAAAAGATAAAGAAATACACAGTAAAACCATCTAATACACAACAATCTTTACACAGGTAAAGTAAAGTCAATAGATTATATAACCACAAGTCAATAAGTATCACATTAAAATATAAAGAAAAACATATTTTAGTCATCATTATAGGGTCGAAAGTGAGTCTAACAATAAAATCATAAAATTCAGAAAAGAGAAAATAAGTATCAGATCGATTTCACTAATTAAACCAGTCAAAAAAGTTTCTTCGTCGAAGCACAAAAATAATTATATGAAAGGATATATAGATATATATAAAAAAAAACGGAGTCAAAATTAGAAATAATAGAAGTAGGAAGACAACCGAAACACGAGACAAACAAAGTCAAAAGGATAAAGGAATTCGTTACAGTCCGAAGGGACTACCGAATCGACTATTTCTTAGACGGACGTTACACCCTCTGGACCCAAACTAGGGATTCACCCCCTCTAGGGGACCTCTCCCCTTTCCGATGGGTGAGGTCATAAGACCGGACTTTTTGTCAGGTACCTCAACGTTTCTCAGCCTGTACTGACTCTCTGAACGTGAAAGTGAAACTCGTCAGTCAAATAATTAAACTCTCGAAAGAAAAACCTAGATTCATAAATCTCAATATTGAGAATCGTGAAGAAAACGACGTAGAGCATTCAAATAATATAACAGTAAAAGTATAAAGAGTTTCATAGATAAAGGGAACACAAATAGTTAACTAAGTAATTAACTGTCATAATAAACTAAAGGTTTACAAATACATAAAAGGACACAAGGAATTACATGACTAAAGGTCGAAATAAGAGAACATTAGTCTTTTCCGTGAAACATACTAAAGTTAGAAAACTTCAAATAACTCTGAAAAATCCCTGTATTGTATACTAGATAGGACTTCTTACAAGGTACAAGTGAACTATTTTTACATATAAATCGATAAGACTGCCTCCGGATATATATACAGAGAATCCAGATTACCTAATATATCACAACAAGTTCAAGAGGTAAAGGAATGACTCAAAAACGTACCAACAATGAAAATTTTTACTCAATAACTTCAGTGATTATAATATATTTTGAGATAAAGGAAAGTCAAGAAAGTCACAAACGAAATATATAAAACCTCGAAACAACAACCCACTTTTCAAGTATATGTAAATATTAACAATAAAGAAGAACTATTTGACTTAAAAGGTAGTATACATTATAAGAAACATAGAATATTATTAAAAACGGACTTTCAGATAAAAAAGACCATGATCATATCAGTGGATCGAAAGATAACCAATTAGAAACGTCCATTTTTAAAAAAAGATACATTCTAGATAAGGACAAGAGAGTGCAAGTCGGAAAAACACGAATTCTTGACTTACTCAGAGAACATCAATTGTAACCCACTTTGTAAAGGAAAAAAAAAAAAAGGGAAACTAGGTGAAACGGTCATAGAGAAAAACTGACCTCTCCACTTAGGTAATCACAAATTTCAATGACGAATGCTTTCCTGATGACAGTAAAACGACGAACAAGAGACATAAAGAGTATGGAAAAACAAGGAGTAAAGAAGGTAAGGACGGAAGACAATACAAATCAACTAAAGAATATCACTGTGAAACTAAGGAAAGAGTAAAGGAAACATTTCAAGAAATGAGACACCGAGGTAACCTCTACTTTATATCGTAGAATAATATTATTAGATTAATATTGTATAGTTGAATCGAAGTAAGTAGATATTTGTGAGAGGGAGAAATGTTGAGACGTAGGGGAATTGAATAACTACAAGATTTAATATAGAAGTCCCCGAAGGGACTACCGAGTTGTCATTTCTTAGACGGACGGTAAAGTCCTCTACACCCAAACTAGAGACCCAGTCCTTCTAGAGGATCTCCTCTACTGTTGGGTGAGACATAAGAACGGACCCCTTAGGGTACCTGTCTCCACAGACCACCGGATGTCAAGTACCCCAACGTTTCTTAGTCCACACTGAATCACTGATTTGTCGGTGTTGTTTAAAATAGAAATTATAACACACGGGTTATTGTATTAACTATTAACAAGAATACGTAAACAAAAAATTTAAAATGTCTTTTATTTTTATCACCAATATTCGGTTTTAACGGTATTAAGACTGTATATATGGGTGACACACAAATGGAAATGATCTCTAGACATAAACAAGTAGACTGAACCTCAATGACACATCGTAGGAAATTAAAGATGAAACTTTCCTGAGGAAAATTATAAAGAACATCCTGTCTAGATCACCATTATTTAGAGAAGTAGAAAAGAAATAGAACCTTACCGAAATACAGAGGGATTAAAAATTTCCTGTAACAACGGTCTATATATTAAGAGTCAACTACGAAAAGGGGGTCGTGAAATTTATATAGAAGGATGAGTGATGACCGGAGTCCTCTCTCTTTAATCGATTATCAGAATGTATATTAGTAGTTCCGTTTCTGTCTCTTATGAAAGATAAAAAAGAAGAAAAAACTCTTCACACAAAACAAAATGATTTTTAAGTCAAAGAAATTATGAATACTAATTAATCCGATAAACACATTCCCTATTGTGAGACTATTAAACACCGGAAATTCCATATGTAAACAGGGATCGAAATCACCGTGAAGTGTGTAAAACAGTACAAAATAAAAGTAAAGGTAAATAAAGTTTCACGAGTAAAGACAAGACTAAAGAAGAAGTTCGTTAACTAATAATTCTGACACAAATTAATGGTTGACAATACCTTTAAAGGTCTCCAGAAAGAAAATAACTTTAAGTCACATTAAGTTAACAATTTCTCTTACACACCATACACTTATGAAACCCCCGAAAGGTCTACCACGATCGGAATTTCTTGGGCGGACGGTTACGTCCTCTGGATTCTCTGCGCTGAGACTAGGACCCAACCCTTCTAGAGGACTTTTTCGGATACCGTTGGGTGAGGATGTCAGGACGACCCGATGTCAGGTATCCCAGTGTTTCTCAGTCTGAAAAGTTAATAACTTTGTACAAAAGACGACATAGAAAGACCAATATAAGTACGGGAATAGTAACACTCCATAAAAAATAAGGAACATTATTAGATAGGAAACTGAAGACAAAACAGATTATAATTATCATGGTTGATACCTAAATAAAAATAACCACAATAGTACCTAATAGTCAGTACCAAGGTGATCTCTTCTGTCAGTCATCCTCTATGTATAACTCTCTAAATAACTTTCTTTAACAAGTTATACTAATACTGTTGATCACTCTGTTAAGGTTTTACTTATATTGTCCGAGAGTCCTTCCAGTCCGTTTTTTGACAACCGGTGCCAGACTTCGATGTCAGGTGTCCGTCTTAAAGAAGAATAAATCCCTCCAACATCAAGACAACAATCGGAAAACTGACTAATTTTGTCAGGGTGGTCCAATAGAGTAAATGAATTTCAGTCGACTAACATTTGTCAGTAGAATAGATGTTTCATAGAAATGTCGTTACGGACCTAATTACAAACTGACTTATTGATCACGCATAGTGAATCGGTCCAACTGTGTATTTTAACTAGTCATGTTTACGACATAGAAAATGATCTGGGAATGAAATTTGAATGGAGAAATACAATTCTACATGAATAAATCTATTGTACATTAAACTAGAACGAAAGATTTAGGTCAGACATTTACTTCACTTCAACGAGTCAGTACAGGTTGAGAGACCCTGGGGTACCTGACATCGGATGTTCCGAGGAGACAGGTACCTTAAAAGGTTCGTTCTCATGATCTCACCCAACGGTAAAGGAAGAGGTCCCCTAGAAGGGCCGGGTCCCTAGCTTGAGCCCAGAGGACGTAACGTCTACGAAATGGCAGACTCGGTGGTCCCTTCGGTAATAATTTCAAGAAATTATTAAGTTAAGTTAAAATGTAAGCATATGGGATTGTCGTTTCTTGATAGGTCCTTTACTCAGAATCATCTATTGATTCTTAATCTTCTATTCGGAGGTAATTGTTTGACCCTAAATGGTAAGTAACTTTGTAGAGAAGGAGGAATTTTAGTGGTCGTAAAAATAGTTTAGATTGGTTTAATTCTGGACAAACATCATATCCAGACAAGAGTTATTTGAACCGGACTACTGATTATATTGGTATTAACTAGTATCTGAAAACACGAAACGACTCTGAAAATATCTCAGAGTCTGTCTTGAAGAAAAAAATTAATATTTAAATAAATAAAATTAACCTCCGATTAATGTTATAACATAAACAAAACGGTATGTAGTTGTACTTAGGTGGTACCGCCATGTGCACAAGGGGTAGGACTTGGGGGGCGGGTGGAGGGAGGGGTATGGTAGGGAGACCCAGTAGGGTCACGTCGTCTGGGATCGTGGGACATAGCACGTAACTTGGACCTGACCGTTAAACAAAGTGTATACTATAATATGTACAAAGTTACGGTAAGAGGTTTTAGTAGGGTGGGAAGGGGAGAGGGTGTCTCAGGTTTCTGACAAGACATGTAGACACAGAGAAAACGACAGTCTGACAGTCTTACTTGAAAATTTTATTTTGGAAAGTCCCGATCCTTTCGGTAGTCAAGTCAAGTCAGTGAGTCAACACAGGCTGAGAAACACTGGGGTACTTAACGTCGTGCGGTCCGGAGGGACAGATAGTGGTTGAGGGTCTCAAGTGGATTTGAGTGCAGGTAGCTCAGTCACTACGGTAGGTCGGTAGAGTAGGAGACAACAGGGGAAGAGGAGGACGGGAGTTAGGGAGGGTAGTAGTCTGGAGGGTAGTAGTCTGTGGAGCGTACTCCACCCACCGGTTTCATAACCTCAAAGTCGAAATCGTAGTCAGGAAGGTTTGTTGTGGGTCCTGACTTGAGGAAATCTTACCTGAGTTAGTTATTTCCTGTCTTTACCATACCTGGATTGTCTTCGTCTTCTATAATTCTTCTCTACCATTCTTATGTGTCTTCTTGACATGTTTTTTCTAGAAGTGTTGGTTCTATTAGTGCTACCACACTAGTGAGTGGATCTCGGTCTGTAGGACCTTACACTTCAGTTCACCCGGAATCTTTCGTAGTGATGCTTGTTTCGATCACCTCCACTACCTTAAAATCAACTCGATAAAGTTTAGGACTTTCTACTACGACACTTTCACGATGTGAGTTATACGGTCGTTTAAACCTTTTGAGTCGTCACCGGTGTCCTGACCTTTTCTAGTCAAAAGTAAGGTTAGGGTTTCTTCCCGTTACGGTTTCTTACGAGTTTGATGGTGTGTTAACGTGAGTAGAGTGTACGATCATTTCATTACGAGTTTTAAGAAGTTCGGTCCGAAATTGTTATGCACTTGGAACTTGGAGGTCTACAAGTTCGACCAAAATCTTTTCCGTCTCCTTGGTCATAGTTTAGCGGTTGTAAACGACCTAGTACCTTCTTCCTTTTCTCAAGGTCTTTTTGTAGATAAAGACGAAAGAACTGATACGGTTTCGGAAATTGACATACCTAGTGTTATTTGACACCTTTTAAGACTTTCTCTACCATTATGGTCTGGTGGACTGGACGGAGAACTCTTTAGACATACGTCCAGTACTTCGTTGACACTCTTGACCTGTACCTTGTTGTCTGACCAAGGTCTATCCTTTTCCTCATGTAGTTCCGACATATAACAGTGGGACGAATAAATTGAAGATACGTCTCATGTAGTACTCTTTGTGACCCGATCTTCGTGTTCGACCTTAGTTTCTAACGGCCCTCTTTATAGTCATTGGAGTCTATACGTCTACTGTGGTGGGAATACCGTCTTTCACTTCTCCTTGATTTCTCGGAGAACTACTTTCACTTTCTCCTCTCACTTTTTCAACCAAATTTCGAGTTGTAAGTCTTTTGCTTCTAGTACCGTAGGTCAGGGTAGTGAAGTACCGTTTATCTACCCCTTTGTCACCTTTGTCACAGTCTGAAATGAAAAACCCCGAGGTTTTAGAGACGTCTACTTTAATTTTCTGTGAATGAGGAACCTTCTTTCCAATACTGGTTGGATCTGTCGTATAATTTTTCGTCTCTGTAATGAAACGGTTGTTTCCAGGTAGATCAGTTCCGATACCAAAAAGGTCATCAGTACATACCTACACTCTCAACCTGACACTTCTTTCGACTCGCGATTTCTTAACTACGAAAACTTGACACCACGACCTCTTCTGAGAACTCTCAGGGAACCTGACGTTCCTCTAGGTTGGTTAGGTAAGACTTTCTCTAACCGGGACCCTAAAGAAACCTTGCTTTCTACGGTTTCGACTTTGACGTCATGAAACCGGTGGAGTACGCTTCTCAACTGAGTAACCTTTTCTGAGACTACGACCCTCCCTAACCCCAGTCCTCCTCTTCTCCTGTTGTTTTCTACTCTACAGACCTACCGTAGTGACTGAGCTACCTGCACTCAGACTCACTTGAGACCCTCAACCACTACCTGTCCCTCCGGACTGCACGGTGCTAAGTACCCCCACGGCGCTAAGTACCCCAACGTTTCTCAGTCTGTACTAACTTGCTGACTTGACTTGAATTGACTACCTGGATTGTAAGGTCCAAGGATACGTCATAACGAGAAATGTCGTAACCTACAACGAAGATAGTGGTCAATACAGGTGTCGACCCATAACAAAAACGAAACCGAGGTAGGGAAGTAAGAAAGACCTCAATTAGAGGTGACTAGAGGGACATCGTATAACCCGTGGATAGCTGGACCTCTCAAGGAGAAAGTCATAGGATAGTAAAACGGAAAAGTATGACAAGTACCACAACAGTTCCGTTCTTATGACTTCACCAAACGGTAAGGGAAGAGGTCACCTGGTGAAAGACAGTCTGGAAAGGTGGTACGGGCGGGCAAAACCCACCGGGGCGTCCCGCACCGAACCAAAGTAACTCAATCTGTTCCGACACCAGGATCACACCAATCTAACTGATCGAAAGACACTAATACTAAACATACAGACGGGAGACTACGGAGAGTGTTGTGGATGGCGGAATGAACCCAAAGAGAATGGAACCTGCACCCCATAGAGGAGTGCCGACGAGGTCGTTTCACGTCGGCGACAAGGAATGGAAACTGCTCCCCATAGAGGAGTGTCGACGGGGAGGACTGGAACTTACACCTCATCGAGGAGAACCGGGAGGACACGGGCACGTCGGTGGTGAGGAACCTGCACCCCAACGAGGAGAGTCGGTGGCGGGGACTGGAGCCCGCACCCCATCAAGGAGGGCCGACGACGGGGACTGTAGCCCGCTCCCCATCGAGGAGAGCCGGTACGAAGACGTGCCAGACAGTGTCGGCCGCGTGAAGACGTACCTTTCGGTAAGGTTTTCGATAGTGTCGAAAACGGATTGTCTAGCTTCATTTAAGGAGGGAAGACTTCCAGCGGTCTTAAGGAACTCTAAAGAGATGGACAATAACTCTATTGGAAAGATTGAATAGACTATTTCAATGACCTTTGATTCTCGTAGGTTAGAGACCTCCAAAATCTATATCTCTTTTCTATTTACAAAGTTAAACAAATATTTTATGCAGAAAATTAACCCTAGAAATTTGGGTTAAATGATATTGACGAGAATAACAGTTCAAGTTCACATAGTAGAGTGGTAAAATACAAAGGGGTTGAACAAAAAACAAGGAGAAAAAGACAAAAAGACGTAAGCTAATTTAGTCAACTTCACAAACAAGAAGATGTATAGACGGAATAACTGGACAATGTTGAGACACACAAAAATAACATTACCAATAAAATCCAAATATCACATACAGTAATTAAATAGTGTCAGACATAAATAATAATATGGTGAAGTATATTTCATATTCGTAGAATTTTATATGAAGGTAAAGAAGGGAGGAATAACAACTGTAGATAGGTCAAATCGAATGGACACAGTGTTTAAGGTGTAATATAACAAGACGAATAATTTGTCAAATAGAAAATACCCCTATATGTATTATTCTTTTTCAATGTACTTAAACAACAAGTCAGTGATTCAGTATAGGCTGAGAAACACTGGGGTACTTGACGTCGTGTGGTCCGAAGGGACAGGAAGTGACAGAGGGATTCAAACGAGTTTAAGTACAGGTAACTCAGCCACTATGGTAGGTTGGTAGAGTAGGAGACGGTGGGGGAAGAGGCGAACGGGAGTTAGAAGGGGTCGTAGTCCCAGAAAAAATCAGTCAGCTTGGAAGGGCAGTCCACCGGTTTCATAACCTCAAAGTCAAAGGCGTGGTCTGGAAGGTCACTCATAAGTCCCAACTAAAGGAAATCTTAACTGACCAAACTAGAGTAACGTCAGGTTTCTTGAGAGTCCTTAGAAGAGATTGTGGTGTCAAGTTTTTATAATTAAGAAGTCGTGAGTCGGAAGAAATACCGGGTTGAGAGTGTAGGTATGTACTGACGACCTTTTTGGTATCGAAACTGTATATACCTGTAAACAGTCATTTCACTATAGAGACTAAAAATTATGCGGAAAATATAAAAAGAAGGTTTCTCGTTCACAGAAAATTAAAACACCGACGTTAGTGGGAGACTTCACTAAACCTCGGGTTCTTTTACTTTAGCCTGTAACAAAGGTGAAATAGGGGTAGAAAAACGGTACTTCACTACCTTGGTTTACGATATTAGAAGTATAACACTTATAACTTAAAATTCAGTAGATAAATCAGAGGAGAAAGTGGAAGTGGTTCTCCGAGAAATCAAGGAGAATCGAAAGACAGTAATTTCACCATAGCAGACGTATAGACTCCAACAACTATAAAGACGGCCGTCAGAACTAAGGTCAAACATTCAGTAGGTCGGGTCGTAAAAAATACTAGATAAGATGTATATTCAATTTATTCGCCCTATTGTCATATGTCGAAACTGTATGAGCAAAGGGTTAAAACTTGGTCAGGCAACAAGGTACAGGTCAAGATTGACAACGAAGAACTGGACGTGTGTCCAGAGAGTTCTCCGTCCATTCCACCAGACCATAAGGGTAAAGAAATTCTTATAAGATGTCATGAATGGGTAGATTAATAGGATAGGTAATCAGAAGTAAGAACCACATCTGAGTTAAGGTACATGTTAAGATAAGGATACCGGACTTCCTAAAATAAATTGTAAAGAAGACCACACTCAAACGATGACTACTTATCAGTATAAAAAAACAAAAGTAAAAACTTGTCAAAACATATGACCTATAACTTGTATAAATTTACAACTTGGGACAGAAGAGTGAACTTAACAAGGTCAACCTTTAGACATAGTAGGAGTAAAACAAGGAGATACGTTGTACACGCAAATAAATAAAAAAAAAACTCTTAAGAAAATTCTAAAAGAAAAATAATGCGAAAACTCCTTATATTTATACTACGTAAAACCACAAAAAAAAAGTACTAAGAAACAATCATCAAACAACAACTCAAAGAACCTAAACACCTGATTCACCAGAAGTTTAAACCTTTTAACATAAATAAGTTTATTAAAAGGATAATTGATGTAAAAAGGAAGAATCTAAGGTTAATTTGTACATAATTTGACTGACTATAAAGGGAGTAGTTAGTTTAATTACCGTAGAGACTTTTCGGAGGTTGATCATAGTGTGGATCAACCCTTTCGGACACCCGGGACTGTTGACCTTCTCTTTTGCTTTCGGTTGAGAGTGGTGAAAACCACTTATGAAAAGACTTGTAAGATCCTTCTGACTATTCTTTAGTTCTCGTACTTTTGACATTTATTTCGTCACTTTGACAGAAATAAGGATACACTCTTCTTACTCATACTTTTGTTAGGATTTTTATTTTTTATTTGTGAATCTTGATACTCAAAATCGTTCCAGTGTGATTTCACTAAATTGATCTTGTATCCGCTTCGAAGGACACTTCCGGAGCTGTTAGATAACAGAAACGAAACGAGTCTATATAGATAATAGTCTTAAACTATAAAAAATGGAGTCAAATCCTAAAATACGAAAGTTGGGATAACACCGTCAGTTGTGATCGTTTATTAACCAAACGCACTATTGGTTACTCATCACAGAATTTATTAAAGACGTTGAACGAAACAAACCCGAGTTGCAACTGTATGTTAAATCATATGTACAACTTTAATACGTCAAATTACTGAACCTGACATAAGTAGGTACTTTGATGATGACACTAGTTCTTCTCCTAGAGACGGTATTAGGACTTGAAACAAATACGGAAAAACATTAGTCAGGAGAAAGTTTTAGGTAAGGGTCCGATTGAAACTATAATACGAGACATAGTCATGTATAAATGTATGTAAAATATTAAAAATTATTCACCTGAGTATGTCATATATTAGAAACAGACTTAAGAAAGTGAGTCGTATTACTAAAACTCCAAGTAGTCATAATAACGTATATCATTATCAAACGAAGAGAAATAACGACTCATCAGCAGGTAACATACCTATATGGTGTAAACAAATAGGTAAGTCGACTACTACCTGTAAACCCAACAAAGGTCAAAATCCGGTAATGTTTATTACGACGATACTTGTAAGGACATGTTCAGAAACACACCTGTTATGGATACTGACGCTAACGACCCAGTATGCCATTCAAATACAAATTGAAATAAAAAAATTTTTCGGTTTAATAAAAATTTCACCGACATTTTAAAAGTACAAGATGGTCGTTTCAACACCTCAAGGACAACAAGATAAATTATTTATAGAAGGTTTCGTATCTCATCAGTGTGAAAAATTAAAATTGGTAAGGTTACACACATACACATCACCATAGAGTAAGACCAAAATTAAAATTAAAAGGAAAATTGTTCTATAAAAGTTCAAAGATAACCTACAACCAAAAGAAAACGTGTCACAGACAATTTTATAGAAACATTAAAAATTTCACCCAATAAACAGAATGACTCAACAATGTCTCAAGAATCAAATCATACCTGTTTTCAATAAAAGATTATATATATGATACTTATATAAGAAGGTGTGATTCCGAACGATAAAAACAAAAGTTTCGTTTTTCAACTTTTTCAGGGCAAATAATAATAAAAAAATTAAGACACCAAGTACACAAAAACACTAGATTATTCTGAAAAGGATGGGATTACAGTGTTTCTAAAAGATGACACGAAAAATAAATCATGAAAACCCGATTCGTAAATTCAGATACGAACTTAATTATAAAGACAAACCATACTCCTATTCCCAGTCATAAGTAAAAAGTGATATGTCTATCGGATAGAACCACTAGGTCTTGGTAAACACCTTATGAAAAGAAAAGAGTAATTTAAAAGGAACCACGCACGATTCAACGAAGTCAACAAAGGCTGAAACACACTGGGATACCTGACATCGGACGGTCTGAGGAGACAGGTACCTTAAGAGGTCCGTTCTTATGACCTCACCCAACGGTATGGAAGGAGGTCCCCAGAAGGACTGGGTCCCTAACTTGGGTGCAGAACCAAGAAATGGTGATCGCGGTGGACCCTTCGAGGAACCATGACGACAGTTTTTCAGTTTTTAAGTTGACTTAATTAAGACCAGGCGAATAGGAATATAAATAGTAAAGTGGTTATGGTACACAGAAATAATTACATCGAAATAACATTCATGAAATAAATTTTTAAAGAAACGAATAAGACACAAAAACTTAATGATATCGTATATTCTTATGTCAACTAAAAATTTATAATTGGACCTAGGTCACAGAGACAAATTAAGTTTACTACTCTTGAGTATTAATAAAAGATCTGGGATATATATAAAAAAGTTCTTATTTATATAGTAGAAGTTCATTTAAAATAAAAAAAGACTATAAACACGGTATAAAAAGGAAATGAACAAAATAACGGTTCTGATCCAGAAGGTTATGTCACAACTCATTTTTGTCCGTAAGAATAGGACAAGGGTTATAATCTCTATTGAAAAGAAAAAGTAAAAGTCTTACTATAATCGTGATCCTGACAGAATCTATAACATCAGGGGATGTTAATAAAAGAAAAAGCTTCTACATAAATAAGTAAAAACCGGTATGATCTAGAGTAACGACACACGTCCGAAAGAGATCAACATCGTCCGTCCTCGATGAGAAACAACGTCACTTGCCCAAAGAGTAACGTCATCGAAGAGAACAACTTCTCGTGTCCGAGATCCACACGCCCGAGTCATCAACACTGAGTACCCGAATCGACGGAACATCGTAAACCCTAGAAGGATCTCGTCCCTGACTTGTACAGCGGACGTAACCGTCCGTCTAAGACTTGGTGGCATGGTGGTCCCTTCGGGTCAGAGGACGACAAGACTTCAGTACTAGTACTCATCCATTACTTAAAACAAGGTAAGAAATAGACTTAAAATTTTTTATATAAAAATAATATAATCATATCTTTAAATGTAACCAACTAAAAGATTACAACTTGATTGGAACGTAAGGACTCTAATGGTTAACACTAGAAAATAAGAAAACTGAATGACAAAATAAAGTAAACAATTATAAATATGGAAAAAGTTGTTCTCATAAGTAGATAAAAAAATTACAGAAACAGTACAAATACTTTATGACAATACAATCGTAGTATTTTACTGAACGCGTTAAAAGGGAGGTTGAAATAAAAGGTTTTCTCAAAGAAATTTTGACTATAATAAAGTAGAAAGTCTTAAACTACCTAATGAGTCCTTCCACTAGACAAAGTAACTAGAAACACAGTCAAAAAGATGGTTTTGAAGATAACATGACATCGATGACTCATGATTCTAACCCATCACACTAAGAGAAAAGAAGAGAACGTTTCAACGGAATCGATAAGATCGAGTAAACAAAGAAGAATATTGCAAAAATTAATCAATTCGACGGAAAAAATATAATAAACTAATAAATTTCATAATATCAATTTTGTAAATTACGGTAAAATCAACATAAACTAAGTAAATTAAAGGAAAAACTGTCATGACAAATATACAAAAACCATCAGATATGTTTAAATTTTAAAGTAACAGATGAATTCTCAACTATAATGTGGTTAGGTGTTTTTACATCTTTGGAATGTCACGAACTTTAGGGAATAGACCGTTGGTAGAGTGACCGTAAATAAAATATTAGCATAAATAATGAATAACCATGTGACCTTCCCGAAGGGAACACCGAGTCAACCGTTTCTGAGGTGGCCGTTACGACCTCTGGACCCAAACTAGGGACCCAACCCTTGTAGGGGACCTCTTCCCTTTACGATGGGTAAGGTCATAAGACCGGATCTTTTAAGGAACCTGACATATCAGGTACCCCACCTGTGCTGACTAACTGAAAATGAAAGTGAAAAGTGTGACTTTTCAAGAGGTTTGGGATAACACTAAAAATGAAAATTATTAGAATGTATGGAATTTATTGAATTCCTCTTTTATCAGAAAGTATAAATAGGTCTACAAAAGGTAACGACTACCTCCAAAGGAGAAGGTCTACAATACAGACGGTCTATAATAGAAAGTGTATCATAGAAAGTCTATAATATAGTAGATTTTCTTAAAGGAGTTCGTCAAGAACATCTCGTCCATACGACCACCGTTTAAGAGAATGGAAAAGAGACAGATTTCTACTGTGAAGAGATATCTAGAGACAAGAAGTAAAAAACTACCTATAAAACAAACTCATATCGTAAAACCAAACTTCGAAAAAAAAAAGTCAAGAATTTTGACAACAAGGTGACAGAAGACTGGTGACGTCTGAGACTAAATTTTAGATGTCAGTGAACTTAACAACAAAGGAACATATATTAAACAGTAAAGACAGGTTGACGAAAGACCTAAAAATAATATATAACAGTTGGAAAACTCACACTACAAAAATCTGTAAATTTTTTTATTATAGACAAATCCTAAGATACTCTAGGAACTTAGACACTTAAACAGAAAGTAGTTTAATACTTTATAGTAATATATATAACGATCTAATGATAAAGAGAAAAGAAGAAGTTATAACTGTCACTATGGGTATAATACGGATAACGATGACATTGTATCCACGGACTCCCAAATGACAAAAAGTCACAAAAGAGAGACAAGAAGTCAAATAAATAAATAGATGGAATCTTATTATAACAGACTATCAAGTTCGTAGACAATAGAACTCCAATCGTAAACAAATAGAAAAGAGAACAATTACGATTACGATTCAGTGAAATCAGCACAGGTTGAGACACACTGGGGTATCCGCAGTCGGGTGGTCCGAAGAGGCAGGGACCCTAAGAGGTCCGTTCTTGTGACCTCACCCAACGGTAACGGAAGAGGTTACGTCCTTTCACTTTTCACTTTCACTTCAACGAGTCAGCACAGGCTGAGAAGCGATGGGGTACCTGACGTCGGATGGTCCGAGGAGGCAGGTACCCTAAAAGGTCCGTTCTCATAACTTCACCCCACGGTAACGGAAGAGAACAATTATCCAGTGTAAAAGAACCTAAAAACCTACAACTAAATGAAAGATAATATTGTAATATTGATCACTTACAATACAACACATAGGAGACAATATTAGTAGACTTTTTCCAACAACAAAAACAAAATCATCCTTTAGATTAAGTTTAGGTCAAGTTAGGAGTTTCTGAAACAAAACGACCAAACCCCAGAAAAGGGACTAATATACAACTCCTCAACCTGTCACTAAACATATCAAAGTCTAGATTCAAATCGAGAGATTTCAGAAACATACAACCGAACCCAGATACATCATATGTACACGGTGTCCTTAAAACGACTCAGAACATGTCCGAGTATATGTCTTCATTCCCTTGAGAAAGAATTGTAGTCAACGGAGATTCTGTAGGGAGAGTGGGACAACAGAGAGACCCGAAATAAGGAACTAAGGTAACTGGTTATCACATGGTGCAAAAGTCAACTTAAAAATAGACGGACATGTCGTCACGAAACGTTTAGTCAGTTGGAACCACCGTACCAACTCTCTCTTTTGCTTTTATTTACTCTGTGAATAGAACCACACTCAACGAAGAGAATTAATGGAAATGTTTAAGTGGATTTCAAAAACGAAAAATCTCTGGGAGTCCATCAATAAAANCGGTGGACCCCTTTAGTGCACCCGGGGGTCCCCTTTAGTGGACCCGGTGGACCCCTTTAGTGCACCCGGGGGTCCCCTTTAGTCCACCCGGGGGTCCACTTTAGTCCACCCGGGGATCCCCTTTAGTGCACCCTGGGGTCCCCTTTAGTGCACCCGTGGGTCCCCTTTAGTGCACCCCGGGGTCCCCGTTAGTGCACCCGGGGGTCCCCTTTAGTGCACCCGGGGATCCCCGTTAGTGCACCCGGTGCACACCTTTAGAGCACCCGGGGGTCCCCTTTAGTGCACCCGGGGGTCCCCTTTAGTGCACCCGGGGGTCCCCTTTAGTGCTCTCGGTGGACCCCTTTAGTGTACCCGGGGGTCCCCTTTAGTGCACCCGGGGGTCNAGGTCCGTTCTTGTGACCTCACCCAACGGTAACGGAAGAGGTTACGTCCTTTCACTTTTCACTTTCACTTCAGCGAGTCAGCACAGGCTGAGAAGCGATGGGGTACCTGACGTCGGATGGTCCGAGGAGGCAGGTACCCTAAAAGGTCCGTTCTCATAACCTCACCCCACGGTAACGGAAGAGAACAATTATCCAGTGTAAAAGAACCTAAAAACCTACAACTAAATGAAAGATAATATTGTAATATTGATCACTTACAATACAACACATAGGAGACAATATTAGTAGACTTTTTCCAACAACAAAAACAAAATCATCCTTTAGATTAAGTTTAGGTCAAGTTAGGAGTTTCTGAAACAAAACGACCAAACCCCAGAAAAGGGACTAATATACAACTCCTCAACCTGTCACTAAACATATCAAAGTCTAGATTCAAATCGAGAGATTTCAGAAACATACAACCGAACCCAGATACATCATATGTACACGGTGTCCTTAAAACGACTCAGAACATGTCCGAGTATATGTCTTCATTCCCTTGAGAAAGAATTGTAGTCAACGGAGATTCTGTAGGGAGAGTGGGACAACAGAGAGACCCGAAATAAGGAACTAAGGTAACTGGTTATCACATGGTGCAAAAGTCAACTTAAAAATAGACGGACATGTCGTCACGAAACGTTTAGTCAGTTGGAACCACCGTACCAACTCTCTCTTTTGCTTTTATTTACTCTGTGAATAGAACCACACTCAACGAAGAGAATTAATGGAAATGTTTAAGTGGATTTCAAAAACGAAAAATCTCTGGGAGTCCATCAATAAAAAATCAAGATCAAAATCAGTATTGGCAACCCGATTTTCCCGTGATCGGGTAAGTCGTAAACCGTAATCTGGTGGTGGTGTCGGCTTGACATCGAGGGACACCCTTCTCAACATTAATTTTGCCAATTAACTGTTTCACGAAAAACCCAAAAGACCCAGGTAAAAATATTAAAATACGTGTTCTATAAACAGGTAAAAGAAATTTACCAGTTTAGATAAGGTGTTTGAATGGTCATAATAGAGTAAAATGGTGATTACAGCATCTTAGACATCACTATAAAGAAGGTAGTAAGACCACATGAGTAAATAGAACCGATTAAACACGGACCAAAACATTCGAGATCAAACTTTAAATACTCAAAATAATTATAGAAGTTTCTCGGTTGAAAATCAAATAACTTAAAAAGTAAACAGACTAAAGAAAGAATATAGACTAGAATGAAATTGTAAATTTTTTATAATAAAAACGAAAGAAAGAGTAGACTTTGTTACACGAGGTGAAAGAAATCACATTCTATTGTCGTATGATGTAACTAAAATATAGAAAAAGAAAAAAACATATTAATAAATTCCGATATCCAAAAAAGGACGGGAACAAATGGAAGTAGGGTGATAAATTCAAGAAGTGAACCATGTTTTACAAAAGATTAAAAGAAACATTAAAATAAACAGGGTCCCGAGAAAAACATCATGGGATAAATAGAGGGTATATTAACTAGTAAAGGTCACACAGAAACATCACAACTAAAGATTGATAAAAAAAAGGACAAAGTTTTTGTACAACATATAATGAACCTTAAAAATCAACAAAACTCTTCACAAAATTCCGAGTCCTTTACCGGGTAGAACTACTTACAAGGGCACAGGAGAAATTTTTATAAATAAGACCGTAAATTCCATCTTCAGTTCAAAAGGAATAGAGACAACAAGACCAAAGGTGAACAATTTGGTTAAACATTCTCACTTTACAACTTTGAGTTTCAACATTAACACCTAACCTGATAAAAAGAAAATAGTTCATAAAACTTTGAGTCATTAATTCATTTATCCGTGGATCCTAACGAAAAAAAAAAAGAACTAGTCAACTCAGAGGTAGTAATACATGACAACGTGGAAAAGTAAGGACTACATGACCAACGTGACTTCAGGTGACACAATCTATAATTATTAGTGAGGTCGAAAGACTACAAACCACGAATACAGAACACGGTCAACTCTGTCTGACACAATTGTAGACAAATTGGTAAACTGTCTCTACAACTGTTGTAGAAAACTATACGTCTTTGAAATGAAAATTACTTGAGGTCAAATAGATAAAAAATTTTTAAAACAACGGTATAGGTTTCCGTACTTCTAAATCGGGATACAAAAGAAGATCCTTAAAGATCGAGAACATTAATTCAGTGTCAACTATAGACATACCCCAATTCGTAGGTTTATTTACTTATCCAAATAAATATAAGGTAACCAGATATCCAGACAGACAAAACTAATGATCACGAAACATCATACAAAACTTTACTCCTATAAACCGAGGAGGTCCAAACAACAAAAAGTTTTGACACAAAATCAATAAGTCCTGGTAAACGTTAAAATATACTTAACTCTTAACCGAAAAATTTTAAAGAAAGAATTTTTCGGGACCACCACAAAAGTATCTCCAACGTAACTTAGTGATCTAACGAAACACATGATAACCGTAGAATTATAATTCAGAAGGATGACACTTGTGTCTTATTTAAAGGTAAATAAATCCAGGGGACAACAAAGAAAGTCACCACACTACATCAAAAATCGTGAAATGGAGAAAAAAGGACCAAACCAAAACAACAAACTAATAAGGGAAAAAATACACAAAAGAACGGAGAAAAAGTGGGTAGTATTAAAAAGACATCCAAGGTTTATATCACTAAAATAGAATAAACAACGATTTATTAAAATATAAGGACATTTTAAACAGAAGAAAGAAAAGTCTACATTTATTATGTAATATTTTCTGTTAAACTAGTAAAGAAAAGATTAAAATAATCTACAAGACCAAGTTATAAGTCAGATTTCGACAAGTAAAATATACTGAGACGATTCATGTGATGGGTTACGGAAAACTTATACTTAAAAGGTAAGACCAACAACCCTTGTCTGTGACAAGGAGAAGTCGGACTCACTCACGGTCAATGGGAAAGGAGATCACAATAGTTTTAACTATCAGGAAAGTGGTCTAAGTCCAGTGAATGAGTCTGTGCATGTGACCGAAGACAACAATATCAGTTCGTTCTACAAGATGAGTAAAGGTCTCGAGAGACAAAGACTTCAAGAGAAGAAAGACTAAGTACCTTTCTTACGATTGACGTAAAAAGAAGCACCTGAAGTCCAAAAAGAGAAGTCAAGTCCCTGAAACGGGTCGACGTGGAGTCAAAGGAAACGGTATTAAACCTTTGAGTGACTTCCGTTATTCGATGTTGTTAACAACAACAAGTCAGTGATTCAACACAGAATTGAGAAACACTGGGGTACCTGACGTCGTGTGGTCCGAAGGGACAGGAAGTGGTAGAGGACCTTGAACGAGTTTGAGTATAGACAACTCAGTCACTACGGTAGGTCGGTAGAACAGGAGACAGCAGACGAAGAGGAGGACGGACGTCAGAAAGGGTCGTAGTCCCAGAAAAGATTACTCAGTCAAGAAACATAGTCCACCAGTTTCGTGACTTCGAAGTTGAAGTCGTAGTCAGGAAGGTCACTTATAAGTCCCAACTAAAGGAAATCCTAACTGACTAAACTAGAGGAACGACAGGTTCCCTGAGAAATTCTCAGAAAAGGTCGTGGTGTCAAGCTTCCGTAGTTGAGAAACCGTGAGTCGGAAAAAATAACAGGTCGAGAGTGTCGTCAACATCTCGAGTACATAAAACAAAGAACAGACAGGGAAGACTAGTGACAGTGAACACCAAACTATAGACCGAAGAACTTTTAGTAAAAGACATGTAAAGACACCAATAATTATACAAAACCAATATAGTCCGTTTTACCATTTATTAAGGAAAAAAATTTGGAAAGTCCCAAAAAATTTTTATTTGAATTTTTTTAAGAAATAAAATATAATCTCATATCGACTAACTGTTATAACACTATCAAAGTCCATCTGTTGTCTCCCTGAGTCGGTATATATATGTACATAGGTAAAAGGGGGTTTGGGGGGAGGGTAGGTCCGACGGTGTATTATTGTCGAATGACACTTGTTACTGTCGAGGAACCAGGGGTTTCCAAATCGAAGTCCTTGTCCCTGGTCCCTGGTCCGAACTAGTAAGTTCTCGAAAAACACATCGTCTCAAAATAATTCATATTTTTCCCCGTCTCTTCCGAAGAGTGTCCCTGTAGTCTTAGCCCTGACTCTCACGGGGGGAACGATCAGACATGAAAAGGTCAACCGATAATGTCATTTAGTTTTCTCACAGAGTCCTAACATTTCTAGAATGGTCTGGATAAGGGTGTCAAATGTAAAATTCTATTACCCTAATCTTGATTGTTATCTTTTTAGAATGGTCTGGGTGAAGGTATTATATGTAAAATTCTACTGTCCTAATCAGTCTTCCCAGAATTCCCCTCTGTGTAGGAGTTCGTCCCATGTAACAATAATATATTAGGAATCATGTCTCAGAGACTACTCAACAAAACACATTAGTAGTCGAGTCCGGATTTTTTTCAAAATACACTGATTCTGATTCCTTACATCTTTTTTTTCAAAGAGGAAAAGAGGAAGGACTCTCTCTCGGGATCTGGGGAAAGAGGAGGAACCCCTGGGATCTGAAGAATAGTTGGATGGATTCTTAATTGAGACTTATTGTAACTCGTCGCAAGGGACAAGACATTTAATGCTTGAACAAGTCATAGGTAAAATCTATTATCGTCACACATGTGCAGGTGGGGTTTGAGGGATTGATTGGGAAGTGGGGTAGAAAGCGGGACCGTTGGTAATTCAAACAAGAGTATTCAGACACGCTCAGACAAAGATAAAACATTTATTCAAGTAAACATATCTAACGTGTATATTCCCTATAGTGTACTATAAAGAGGACTTAGACTGAATTGAAGTGAGTGATACTGTTAGAGATCCAGGTAGGTACAACGACTTTTACCGTAATAAAGTAAGAAAAATTACCAATTCATTATAGATCAACGTATATATATGGTGTAGAAGAAATAGGTAAGAAGACAGCTACTTGTAAATCCAACGAAGGTACAGAACCGATGACACTTGTCACGACCTCACTCGTAACTCTACGCACATAGAAGAACTCATAAGTAAGAGTTCAGAACTAATATATGATTCTTACTTTAATAAGACCTAATATACCGTTTAGACACAAATTGAAAAACTCATGAACAGTTTGACAAATCGTGTCACGTACGTTTTAAAACGTCACGACGATTATTATATATTCCCACACAAAGGAGTTACGAACAATGAAAGGAAATTTTTTAAGATCGACAGGAACACACACTTCATCATAGAATCATGACTGAATCATTAGACACACAAGGGTTCACTGATTACTATGACTCGTAAAAAAGGATATGAACCCCCGGTAAACATATAGAAGTTTTTTTTTTTTTTCAGATCCGTTCAGGAGACAAGTAAAAAATTCAACCCAAAAACAGAAAAACAACAACTCAAGATTCCTGATCGTGTACATACTAAACGTTTATAAATAGATAAGAGTCTAAAAAAAAAGTGAAATGACTATTACAGGTAAACACGTGTCTTCAAAAAAGTAATTCAGGTCAAATAGAAAAAGAATAAATAACGAGTACGAAAACCACAGTATAGATTCTTTTTGACAACACTTTAGGTTTTAACATTTTTTTTCAGATGGTGAAAAGAAAAAGAGTTTCTTTTTCTAAACTCCATTAAAAGTCTTTCGTAAAACTCAATCCCCAGGTCTGGACAAGAAACGCACACCAACAGATCAACAGGGTCCTGGAAAGTAATCTTTCCAGTCAAACCCACTAAAACAGTAGGAACACCTTTTAGTCAACGACAACTACTTGTTCAAATAAAGATCTGAGAGTCAAGATAAGGTAAACACACACAAGATAGTAAAATATCATGATATGACAAACTAATAACATCGAAACATTCCTCAAAACTTTAAACATTCACACTCACGAGACCGAAATAAGAAACAAAAAATCGTGATACAATATATAAACTCTGGGGGAACTTTAAGGTACACTTAAACTCCTAACAGTAAGGTGGAGAAGTTTTGTTCAACCGTCCTAAAACTAAGTCTTATGTGACCTAGATATCTAACAAAACCTGATATAACAGTAGAATTATTATGACAGAAGGTCAAGATCTTGTATCCTACAGAAAGGGTGACACATCAAGAGAATAAAGAATGTCATCACAAAATATTATAATTACGTGTTCAAAAAGTGGAGGAACCAATTGAAATGTAGACTTTAAAACCCCTAATAGTACCTCTATTTTAACAAAAGGATTATTTCAAAACCTTTAAAAGTGACGACGACATATCAACATTGACTAAAAAACACACAACTACAACATAGGACATACGACTTAAGGAAAAAATCGAGATCATTATTGATACATAAGGGTCCAAAGAGAGGGAGAAAGGATGAGGGAGGGAGGGATAGCGGTAGGGGAGAGAGACGGTACACATATATGTGTGTTTGTCAGTACATTCGATGTTAATCTATTTATTGCAAAAGAAAATATTAAGTCCACGGAAAATAAGAAAAAAGAACGGATTAACGAGAGAGATCTAGAAAGACATCTTGTAGGAACGGAACAAGAAATGGAATCACCCTTTTGAAGGTTATAAATTGATAATTTCTACGACGATCGAAACGCAAAAAGTATTTCCGGAAACAATCTAACTTAAAAAACTTAAATAAGGATCAAATAACTCACAAAATACTATTTTTAAAACCTAAAATAGTTTAAGAAACAGACGCAGTTAACCCTACTAGTACATCAGGGGGGGGAAGATAAACATACCATATAATGAAACTAACTAAAAAATATGTAAATCGATGGAAAAACCAAGGACCCTATATAGGGTGAAATAATGCCACTTGTCATAAAAGTATATCACGACGTCCAACAATGATCATAAAACAACTCCTACAAACGTAGACGTAAGTTCTCAATAACGGAAAATAAAGTAACAGAATCATTATAGAGACTGAAACTATGGTGTCTAACTAAGTTTTCACAACGAAAGACAAAAACTTTATCAAACTCTTCTTAACCAAATAAAAAAAAAAAATTGATAAGACATCATAAGTAGTCACTTCAGTAGAATGGAACTCTAAAAACAATAACCTTCAAAAGTCAATTCTTGACTCATAGAAATGAACAATGGCAAAAGAAATCTAAAAGACAAAGAAGAAGTCAAACATTACGTACACGAAGATCCATAAAAAGTAAAAACAGATCGAACATTTTAAGCAAGTATATATTAAAAAGAATCTTAATCGAATGGGAAAAATGAAGACATTCAAACCATCACTACAGGACACAAAAAAAGACTAAAATCTTTAAACTTAGAAGAAAAAAAAAAAAATTTAGATCGATCTTCAAACAGTCAAGAAAATCAGAAATGTTTTGAACTGAAAAGAAAGGGAACGAAAAGAGATAAAAAATTTAAGGGAGACAGTAATTATAAGTGAAATTAGAAAGGTTTTCCAAAAGGAGGAAGACGGCGAAAACTAAATCAAACGAGGAAAGAGCAGGTAAGTCCATATATCAACAGAATATTTAAATCCAAGAAAGAGAAAACAAAAAAAGTCACATCCGTACATCACTACTATTTATAAGGAGACGAAAGTGAATTAGAGTATACCAAACCACACAAGACAAAAGTAAGATTAAGAGCTATACAAAAGGTTAAAGGGAAAACTATAGAAGAAATAGGACCACCGGAAAATCCTCCCACAACAAATTAAAGATGTAAAAACACTTGTAAGGTGAACATGAATACGATGACTAAAGAAGTCATCGAAGTAAGACAACACTAATATCTACAAAACACACTACGACAAAGAAAAATTGAATCCTTATTAACAGAATACAGGATTTTATAACAGGTAGGATCTTTTATTAGGTGACATGAACTATTTTTACCCATAAAACAAAGACATTTACTTCCCAATATATATAGATAACTTGAATCAACTAAATATCTCAACAGTTTAAGACAAAGAAAAAATTAGGAGACAGATCTTTGATAGATAATAACCTTCACTCCATTACTTTAGAGGTTAATAATAACATCTCGATAGATACAGAGGGAATTAGGACAGTCACAAACGCAATATATAAAAGACATGGCAAAAACCATATTTTTTCAAAACTATTAATAACATAGAAGAACCACTAAACTAGGAAAAGTCAAGTCAAGTCAGCGAGTCAACACAGGCTGAAAAACCCTGGGGTACTTAACGTCGTACGGTCCGGAGGGACAGGTAATGGTTGAGGGCCTCAAGTGAGTCTGAGTGTAGGTAGCTCAGGCACTACGGTAGGTCGGTAGAGTAGGAGACAACAGGGGAAGAGGAGGACGGGGGTTAGGGAGGGTCGTAGTCTCAGAAAAGGTCACTCAGTTGAGAAACGTACTCCACACGGTTTCATGACCTCAAAGTCGAAATCGTAGTGAAGAAGGTTTCTTTAGGGTCCCGACTAGAGGAAATCTTACCTGACCAACCTAGAGGAGATCTTACCTGACCAACCTAGAGGAGATCTTACCTGACCAACCTAGAGGAACGTCAGGTTCCCTGAGAGTTCTCAGAAGAGGTTGTGGTGTCAAGTTTTCGTAGTTAAAAAACCACGAGTCGGAAGTCCTTACACATTAAAGGAAAAAAAGAATATTGTCAAAACCTGAATTTCAGATAAATCTGACTTATTCAGGGTCGAGAAAATTTTAATGTTAAAGGTATCTTATTGAAAAAGAGAAAGTGGGATCAACGAATTAAACCAGATTTCACTCAGAGAAGGTCTTTGACGTATATCCACCTACCACAAAACAAATAAGTAAAACGGTCAGAGATACACAAGACTAACATCTCAAATTAGGTAAGTGTAATTTTCATTAATGACTGTTCTTTCCTGAACAAAGACGATAAAAAGAGAAAGAACATAGAACGAACAAAAATTCTGAAGAAGGTTTTTAATGAAGACTTTCCAAAACGAACTAGTGAGTAAAAAGAAATCAACCTGACGGAAAACCTCGACGGTCATCAGAACGACTACAACTAGATAAGTATAGAAACTTGAAGCTAAAGAGAAGAAGTATTACTTGTCAAAGATATTTATTCAGAAACACAAATGACTGTATAAGATGAACACAGAAATAAGACGACAATCCGTGTAGGTCCAAACAAACAAAATGAAGTCCATAAAATGAAACCCCTAGATTCTAAAAATTAACAACATAAAACTCACTTCACTCACTTCACTTTCAGCGAGTCAGGACAGACTGAGAGACACTGGGGTACCTGATACGTCAGGAACCTTAAGAAGTCCGGTCTTATGACCTTGCCCATCGGAAAGGGAAGAGGTCCCCGAGAAGAGTTGAGTCCCTAGTTTGGGTCCAGAGGACGTAACGTTCGCCTAAGAAATGGTCGACTCGGTGTTCCCTTCGGGTTCTCATGACACAACCCATTGGATAGAGAAGAGGTCACTTAGAAGGGTTGGGTCCTTAACTTGGTCCAACCACCACCAAATTAGTGATTCTACACTGGTGGAGAACGCTAGGGTACCTGACATCGGGCGGTCCGAAGAGACAGGTAGCCTAAGAGTTCTTATGATTTCACCTAACGATAACGGAAGAGGTCTCCTAGAAGGACTGGATCCTTAACTGGGACCCAGAGGACGTAACGTCCGTCTATGTGAATCCGAGCGACGAAATTTCAGAAATACACGATTGATGGTGTAGAGGTAATAAAACTTATAAAAATAATCTCAAAAAGGAGAACTGACACAATTAAAAGACATAGAAATTGTTAGATTACTAAAAATACTATACGACTTGAAATAACTATCACGATACATCTCAGAAGACCTAAAAAGAAGGAGATTTCTCATAACTAAATATAAGCTTATTATACGATTTAAGTTTTAGATTTGACGGAGAAGGTGACACCCGTCGTAGAAGAAACAAGTCGAAAGGTTGAGAAAGACCAAAACTTGAAGAATGTTATAGTAACTCAGTACACTTCCGGTGTGTAGTCGGTCAGTAGACGTACCTCAAATATACGTCGAAAATCTTGAGAACAAGACAAAGACGGACAAAGGAACTTAAAGACGGTAATGAATGAATAGAGGACCACCGGGTCTTCAGACAGCAGAATAAAAAACATCGGTCAGTCTGTACTAAAAACGATGCCAACAGTGGTGGGCACACGGCACACCTGACCGGCCCCGACGACGACTGTGTCCCGATGTTGTCACGAAAGCGGGTCGTGTCGGAGGAAGGGAGTCTGCTCGACGGGTCACAAACGGACGGCGTATTACATATAACGGAGAACGTTTGCAATAGTGACCAAAATGTCTAACTAATTGAGTTATACCGATCATGATCTTACGAAACGATGGAAAAAAAAAATTAGTAACATTTGTAAAAGGTATCATGTAAAAAAGCAAATTATAACATATTAGATTAACAAATAAAAGAGACAAAGGAGAATATTTTCAGAATGGTCGTAGTGTTGGTCCTTTTTTAAGAGATCATTAAAAAATAAAGTTTAAAACAAAGAAATGAGAGTCTAGGTACTTTATTCCCATGTATACACACACACACATACACACAGACACATACACACACACACATCTATGAATATACACACACATATGAATATACTACATATATATATATGTGTTTAAATGTACATATATGTGTATATACAACGAGGGGACCACTGAGTCTACCAATTCACAGATAGATGTTACACCCTCTGGGCCCAAGCTAGGGACCCATTCCTTCTAGGGGGCCTCTTCCTTTACCGTTAGGTGAGGTCATGATAACGGACCTTTTAGGGTACCCGTCTCCTTGGACCATCCGATGGTCAAGTACCCCAGTGTTTCTCAACCTGTACTGATTCGTTGAAGTGAAAGTGAAAGTGTGTATATACATCAGTGTATTTATATATATATATACAGAAAACATCCTAGGAGAAAAAATAAAATGATAATAACATTAATTTAAAGAACTATACTTCTCTCCCATTTGTCGAAAGGAAAAAAGAAAATTAACTAAACAGTTCACTGTATTTTAGTAACTCCAAAATAAACACTCAAGTCACGTCCATATCTAATTAAACAAATTTTAAATGTAAAAAGGTAATTGTCGTATGTCAACTTAAAAATTTTTAAGTCAGACTCTTAGACAGGTCACTATACGATTAAATTGACTAAGTACAATAACTTTTAACATAGACACTCTAAGTAAGTGTGAAAACACTAAGATCATGTTAATTTAAAAATAAAGAAAAGACCCATATTATGAGATAAAATACTTATATAGTTCCCCCTATACAGACAAAATAACAACCAACTTTAAAGAAAGATGAGGACAAAAAGACGACACTGTTTGTCACCACAACACTCATAAAAACAAACATATAGTATCCAGAAACCACTTATAACCCAGAATTCTTTATGTACTTTTATACAGTTTAACCTAGTTATGTAGTTTAAATCTTTTGTGAAAATGTTGTTTTCACATCCTGTATAGGATAACAAGATATAGACACCATTAAGAACCGTATAACAACAAGTCAACGGATGAACACAGACTGAGAAACGTTGGGGTACTGGAGGGATAGGGAGTGGTAGAGGGTTTCAAACAGGTTCAAGTACAGGTAACGTAGTCATTACTGTAGGTCGGTAGATTAGGAGACTGCATGGGAAGAGGAAGACGGGAATTAGAAAGGGTCGTAGTCCCTGAAAAGGTCTCTCAGTCTACAAACGCAGTCCACTGGTTTTACGACCACGAAGTCGTAGTCAGGAAGGTTACTTATAAGTCCCAACTAAAGGGAATTCTAACTGACCAAATTAGAGGAACGACAGGTCCCCTGAGAGTCCTCAGAAGTGGTCGTGGTGTCAAGTTTCCGTAGTCAAGAAACCACGAGACGGAAGAAATATCAGGTCGAAAGTGTAGGTATGCACTGGTGACCCTTCTGGTACCGGAACTGACATACCTGGAAACAACCGTCTCATTACAGAGACGAAAAGTTGTGTGACAGATCCAAACAGTAAGAACTGTATTGGTTTGAAATTTATAACCGTTAGACTACTCATACAGTATGTAGTGTAAAAAATACCATTTTATAAAGTTTCTAAATCATAAAATTCGTATAATTTTCCATGTTTAATCACCGTCATTCGTATAAGTGAAACAACATACAATTATGGAAAGTACAGGTCTTGAAAAAGTAGAAGGACTTGACTTGAAGACACAGATACACTGTGATTGAGGGATAAAGGGGAGGGGAAGTCACGACCGTTGGTGGCACGAAGAAAGACAGGGATATCTATGCTGACGAGGTCTGTGGATACACATACTTTAGTATGTCGTACACAGGAAAACACTAACCGAATAAATTGAACCGTAGATATAACATCCTATACAGTCTTACAGGAAGGAAAAATTCCGATTTATTATAAGGTGACGTAAACACACACACACATAGTGTAAGGGTGGAGGTTGTACATATCACACACTGGTATTGTGTAAAGGTAGGGTAAGGTGTCGTGAAAAGCATTCAAGTATAAGGGTGTAATTGTGTAAAAGTAATAGGTGTACACACGCGGTATAACAGAAATAGGGGAGTAGACAGTCACCTGTAACCCAACGAAGGTAGGGAACCGACAACACCCATTACGATGTGACTGACTTGTACCCACACGTTTATGGAGAAGTTCTCGGACGAAGACCAAGAAAATCTATTTATGACACAATCCAACCCGATGTATTGTCTTAAGGTTTGACTTACCTAATTTGTGGTCTTTAAGTAAAAAACGTGAAGACTTCTAACCTTAGGGTTCAAACTCCATAACCACTAAGCAAAGGCTGCGTATGAGAAGACCGAACGTCCACCGTATCCTCCGGTGAAAGGGTAACAGGAATGTACCAGAAAGGAACCAAGTTCTTTTTCAAAGCCAAAAACTACATCAAGTCAAATAGACAAACAGAAAACAGGAATACGAAAACAATGACAAGTAAACCATTCAACACAGCCTGACAAATACCGTCGTGTGTCCGAAGGAACAGGAAGCAATAGAGGGTCAAACGAGTTTGAGCAACGGTAACTTAACCACTATAGTAGGTTACTAGAGTAGGTGACAGTTTGGGAATAAGTGGGAGAGAGATGGACATAAAACCACAGTATATTTTTTATTAATATTTTAGACTTCAGAACGGCGAAGAAGGACAAAAGAAGGTTCTTAAAATGTCAAAGTCGAGAAACTAGGTAAAACTCAATTAAAAATATATATAACACATTCCACTCTCACGTCGGAGGAAGTAAGAATACAGAGTACAAAAGGGTCGTGGTAAACACTTTTTTTTGACAGGAAAGGAGTAACCTACTAGAACCATAGGAACAATTTTTAGTAAACTCACAAATAAAGATTCGAAAGATAAGGGAAACGGACACTAAGACAGAAATACGGTCATAGTCCAGTAAATTTAATGACATCTAAACCTCATAAATTTAGTTGTTCACACTCTACCAGTTGAAATAAGAAAGTGTCTAAACGAATCCGATAAAACTTAGGGAACTCTAAAGTTTACTCAAAACACTACCTAAAAAGACAGAGACTTTTGTGGTGGTGACTCTAAAACTATCTCTAAAGTATATTAGATATCCAAAGTCTCTGTCTCTAAAGTGCCCATTAAAAATCATCATGACTGTATAACGACGACCACGACGACGACGACGACGTAGCGAAGTCAGCACAGGCTGAGACACACTGGGGTATCTGTCGTCGGACGGTCCGAGGGGGCAGGCACCCTAAGAGGTCCGTTCTTGTGACCTCACCCAACGGTAAAGGAAGAGGTTATGTACTTTCACTTTTCACTTTCACTTCAGTGAGTCAACACAGGCTGAGAAGCGTTGGGGTACCTGACGTCGGATGGTCTGAGGAGATTCGATTCGATTCAGCGAAGTCATTACAGGCTGAGACACACTGGGGTATCTACCGTCGGGNCCATTAAAAATCATCATGACTGTATAACGACGACCACGACGACGACGACGACGCAGCGAAGTCAGCACAGGCTGAGACACACTGGGGTATCTGTCGTCGGACGGTCCGAGGGGGTAGGCACCCTAAGAGGTCCGTTCTTGTGACCTCACCCAACGGTAAAGGAAAAGGTTATGTACTTTCACTTTTCACTTTCACTTCAGTGAGTCAACACAGGCTGAGAAGCGTTGGGGTACCTGACGTCGGATGGTCTGAGGAGATTCGATTCGATTCAGCGAAGTCATTACAGGCTGAGACACACTGGGGTATCTACCGTCGGGTGATCCGAGGGGGTAGGGACCCTAAGAAGTCCGTTCTTGTGACCTCGCCCAACGGTAAAGGAAGAGGTTATGTACTTTCACTTTTCACTTTCACTTCAACGAGTCAGCACAGACTGAGAATCGCTGGGGTACCTGATGTCGGATGGTCCGAGGAGGCGGGCACCTAAAAGGTCCGTTCTCATGACCTCACCCCACGGTATAATTATTATTATTGACTGTATAATTATTATTTAAATGATTCCTTGTACCCTATAGAAAGGTAAATAAACAGAAACCAAATAAAGACGTTAAAAACCATCAAAAGTCATGTGTTCTTTAACGGAGGTACCAGTTCAATGTTATCGCATGCAAAAACTACGATAACATTCATCTCGACGAAAAAAAAAAAAAAAAAGTAAAGGAAATGTCTAACAGATCAGATATCTTTGTGGTGATAAAAACGTACAGTTAAAAAATAGGACGTTGAAACGACTTACAACATAATCAGTTATAAAAAATCACACCTTAGAAATCCTAAAAGAAGTATATTCTAGTCAAGTCAAGTTAGTGAGTCAGTATATGTTCGAAAACACTGGGGTACCTGGTGTCGTGTGGTCCGAAGGGACAGGTAGTAGAAGGTCTCAAACGACTTCGAGTACAGGTAACTCAGTCACTACAATAGGTTGGTAGAGTAGGAGACAGTAAAGGAAGAGGTGGATGGAAGTTATAAAGGGTCGTAGTCCCAGAAAAGACTCCTTAGTCAAGAAGTGTAATCCACCGGTTTCGTAACCTCAAAGTCGAAGTCGTAGTCAGGAAGGTAAGTCCTGACTAAAGGAAATCCTAACTGACCATACTAGAGGAAACGTCAAGTTCCCTGAGAGTTCTCAGAAGAGGTTGTGGTGTCAAGTTTTCGTAGTTTAGAAGTCGAGAGTCGAAACAAATATCAGGTGGAGAGTATAGGTATGTACTGATGACCTTTTTGGTATCGAAACTGATCTACCTGGAAACGACCGCTTCATTACAGAGACGAAAACTTATACGACAGATCCAACCAGTATTGAAAGGAAGGTTCCTTGTTCGTAGAGTACCGACGTCAGTGGTAGACGTCACTAAAACCTCGGGGGGTTTATTTCAGACAGTGACAAAGGTGACAAAGGGGTAGATAAACGGTACTTCACTACCCTGGAATCAAAAGACTTACAACTCAAAATTCGGTTGACAAAGTGAGAGTAGAAAGTGACAGTAGTTCTCCGAGAAATCAAGAAGAAGTGAAATACGGTATTCCCACCACAGTAGACGCATAGACTCCAATAACTATAAAGAGGGTCGTTAGAACTAAGGTCGAACACGCAGTAGGTCGGGTAGTAAAGAGTACTACATGAGACGCATATTTTATGTCTCGGAACTGTATGGGGAAAAGGATAAACCTTGGTCAGACAACAAGGTACAGGTCAAGATTGACAACGAAGGACTGGACGTATGTCTAAAGAGTCCTCCGTCCAGTCTACCAGATCATAAGGGTAGAGAAATTCCTAAAAGGTCTCAAACAACACTAGGTGTGTCAGTTTCCGAAACCACATCAGTTATTTCTTCTTCATCTACAAAAAGACCTTGAAACAACGAAAAAGATACTCGGTTACCTACAACCGTTAAACCTAGTATGGACGATATTTATCCCTATTGTAGTGAGAAGGAAATGACGACCTCAGGTCGAGGTCGTCGGTCCCTTAGTCGGACTTCCCCACTCACCACAGCCGCCTGCTACTACATTGGAGACTGAGTATCATGCCTTGATGTACAAATAAAGTTCGAAGTCCAAAAGAAAATATGTAACTGTTTTCGTAATCCAGTCTCAAAACTGTAGAAATCAAAAGGGGTGAGTCTAAATAATAGAGGTCTTTAGTAACAACAGGAAGTTTGTCTCAAGGACGAAGTCGTTAAGAGAGTCTTAGTCGAAATGATAGATAATAGATGAAAGAGAATACATAGGATATGAAATGAACACTAATGTAATATTGAGTATGGTGTAAGGAGTCAAATAAAGAATAGAAAGATTTAGGGCAAACGGGGATCGTAGAATTTTAGTGATAGAGGATTTTTCCCGAAGATCGATAAGAATTAATAAGGATTTGGGATTTGAGTCGTTTGAAGAAAACGGTATTTGTAACGGGAGTGTTTGTCCAGAGTCTATTATTAGGAAGGGTACCGGAGTTCGACGCCGTATACACGAGTAGGACCCTGTAAGAAACATTTCTAGGAACTTGTTTACAGTTACCAATAAAATATCTAATAAAAGACCCGTGTTGACGTCTTCCGAAACACGAAAGAGTACGAAGAGAGTTCGTGGAATTGTAAGAAAGGTCGGTTGAGTTGGGTTCTTTCCTTTCTTGTTCAGTCTTAGTGTTCCGGATTGAGGAAGTAAGGTCCCGACACGGACGCTCTACTCCTCTCTCCCAACCCCAACACGGAGATAAAACAGTCATTACCGATTGCACCGAGGGTTGTGAAATGGTAAACTTAAACGAAGGAAAAAGAACAGGTTAACGAGACCCTTTCCGAGAGTCATGACACAAGTTACCTTCATCTCTACCAGTAGTAGAAAAAGATTAGGACTACAATGTTCTTTTACAATTCGAGGGTAGAGTTCCCCAAAGGATCAGGTTGAAGAGTGACTCTCGTACGAGTCACAGAATATCAAACTAGAAATAAACATAAAGGGTTTAAGAACTAAACAAACTCGTGATAAAACACGTAGTTATTTTATCGTTAGTAACCTATAAACATATAAGATAAAACCCGGACAAAAATCAAAAGACAGGAAAAGAGTAACTAACTGCACTTAATACATACAAAGGACTTACTATCAGGAGACCACCGATGTAGTCAAGTCAAGTCAGCGAGTCAGCACAGGCTGAGAAACGCTGGGGTACTTAGCGTCGTACGGTCCGGAGGGACAGGTAGTGGTTGAGGGCCTCAAGTGAGTTTGAGTGTAGGGAGCTCAACCACTACGGAAGGTCGGTAGAGTAGGAGACAACAGGGGAAAAGGAGGACGGGGGTTAGGGATGGTCGTAGTCTCAGAAAAGGTTACTCAGTTGAGAAGTGTACTCCACCGGTCTCATGACCTCAAAGTCGAAATCGTAGTAAGGAATGTTTCTTGTGGGTCCCGGCTAGAGGAAGTCTTACCTGACCAACCTAGAGGAACGTCAGGTTCCCTGAGAGTTCCCAGAAGAGGTTGTGGTGTCAAGTTTTCGTAGTTAAGAGGGCGAGAGTTGAAAGAAGTGTCAGGTTGAGAGTGTAGGGATGTACTGATGACCTTTTTGGTATCCGAACTGATCTGCCTGGAAACAACCGTTTCATTACAGAGACGAAAAGTTATACGATCCAACCAGTATTGAAAGGAAGGTTCCTCATTCGCAGAAAATTAAAGTACCGACGTCAGTGGTAGACGTCATAAAAACCTCGGGGGTTTTTATTTCAGACTGTGACAAAGGTGACAAAGGGGTAGATAAAGGGTACTTCAATACCCTGGTCTAAGGTACTAGAAGTAAAAGACTTACAACTCGAAATTCGACGTTGATAAAGGATCCAAAGGACGAACTGACAACAATGAAAACACTAAGAAAAATAATTCAAAAATTAAAATTATGATTCACTTAGTTAATAAAAGATAATACCGATCAGTGAAAGAAAAATTTCTTTAATCAGGGGTAGATTTTAAGTACTTCTAAAAAAAGGACATAAAGGAATAGTAAAGAAATATACAACTATGACTAGTCAGTGGTTACGAAGGAAGAGAAGAATAAGTTTATTAGTTTTAAATTAATCGGATGAGAAAATTGACATCGACACTCTATAAGGTAAGGGACTCTGAATTTGGACCTTCTATTAAAGTGATTAAAACATGAATTTAAATTATTATAAAATCGTAAAAAGGAGTTAAAACGAATTCTCTCTTGTTTTATAAAGTCTTATATAGGATCCTCTCTCACAACAACTATTCCCGGGACCAGACCATTAGTCACAATTTCTTAGACGGACGATTACGTCCTCTATGTCCAAGTTAGGGAACCAGCCCTTCTGGGGAGTTCTTCCTTTACCGTTGGGTGAGGTCATAAGAACGGACCCTTTAGGGTACCTGTCCTCCCGGACCGTCAGTTATCAGGTACCCTAGTATTCTCTCAACCTGAACTGAATCGTTGATTTGTTATATGCATATGTTATAAATGTTTTCGAAAATTTTATATTCTTATAAATAATCTTATAGTAATAAATACGAAACCAAAGTTACCAAAATACGGTCAAAGGTAAGACAAACACTGTCAGTACATTTTTATACAAACATTCTGAAGTACGTCCGAAAGAGAAGAGGACCAAATTACTAAATTGTAAAAATTATGGAAACAAGTCAGAAAGGTATAAACATGAATTTCTAAATTATGATTATATACAGAAACTCTCCTACACATGGTACCAGTGTTGAGGAAACTCTTTGTAATATTGTAATATTAAAATGGTGTACGTAAAAATGAAATTTATGAGAAGAATAATGACGTCGTTTAGTTAAATTAAAACAAATGGTAAAAAAAAAAGGTAGACCTTGTAATTAAAAGTTTATTTTATAGATAATTTTGACTCCTTGAGATACTTTGGATCTCGTCTCTTATGAAAGAGACTCACTACAAATTCTATAAGGGGTTAAACTTTTTTTATACATAAAACTTTCTTTATACTTTAATTTATTATATTATACTGGGTCTAGGTTAGTCACTGTACATAATAATTTAATGTCACGATTTTTCTCTAGAAGAAAGTACCGGATACTATTGGGTAGGAATCTATACGAGAATAATTGTAGAAACACTAGGGAACCGACTACTGTATACGTTATCTTTTAACCTCTGGGTTCGGGCTAATCTCCCGACTACAGAAGGGTACTGGACGTACCGTCATGTGTGTATCTTCTCCACCACCTCTATCGTCGGTACGTCACGTGTCCCAATTCGTAAATGACTCACGTTACGAACAGTGTCTGAACCACACAAGAAGAGATTCAGTAGACTAAAGTCAGGAGTGTTTTTGTGACACTGAACTAACAGTAACATGGAGAAAATCTTTACAAGTCAAGTCAACACAGGTTGCAAAACGTTGAGGTACCTGACCTCGTACGGTCCGGAGGGACAGGTAGTGGTTAAGGGCCTCAAATGATTTTGAGTACAGGTAACTCAGCCACTACGGTAGGTTGGTAGAGTAGGAGACAGTAGGGGAAGAGGAGGACGGAAGTTAGAAAGGGTCGTAGTCCCAGAAAAGTTTACTCAGTCAAGAAACGTAGTCAACCGGTTCTTTACTCCTTCGATCTTGATTCTCTTAACTGACGAAACGGGTCCTAGGGTTTGAATCAGTTGTTGTTTCTTACATAAATTGGAACCAAAGAAAGAAGGAAAAAAATGAAGGGCAGTACGTCTTCCTCGTAACCATTGTAACTACTATCTAGGAATACAATCCCTACTGGTTTGACTCAATGTAAAGTCCGATTCATTAAAAAGATTTTAATGTGAAAATCGGGGACTATCTTTATCTTAAACTTTGGTCTACTAACAATTTTTAATAGACGTTCAGGAAGGGTATAAACGCCGATAGAAATATGTAGACCTCGTACGAATGATACCTGGTGGATCATCAGTGTAAGAAGATCTTAAATGTTTTACCGGTTATTCGGAAGATTACAGTTGTGACACCCGAGTCAGAACCGAATTCGAATGTACTCCGTAAATCTCCTCAGTTTGAGTATCTTTGTTTAACACCTTACCACCGACGGTCCTGGATCCTTTCCCCCTTATTCCTTCACAAATTACCCACATGTCCACGTCAAATAGGGTCTACGTTTTCAAGACCTCTAATCAACATGTTACTAAACTCATACGAACTGTGATGAGTTGACATATGAATTTTTACCAATTCTACCGTCTAAAATACAATACACATAAAATGGTGTAAATTTTGGTTTTTCTTTTTTTTTAGAAGAAACTTTTACATAAGAGGTAGATTTCAATTGAATGTACCATAATCCTCTGACAATGAATAATTGAATAAAAAATAAGTGTCATTAGACGTCGGGACCTAGAATATTGAGGGCACTACCTTAAGTGACGGAAGTCACGTTATCGTCGGACCACAAACCTCGTTTTCGTACAAATATCCGGGTAAAACTCGAACAGCTACCAAACAGTTTGTGTTTTCATATAAAAACTTCATAATTATATATTATTTAGTGATAATACGGTTTTAATTTACATAATCTAAAATGGTTTTTTTTTTCTACAGTAAAATTAACTTTATGACATATAGGTTTAAGAAATATGTGTCTTGTCGGTCATTAGAAATAAGCAATTACGGTCTGGATGTATACTGACGTTTTATAAAGAACCCAGTGACAAAAATTCTATTAAAGTTTATATGATATAACCCAATTGGGTTTTCCAAAAATACTAAAAAGTTTTTAACGGGTAAAACAGTAATAATATACAATCGATTAGACTCCGGTGGTATAAGAAGATGTCATTAACATTAAAGTCGAACAAAGTCAGGAAAAGAAATTAAAATACACTGAAATAAGGAACGTCAAACTTGAAAGTATCGAGTTTCAGTGAAAAAATTTTGAGGGTTCAAAATAACAACGTTAAAAATCGATGAAATCAAATTCTGGATCTGGTATGTGGGGGGGGGGTTTGTATAATACCCAAAAATTATGTCCAGCGACACCACTAGAATGTGAAAAGTCAAATTTCAGGGAGTTTAATAAAATCTTATCTCGTCAGTAACATCCACGGATTTAATTGTAAACTTCCTGAAGAGACCACCAGGTCACCAATTCTTAGACGGAACGTTACGTCCCCTGTGTCCAAGTTCGGGACGAGCCCCTGGATCCTAGGGTGTACGGTTTCTCGTTGATCGGACGTGTGTCGATCTGTCAGAGACGACATACGACGTCGATTCTAGGTTACGTCGGTTTATTTCTTTACGTACAAAAATTTTTTACTTATTTATTAAGTGGTAAATCGAAAACACCTCTGTTTCTCCTCGATTCGTCGGGGAAGGAAGGGGTTGTCGTAGAGATTCCTACTCTCAGGTCGTCGAGAAGGTGAGGAGGTGACAATTTCGCAGACAACGTCCGTGACGATGTCGGTGGACTGTGAGAGAGTGGGACCCCACAACACAAGCTTATACTTTTTAATGGTGTTTAAATCTGTAATTAATGTCCCTTCTATGCACTCATTTAGTGTCTTAGTCATCGAAGAGTCAAAAGATCAATGACGAAATAATATAAACATAGTCGAAATATGACAGAAACCTTACAAGGGACACAAAGAGAAGTAGAAAGGAAAGAACTCTGTACTTGTGCACACTTACCGTCTACGTGAGTCCAACCTAGACCCGTGTTCACACGTCCTGTGACCTGTCGAATGTCTCTCCGTAAATGACTGGGGCTCCGGGACGTACCGTAAGACTTACCAGGTCAATGACACAATCGAAGAGTAAACAAGAGGGACACCCATTCACAACGGACCTTAAGAGTGTCTTTATGTCTACGTTCCCTTTACTGCAAAGAAACAATCGGGATCACTACAAAGAGATTGTCCGGGAAACCTGACATTAACACAACATTAACAAAAGGAGATAAAAACTCTCCAAAAAGTCCTTGGAAGAAAGATGGGAATTCATTGTACAAAGACGACAAAACGACAAACCCATCGAATAACAAGAAGATCGTGTACGAAAGACATTGAGCATTTTCTGGATAATTCAGAGGTAGACACTTTCGTCACGTCGGAGGAGCTCAAAGGTTTAAAGATGTAACATATTATACTACTTAACCCTATGTATAAGAAAGGAAACATGAGGCTCAACCCTAATTAAAGAAGAAGAAATTGTCGAGTCTCCTGAACTTAAAGGGTACACAGAAACATTCCTCACTAGTCCTAGTCGGGGAGTGACTACTCGACCCTTTCGTCGTGCCCCACAACGCCACCACACCCGTCTCCTCCCGTCTTTCTGCCCCCAGGTCCCACTCTCTTCTGTTCCCCGTCCCGCTAGTCCCGGTCGATGTCTAAGAGTGGAGTACCTCCAACCGGTCCTCGACCCGGTACGTTTACGGTCCCACCTCGTTCCGGTCTAAATTCGCAGGGTCGTCTCTCTTGTCAACCATCTTTGACTTCGTCTCTCATCTGATCCTCTTCTTTCTCTATATAACTAATAAAGAGAAAGAACCCAGGGCATCACTTTACAAGAAACGGGACAAACTAGTGCATAGTGTAAATAAAATCAACGAACATACAGACAGAAAGTGTAAGTTGCTATAAGTCATGGTCTCATAAGGATCAAAGGATCAACAGAAGTATCCTGTATTTCGACACTCGAATCATTCAAAAGTTAATGAATTAGCTAATAATTACAGGGTAGTTATCTTTACGAAGTTTTGATTCTATTTTCAACGGAGTTAGTATAACTGTCTATCCAACACCTTACAACTTTCAACATTCGTCAACTGTTACACATACTAATTTTTGATATTTGATTAGGGATTCTATCTAACAACTGTATTCCGTCAAAGTCACAAATAATAAAAACAATTATAGTTTTATTATAGAACGTAAATATATTACTGAATAAAAGTAACTTTGAAAGAGTTTCATGTGTCAGGCTACAAGTGTAACTGGACACTTCAATACCGTTTATACTAAGGTAAAACATAAAATAACAAATCTAACATCTACACACTATACATGAGTAAACCGTTATACATTATGACCAGGTCATTAAAGTGAATTTCCTGCGATAGGTTTCCTTCGTCTAATCTCCAGTCCACTTTATAAGGTAGATCCCAATGATTATTATTTTTACCTTAATTATCTTTAATAGATGTTCTCGTTTTACCAATTTAGTTAATACAAAAAGGTACACCATCGTACAACGACGACGATGACGATTCAGCGAAGTCAGCACAGGCTGAGACACACTGGGGTATCTACCGTCGGGTGGTCCGAGGGGGTAGGGACCCTAAGAGGTCCGTTCTTGTGACCTCGCCCAACGGTAAAGGAAGAGGTTACGTACTTTCACTTTTCACTTTCCCTTCAGCGAGTCAGCAGACATCATGATATATCTCAAATCTTTACCTCTGTGTTTCCATCTCTTGTTTGTATACTTGTGGTTCCCAACACTTCTCGTCCCACCCTACATGACCCTCTAACTCTAACTTTATATGTGTGATAACTATGAACACATTCTGTCTATTGATTACTCTTGGCTGACATATCTTGTCCCTTGAGACGAGTCACGAGACACCGCTGGATTTACCCTTCCTTTAGATCTTTTAGCCAACATACACATGTATATTGACTAAGTGAAACGACATGTCGTCTTTGATTGTCGTAACATTTCGTTAATATGAGGTTATTTTTAATTAAATTTTTTTATTTTATTATTTTAAAATCCAGAATTTTGTGTTACTTGGTTTTACAATTCTTACTGGTAGGAAACATTATCTGAGGACACACTCCAAAAAAACTATGGTAGACAAAAGGTCTAAAAGATGTTACTTTACTTAATGAAACCCTTTAGGACCTTCGTCATTTGTATAAAACTGTTTACTGTTCTCATTGGTAAACCCCTTCTGTGACAACGAGTAGAGAAGTCATAGTTGAACGGGTGGAAGAAGGGTCACCTTGTGGTTCAAACAAATGAGGTCTCTTGACAGGAAAAATCGGTCAGTCGTACACCGAAAAAAGGCTGGAGACAAAATAACTTTGACACTCCACTTACGGGACTCCTACCTCGGGTGTGACTCCTGAGTCTCACCTCTGAGTCCTTCTCGACCCAGAATTACCACTACTACTTAGTGACGGGAATAAAACAGACTTAGGATCGGACAGGACCTGAGGGGTCGAGACACTCTATGTTTTCGAAGAAATCAATTTAGTTCAATCCAAAAGACGTTGGTTTTCGTACCATTAACCATCTCACAAGTAAGTAATATCCTTTATCCATTTTGTTTCCTTTAATCTTCATCCTCCTCTTATGGTGAATAACGAAGTATTGGGTTTACAGTCGTTACAACTGTAAACCTCTTTAAAGGATGTAAACACACTTAAGAAATAAGTACAATATACAAAATAAGTACGTATACGTCGGTCATAAAGGGAATTATATATTACAAAAGATATGTTAACATAAGTGGAGTAATTGTATTAAAACCCTAAGGTAACATCGAGTCAATCATTTCTTAGACGGACGCTACGTTCTCTGGACCCAAGTTAAGGACCTAGTCCTTCTAGGGGACCTCTTCCTTTACCGTCGGGTGAGGTCATCAGAACAGACCTCTTAGGGTACCTGGCTCCTCGGACCTCCCGATGTGTCAGATAGTCCGGTGTTTCTCAGTCTGTGCTGAATCACTGATTTGGTGGTTGTATTAAAATTACTAATAATGTAAACTATGTAAAGTCGTTTTAATTATACCACTTTGTAAAGATCAACAACCTGTAAAGAAGAAAAAGGTCTAAAAGTGACAAAATATATCGTAACATCAATTGTAGAAGAAAGAATTATGAAACCATAAAAATTCAGAAGAGATACGACTCATGGGTCTTCATTTTATAATATTAGGAATCCTGGTAAACGGTCTAAAGGAAGGATTTCTTAACGTGTTAAATATCAGGGTGGTCACTATATATAATCTCATGTATAAAAGTGGTGTGGGAGAGACTTAAGTAAAAAATTTACTGAATAAAACTGTCTACCTTTATCAAAGGGTACAAAAAAGAAAGAACCTCATGACTACTCCAACTCGTCGAAGACTATGTATATTATCTATTATGAACCATTCGAACTTTTCACTTTCACTTTCAACGAGTCAACACAGGCTGAGAAACGCTGGGGTACCTGACATGTCAGGTACCTTAAGAGGTCCGGTCTTATGACCTCACCCATCGGAAAGGGAAGAGGTACACTAGAAGGGTTGGGTCCCTAGTTTGGGTATAGAGGGTGTAACATCCGTCTAAGAAATTGGTCGACTCGGTGTTCCCATTCGAACCAATTCGAACTTAGGATCGTCAAGGTTCCCACAAACCAAAGGTATACAATGGATGTCATGCATAGTCTTTTAACATAATCGATCGAATATCGTTTTCGAATAGTCTTTACACGTAGCCAACACAGTCTTAATAGGTCACCCCTGGGGAGGTCAATCAATATAGAACATATTAGGAGAGAGGAACTTACACCCATCTTGAACACTGAATTAAAATCTGTTATCTTCCACAGTTTCTACTGTCTCAGTGAACGTATTAATATAAGGTGCTCCGAGACATAATTACAGGACCTCGTTCTCTAGGAGGAGGACCGTGTCTTCCTCGACGGCACAGTATTCACCTGGATATTCTTCTGGTTGACCATTCCTGGACGTCCCCCGAACCTCTCGACTCCCGTCGGGGACGACAGTCGACCGTTCTTTCGTCACGAAGTCAGGAATCTGGTATTCTTTGACCTAAGACGTCTTTGATGTACTCGAACCTTCTCCTGTGGGAGGAGATCTTTCCGTGGGTCGGGTCGGTTGGGGACGGTTGTCGAGACAGGACCCGTTTCCGGGAGAGATTTGGTATGGGGTCTGAGGAGTGGAATCTTTGTCCCTACTTTTGTCCTAACAAATGTCAGTACTTCGTATGCCACTACACAATGGGTCGTTTTCTCTCATACATGGGTTACGGGGGGAAGTACCCAGTGTCCGAACACTACTTCCCCGAACACATTGAGGTACTTCGATACTCGCACACACGTCCCGGTGGGTTCTACCTATTCAGTATCATTATTCAAGACTGTTTTGTACCAGGTGACCTCCTCCTTTACCGTTGGGTGAAGTCATAAGAAGGGAGTTCTTGAGGTACTTGCATACTTTTCTGTTTTTTTATACTATACCTTCTACTTGACGGAGTCAGAAGTCCACAGGTTATACGACAACACTTTCTCACCTCTCGTAAATGATCATAGAGATCTTTTTACTTCGTCGACCCAGTTTCGTCTTTGCTTCGAGTCAACACCTACACAACCCACCACATTCATTTCAGGCCACGACATTTCTTGTTATAACGAATCCTTGGACCTTAAAATTCAGGTGTTTAGTTCCATTTAATCTGTACCAGTTCGCCCTCTACCGTTCTCACTTGTGACTGTAGAATCCTTAGTCACTTGATTTTACCCTCCCTTACCCACTTATATTAAGTCTACTGGTAATATAGATAATGAATATATATATAGTCAAGTCAAGTCAAGTCAACGAGTCAGCACAGACTGAGAAAGGCTGGGGTACTTAGCGTCGTACGGTCCGGAGGGACAGGTAGTGGTTGAGGACCTCAAGTGAGTCTGAGTACAGGTAGCTCAGGCACTACGGTAGGTCGGTAGAGTCGGAGACAGTAGGGGAAGAGGAGGACGGGGGTTAGTGAAGGTCGTAGTTTCAGAAAAGGTTACTCAGTTGAGAAGTGTACTCCACCGGTCTCATGACCTCAAAGTCGAAATCGTAGTAAGGAAGACTTTAGGGTCCCGACTAGAGGAAGTCTTACCTGACCAACCTAGAGGAACGTCAGGTTCCCTGAGAGTTCTCAGAAGAGGTTGTGGTGTCAAGTTTTCGTAGTTAAGAAGTCACGAGTCGGAAGAAGTGTCAGGTTAAGAGTGTAGGTATGTACTGGTGACCTTTTTTGTATCGGAACTGATCTGCCTGGAATCAGCCGTTTCATTACAGAGACGAAAACTTATACGATAGATCCAACTAGTATTGAAAAGAAGGTTCCTCATTCGCAGAAAATTAAAGTACCGACGTCAGTGGTAGACGTCACTAAAACCTCGGG
>SJYO01052474.1:86297774-86630534 GCA_006410555.1 Capra ibex | reverse complement strand
CTTCACTACCCTGGTCTACGGTACTAGAAGCAAAAGACTTACAACTCGAAATTCGGTTGAAAAAGTGAGAGGAGAAAGTGAAAGTAGTTCTCCGAAAACTCAAGGAGAAGTGAAAGACGGTATTCCCACCACAGTAGACGTATAGACTCCAATAACTATAAAGAGGGCCGTTAGAACTAAGGTCGAACACAAAGAAAGTCGGGTCGCAAAGAACACTACATGAGACGTATCTTCAATTTATTCGTCCCACTGTTATATGTCGGAACTACATGAGGAAAAGGATAAACCTTGGTCAGACAACTAGGTACAGGTCAAGATTGACAACGAAGGACTGGACGTATGTCTAAAGAGTTCTCCGTCCAGTCCACCAGACCATAAGGGTAGAGAGAGTCTTAAAAGGTGTCAAATAACACTAGGTGTGTCAGTTTCCCAAACCGTATCAGTTATTTCGTCTTTATCTACAAAAAGACCTTGAGAACGAAAAGGGTACTAGATCGCCTACAACCGTTAAACTAGAGACCAAGGAGACGGAAAAGATTTTGGTCGAACCTGTAGTCCTTCAAGTACCAAGTGCATACCGACTTCGGACCGAACCTCTTAAAACTCGTAATGAAAATCTATATATATAACTATATAACTATATAACTATCTATATCTTATATATTGTATATTACACCTGTAAAGTGTATGATCGTTCCATTACCAGTTTTAGGAAGTTCTATCCGAAGTTGTCATACACTTGACTCTTGACTCATGTTCGACCCAAATCTCTTCCGTCTCCTTGATCTCAAGTTTAACGGTGACAGGTAACCCAGTATCTCTTTCGTTCCCTTAAGGTCTTTTTGTAGATGATTACGAAGTAACTGATGTAATTCGGAAACTGACATACCTAGTGCTGTCTTTGACACTTTTTAAGAAGTTCTCAACCCTTATGGTCTGGTGGAACGGACGGAAGACTCTTTGGACACACCTCCAGTTCTTCGTCACCATCTTGACCTGTGCCTTGTCAACACCAAGTCAACGAGTCAGCACAGGTTGAGAAACACTGGGGTACCTGACGTCGTGCGGAACTCGACGTCAGGTCACACGTCGACGTGTGGTAGAAGACCTCGAACGAATTTGAGTCCAGACAACTCAACCACTACCGTAGGTTGGTAGAACACGAGACAGTAGGGGAAGAGGAGGACGGAAGTTAGAAAGGTTCGTAGTACCTGACCAAGTTTTAACCCTTTCCTCACGTAGTTCCGACATATAACAGTGGGACGAATAAATTGAATATACGTCTTACGTAATACTCTTTACGGTCCGACCTATTTCGTGTTTGACGTTAGTTCCAACGACTCTCTTTATAGTCATTGGAGTCTATACGTCTACTGTGGTGGGATTACTGTCTTTCGTTTCTCCTTGATTTCTCGGAGAACTACTTTCACTTTCTCCTCTCACTTTTTAGACCGAACTTTTAGTCATAAGTTTTTTGAATTATAGTACCGTGGGTTAAGGTAGTGAAGTACCGTTTATCTACCCCTTTGTTACTCTGTCTGAAATAAAAGAACCCGAGGTTTTAGTGACGTCTACCACTTACGTCCGTATCGAGGAACCTTCTTTTCGATACTGTTGAATCGTATAATTTTTCATCTCCGTAATGAAACGGCTGTTTCCAGACAGATCAGTTTCGATACCAAAAAGGTCATCAGTACATGTCTACACTCTTAACCTGGTATTTATTCCGACTCGTGGTTTATTGACTACCAAAACTTAATACCACGACCTCTCCGAGAACTCTCAGGGGACCTGTCGTTCCTCTAGTTTGGTCTATTAGGATTTCCTTTAGTTGGGACTTATAAGTAACCTTTATGACTACGACTTCCAGGTCATAAAACCGGTAGACTATGTTTCTCGGTTGGGCAACATTTTCTGGAATTACGACCCTTCCTAACTCCCACCCTCCTCTTCCCCCGTTGTCTCCTACTCTACCACCCTATTGTAGTGACTGAGTTACCTGGACTCAAACTCGTTTGAGGTCCTTTATCATTTCCCTTCGTACGGTTCTTTCGTACCGTACGAACCCCAGTGTTTCTCAGACTGTGTTGACTCGTTGACTTGTTACCGTTGACACCCGTTGTTGAGGAATCTTCTGCACCTCATCGGGAGTATCAGTTGTCTTCTCAAACTTTACGTCATGAACTCACGTCAGAGTCTTTGTTGTCTTACTAGAACCAAGGAAAAGGTCCGTATGGTAAGTTGTAGTGAAACTAGTTTGGATACGGGGTTGGTGACTACGACTTCTTCGACTTCAATTGGTCAAGATACTTCTGGATGTTCTGGAAGATCTTCATTGTGATTTTTTTTTTTTTTCTACAGGAAAAGTAGTATGCCCTAACCTCATGTTTTCTTCCTACAGTTCACTATGGACCTTATTGTCCTTTCAAACCGGAAACTCATGTTTTACTTCGTCCCGTTCCCGATTGTCAAAGTAGTTCTCTTGTGTGACAAGTATCGTTTGTGGGAAAAGGTTGTTAGGTTCTATACTGAGGTGTGTACCTGTAGTGGTCTTTCAGTTATGGTTTTAGTCTAACTAATATAAGAAACGTCAACTTCTATCTTTTCGACATATGTCAGTCGTTTTTGTTCTGGTTTCGGCTGACTCCGAGTCTATTACTCGAGGAACAACATTTTAAGTCCGAATTTAACTTCTTTCATCCCTTTTGGTACCCGAAGAGACCACCGAGTCGTCATCTATTAAGCGGACGTTACGTCCTCAGTGTCCTCTACGTCTAAGCTAGCGACCCAGACCTTCTCGGGGACCTCCTCCCATACCGTTGGGTGTGGTCATAAGAACGTCCTCTTAGGGATACCTGTCCCCTCGGACCACCCGATGTCAAGTATCCCAGTGTTTTTAGTCTGTACTGACTTCGTTGAATCGTATGTACGTGTCCTTTTCGGTGGTCCGGTAAGTCATACTGGATTTAGTTTAGGAAAAACTAATATGTCACCTTCACTGTTTATCTGAGTTCCCTAATCGATACCATCTGTCTCACGGACTTCCTGATACCTACTTCCAAGTATGGTAACATGTCCTCCGTTACTGGTTTTGGTAGGGTTTCTTTTTCTTTACGTTCTCGTATCACCAACAGACTCCTCCGGAATGTTTATCGACTCGTTTTTTCTCTTCACTTTCCGTTCCCTTTTTCCCTTTCTATATGGATTGACTTACGTCTCAATATCTCTTATCGTTCCTCTCTTGTCTTCTAGTGGAATTTACTTGTCATATTTCTGTTTTCTTTTATTATGTTACCCTTTCTGATCTCTAGAGCAGTGTTTTTAACCTCTCTAGTCAAAAGTTGTAAAGTACGTTTCTATCCGTGTTATTTCTGTCTTTGTCATTCTTGGATACTCTTCGTCTCCTCTACTTCTTATCCACCGTTTTTATGTGTCTTCTTGATGTGTTTTTATATAATTACTGAGGTTATTGGTGTCACCACACTAGTCGAGTGGATCTCGGTCTGTAGGACCTTACACTTCCATTCACCCGGAATCTTTTGTAATGATGATTGTTTCGATCGACCTTAACGTCGACTAGATAAAGTTTAGGATTTTCCACGACGACGAAATTTCACGACGTGACTTATATGGTCGTTTAAACCTTTTGAGTCGTCTCCGGTGTCCTGACCTTTTAAAGTCAAAAGTAAGGTTAAGGTTTCTTTCTGTCACACCTTGTTACAAGTTTGATGGTATGTTAAAAAGAGTGAAGTACATGATCATTCCAATACGAGTTTTAGGAAGTTCGATCTAAAGTCGTCATACACTTGTCTCTTGAAGGTTCATATGTTCGACCCAAAGTTTTTCTATTTCCTTGATCTCTAGTTTAAAGATGTAAACAACATAGTACCTTTTACGTTCCTTAAAGGTCTTTTTGAATACGAAGTAACTGATACGATTTCGGAAACTGACACACCTAGTGTTATTTGACCTTGTAAAAATTTCTTAAAGAAATAAGAAATTCTACACCCGTATGGTATAGTGAATGGATAGAGGACTTTTTGGACATAAGCCCAGTTCTTTGTTATCAATCTTAACCTGTACCTTTTCGACTCACCAAGTTTTAACCCTTTCCTCATTCTGTTCCGACATATCACAGTGAGATGAATAAATTGAATATACGTTTATATAGTACGTTTTACGGTCCTACCTACTTAGTGTTCGACTTTAGTTCTAACGGTCCTCTTTATTGGTGAAGTCTATGTGTCTACTATGGTGAGATTACCGTCTTTCACTTCTCCTTGATTTCTTGGAGAATTACTCCCACTTTATTCTCACTTTTTCGTCCGAATTTTGAGTTGTAATTCTTTGACTCTAGTACCCTTAAGAGACCACCAGGTCACCGATTTTACAGTACGAGGGTCACGTCCCCCGGACCCCAAGCTAGGGATCAGTCCTTTACCTAGGGTGTACGACGTTCCTTCCGGTTTCTAGGGCACACGTTGTTGATTCTGGTCTGTGTCGGTTTATTTATTTAAAATTTTTTTTAATTCTAGTACCGTATCTAAGGGTAGTGAAGTACGGTCAGTCTTCCTCCTTTTCACCTTAGTCACCTCTGTCTAAAATAAAAAACAAGAGGTTTTAGAGACACCCACTACTGACGTCTGCACTTTAATTTTCTACGAACGAAGACCCTTCCTTTCGAGACTGTTTTGATCTCTCGTAAAATTTTCCGTCTCTGGAGTGAAACGACTTTTTCTTATATCAGTTTCGATAACAAAAAGGTCATCAGTACATACCTACACTCTCAACTTGGTATTTTTTCCGACTCGTGGTTTCTCAACTACGAAACTTAACACGGTCTCTTCTGAAAACTCTCAGGCAACCCGTCGTTCCTCTAGTTTGGTCAGTTAGGATTTCCTTTAGTTGGGACTTATAAGTAACCTTCCTGACTACGACTTCGACTTTGAGGTTATGAAACCGGTGGATTACACTTCTCGGACTCAGTAACCTGTTCTGGGGCTACGACCTTTTATAACTTCCGTTTTCTTCTGCTGCACCGTCTCCTACTCTACCAACTTACCGTAGTGACTGAGTTACCGGAACTCAAACTCGTTGGAAATCCTATTACAACTCCTATCTACTGGGACCGTAAGAAGACCTCCAGGTATCCCAACGTCTCTCAGTCTGTACCGAGTCACTGACTTGTTGTTGGTCACGCGTCCCTCATCTGGGAGTCACTCGTGCCGGTCTCACCTCCCACGTGTCCGACCCACCCGACCTTCATAACACCCCTAACAGTCGAGGTCTCTCGGACCCAAGTCTTACAATAAGTTCGTCGACTCTTTGTGTGAGTTTCAAACGAATAAACGGATTAAATGACCTGAGACTTGGGTCACCACCCAACGGGACTTGTTTCGACTGACGGACCTTAATGAACCGTATGACTCATTTCGTAGACTGTCGATTCCCTCCGACCTTACGAATGCACCTGAAAAATGTATACGAAAGGTATGACTGGGGGGACAATAACCGAGGACTAGTCGGGTCTCCGGTGAGGAAAGGTCCCGAGTCTTCTCAAGAACCACTTCTCTTACGGTCGTAAGAACTCCGGATACAGGGACGTCGGGAAACACCATGTCCCTACCCTCAACTCTACTTGAGGTACTTAGTGACCCTCACCCCCACTACCGTAGGATCTCTTCCCAGTACGTCTCCGACCTCCGTCCACCTACAATCCCGACTCTCGCTAATCCTACTGATCTAGGACTAGATCAACAAAACCATATAGATAGATCCCTAGAACAATACAACGAGTACTACGGGGGTCCTGACCTTCTCAACCTCCCGTCAAGTCACACAACTTAAGTTTGAACTCAACCAAGTAGTCGAGGTCCGGGTAACTCTTAGGACCGAAGAATCGATTAGAGGTCTTGACTTAGTCAAGTGTTAGACTGTCTATGGAACCCCGTCTCCGTCGACGCCACCGAGAAGTCATTACTGGCGGTACGGCGGGTTCTAAATACGACGTGTAAAATGGTCGGAAGGGTCTCTTTGGGTACCGGTAAACGATTTTACCTACGTATTATCTCTCACTTTTTATGACTCATAAACTTCCAATGAACTAAGACCGAGAGTTGACTACAATGACGGTCCTATACTTGTGGTGAGACGAGTCCCACCCCCGATCATTTCCTCACACCCTAGTTACCCGACCTACCCAGGGTACTAGGTGACGTACCGGATGAAAAGGTTCAAGGTCCTATGTATCAACTTCATCGTCGACCTACTTAAGGAGAACAACCAAGGTACTTGTTACCTTGTCTCTGACCTTTCCGGACCACCTCAGGGATCTTGACAGGGACGGATACTTTTATTATTTACTTTTCGTTGCAACGTAAAGACCTCTCTAAATCCTCTAATTACGACAAAAGTTTCTGATCTCCTACTTCCTATCACTAAGGAGTGTGTAGTAGTAGGTGAATAGAGAGACCGGACTCGTCTTCTACGACCCGGAATCTCTTACTGGTAGGTTGAGGTAATCCACTCCAAGGTCAACGTTGAAGCAAAGGTCAGAAAATAAATGATCTTATTTAACTTTATCCGATTATACACCAGGTGTCGACGACTAGACCACTTACGAAAGAAGAAACTTCAGGTGGTCTTCGTCAAACGAAAGTCGACCGGTCGGTCCTGATTGTCAAAATGACAGGACGACGTCCTGTACGGTCCAAGGTTCACGTCTGTCGACCGTGAGGTTCCACGTGTCAAACTGGGTGATGTGCTTTCCGTGGTACGACCAACGTCACCATTTGTCCTTAATAGTATAATAAGGTGATAAACCATTCTATGTGTACAGTCTTTCAACCTATATACGGGGTGTCTTCAAGTCCTCGGACGGTTGAACCACTATGAAGATCCCCAAAACACTACACCACGGACAGCTAGAGGGTACTGACACCTTTTTAAAGAAGTAGACCGACGAAGGTCACTCTTTCCCCTCAAGTCAAGTCAGCGAGTCAGCACAGGCTGAGACACTGGGGTACTTAGCGTCGTACGGTCCGGAGGGACAAGTAGTGGTAGAGGGCCTCAAGTGAGTCTGAGTGCAGGTAGTTCAGACACTACGGCAGGTCTGTAGAGTAGGAGACAGTAGGGGAAGAGGAGGAAGGGGGTTAGGGAGGGTCGTAGTCTCAAAAAAGGTTACTCAGTCGAGAAGAGTACTCCACCGGTTTCATGACCTCAAAGTCGAAATCGTAGTAAGGAAGGTTTCTTTAGGGTCCCAACTAGAGGAAGTCTTACCTGACCAACCTAGAGGAACGTTAGGTTCCCTGAGAGTTCTCAGAAGAGGTTGTGGTGTCAAGTTTTCGTAGTTAAGAAGCCGTGAGTCGGAAGAAGTGTCAGGTTGAGAGTGTAGGTATGTACTGGTGTCCTTTTTGGTATCGGAACTGATCTGCCTGGAATCAGCCGTTTCATTACAGAGACGAAAACTTATACGACAGATCCAACCAGTATTGAAAAGAAGGTTCCTCATTCGCAGAAAATTAAAGTACAGACGTCAGTGGTAGACCCCTTTGTTTCGGTTTCTCCCCGTGAAAGAACCAAAACCTCAGTCATAAATAAAGATGATTACACAAAGAGAACGAGTATATGATTCAATGGGTGTTTCGAAGGTCAAAACTTACTCTGAGTTCTCATGCTCTACCGAGATATCGGTAACGTCCGGGACGTGTGCGACGAGGGGTGGGTCCGACCACAGGGGTTACACTGGTCGGTGCCCGTTCGGTCTGTCGACACGTACCCTTCCCGAACCCGCCGAGGACGTCCGAACACGAGGTTGAACGGACCAAGGGTGAGGACGGAGGAGTGGTGTGTACGTGGACACTGGAGTGTCCCTAGGAGAGACAGACTATATAAGTGACCCCTCTTTTACAAAATCGGACTAAAAATCTTCTAACATGCGTTATACAACCTTCGTGGGTCTTCATCTGTCAAGGTTCGGTATGAGTGTCCACAAGGGGATTCTCACCCCCTCCTTTTAGAAGTGTTCTCTACCTGAAGTCCGACACGGGAAAACAAAGGTCAACCAGTCTTTACTCTCAACTAATCTGTAGACCTAGACGTATTTAAAAAGTCGTCATTCGTTTTCATATCACCCTGTCCTAACCTTTAAACCACTGTTCCTCCTTTACACACACTGCTCTGGAGGACTCTATTTGTGTGACTCCCACTTCAGTCGACCCTCTCGGACTGGTAGACTACTGGGTCCACTGTCGAGACACCTGTCACCAGACGGAGAGAGGGAGTGGTACTTGGTTCAACGGTACCACTGTTTCTACGTTCCAGACAGACATATAGTTCCGTGTTGGACCGACGTTGTAGAAGACTCTCGGAATAGAAGGTTGTTCTTCGGGGGTAATACCGTCGAAAATGGTCCCTCCACCGGTCGACGGACCCATCGTTCACGTCGTCACCCCGTGGTTCTGGTAGTACTTTCCCCGACCTGAAACAAGTAAGACCTTGTCCCGTGTCCAAACACAAGGTTATAGAGACGGTTTTGGTGACGGACGCCCAAACACTGCCACTAATTCAGTGATTCAGGACAGACTGAGAAACACTGGCGTACCTGACATCGGGAGGTCCGACGAGACAGGTACCCTAAGAGGTCTGTTCTTATGACCTCATCCAAAGGTACGGGAAGAGGTCCTCCTAGAAGGACTGGGTCTCTAGTTTAGGTACCAAGGACCGAACGTCCGTCTATGAAATGGTGAATGGTTTACGGTGACAACGACACCAATACAAGGGGCAGTGTGACTACGACTCCAGTAGGATACCCTCCATTTAGGACCGTTATCTGAACACGAGAATGTTACAGGATCGACATGGGACAAGGGACAACGGCACTTTGTAGGAATGAGTGTCCTACCATCCAACCAGACTACTTCTGTGAAGACCACGGCGGACTTACCTAGAGAGTCACCTCGAGTCCATTACAGAAGAACCCACATTAGATACGAGACTTAGTCATTGGTCGTCGTTGACCAGTGTCACTCCTGTGACTGAAAGTCGATGTCTTAATATCACTAATAAACTTCTTCCCGTTTCACCTTCCTGACCCGGACCGACATACTGTCATCATATGTCACAGTGACGACATGAATTCTAACACACACACAACCCCCCATCCACTGTCTACGTCGAAGAGTGTAAATGGGACGTCTAGATAACCGGTTGGACGGAGAACCGGAGACGTCGATACCTGAGACGATCAAATCTCCATAATATATCATAAATGGTTCCATCCTTGCGAAGATAATTGTAATTTGACATTGGACCTTGAAGATGGAGTACGAGAACTTAGTCGTACAATTTTGTCTCCACTGAGTCCAGTCTCCCTAACTAAGATTATAAGTCTCCTCTAACCCAAGGCTTCTCTCCTTCCGGCCCCAAGAGGCACCGTACAGGTTCGTGGAAACACAGGACACCGTCTCACTTGACTCCTGGTGTCACGGGTCCTATCTACTCCGTCATGGGACCTTCTCCGAAACTTGTTCGTTTACCCATTTTACAAGGTTGGTCCACTGTGAACCGGAAGTAGTAACCGTCGTGTTCTTGGGGTGCACCTGTGTACCTGTCTTCTCGGTCCCGTCGCTCCACCTCGACGTACACGGGGGTCGCTGTACCTCAGGGTAAAAGGACCTGAGAGATCCAGTACAGTCGGATGGACCTTGCCTCTGGTTGTGACTCAGGGGTCATGTCGGGACGAGGAGTTCCTGTGTCGTCGAACTATCGTTCAACGACTAAATAGAAGAAAGTTACCCGGTAAGAAACTTCTCGACAAGTCGGTAATACACAAGTCGTGACGAAGAGTCCTCGGGACTGGAGATCCGTACCTTAGGACGTGCCTTCTCATCGGTCGGTCCCTACCCTGGTGAGGTGTCTCATCTTCCACGTCCTCACCTGGGGAGTGTTGGTCATCCCCTCGTCCTTGCGGTAGACGAAGAAGTCCACCTCCCGTCCACCCTCCGGGTTCCGACGACTTGGGTTCCCACCCTATGTGAAAAGACTCCCACACGTGGGCCCCATTCAATCCATACCCGTTTTTCAGAGAACGATAACCAGTAGGAAAAGGGTACGAGTCGGAAAGAACCTCGTGAAAACAGACACGGACACCACCCAGACTTAAGATCCCCTCTGTCATTCCTTTGGTCCCTTGAGAAAGGTCACCACGAGGAGTTTAGGGTGAATTGAATCCGTCGGAGGACGAAGAAACTTTAAAGGTCTCAGCAAAAAACAAAGAAACAATACAGGTCCGAAAAATCATTATTCTCCTCCTTAGAACCTCCTTACCTCGATGAGACAGACCGTCTTGGTCTACAGAGGACTTCATATTAAAATAATAGAATTATAAAACGTTCAGAGTTCACTGACGGAGACGGTAAGGACTGCAATAAACACGGAACAGAAAGAAAGACAGGTAATCTAAATATTAAAAATGACACCGTAGAGTAAACAAGAGACCCTATAAACCTTAAGATAATCGTTGTATACCCCTGAAAAATGAATCGAGAAGAATAACTAAATATCAAATTAACTTGACAACAGTCCTAAATGTTAGACCTACTACAGTCAAGAAATACACAACTCTGAAGAGAAACATCGAGTCGGATTGCAGTAACAAATATTTAAAGGTGTACATGAACATTTTTGTCATACATAATATATTAAAAAATTCCTTCTTAATACATGTACAGGTGATCCAGTCGAAACAATTACTTCAATAAGTCCAACCATTTACAGAGAAAATATTTTCTCATAAAAATAGAGGATAAGTAAAATGGTCAATATATATTTTTATGATGACATATTTGATAGTATATATAAAAATAGATCTAGATTATAAATAAAAAAATAGTAGAATATAGGAATATAAAATTCTTACGTCAACCGTATTTCCATAAAAGTCAATTTACTTTTGACTTTTTTTAGTGATTGTCCTCTTTAAGTGATTTTCTCTATGGTTTTTTATAACGTCTTTTTTATACTAAAAGTTACTTTCTACCTTATTTTTTGTCATTTTATCGTTCATGTCCCTATATCGATTTACTTATTACTGATAGTCTGGATTATCATTTCTGTTCCCATTTCACGTGTCTTAATTTCACACAATTTATCGTATGTATTCCTTCTCCATTTACCTCAATTTAGTATGATACTGAACCGTAACAGACATTTTTACTATTTTCGTAGTTATTTATAATGTACAATTATTCCGTACGTACGTACATAAGACGTCAGACCTCCCATGACAAAGACGTATACCTTAAGATTCCACCGTCACTAAAAGGAAATCGTACAACTTCTAGGAGTGACAGAAGTCTTAAGGTACCAAGGGAGACTATGGTTTTCTTAATATAGAAGACAGGTAGAAGAAAACAACGAAGACCGTCCTTTTAAAAAGATTCAATTGATTAGAAGGTTAAGTTCTTACATTGTAAGAATCGAAATTTAACTTTTAAAAACAAAAAATAATAAAAAATTTCTACAGAAGGAGGTTCGATTGTACCTCCATTGATCTCTTTTAAACGTGAATTCCATAAATGACTAACAATCTGGGATAAAGATCGATACGTCAAATCACTCGTAACGTAAATTAAAATCTTCACTGTTTCACTCTTACGGAACAGTAATGACGCACATGACACCCTATTCAAAGACAATATCTATGACGAAGTCACATTACAGGTAGGAAATAAATTTATTCTTCACTTTTGGTATCACATACAAAGTCACAGTTCCTAATATAACTTTATTGAGTTTCATAAACATCATAAAACTCATAAAAAAATTACTGTGTGTATAATGAGAAGAACAAATCATCTGAAATTTTCGCACTTTATAAAATCTTCATAGGAAAATTTACACTGAGAGACACCTTCACGCTTTGGGTCGAATTATCAAGTGAATTATTTAGACGAGTTGTGTGTATGGGTACTTTGTTACGGACGTGTAACCTGGATTAGTATATTTAAGTCGAGGTATGTATCAATTTCATAATATTTTGTATAAGAACCGTCTATAATATATATTTACCCCATGTTGATTCAATAACATACAAAATTTAAATTTATAAAATCTCCGTATCTTACCCAGGATTTAATTCTGTAACGACACGACACGAGTCAACGAAGTCAGTACAGGTTGAGAAACACTGGGATACCTGACATCGGACGGTCCGAGGAAACAGGTACCCTAAGAGGTCCGTTCTTATGACCTCACCCAACGATACAGGAAGAGGTCCCCTCGAAGGACTGGGTCCCTAGTTTGGACGTAGAGAACACAGAGAACGTAACGTCCGTCTAAGAAATGGGTGACTCGGTGGACCCTTTAGGTTTAATTCTGTTATGAAAATGAATTAATCTTATAAGTTTTTAACAATATTTTATAACTGATAAAGGTGGAAAGGTAAAACCAAGGTCTAGGTTAATTATTAAAGGAAACGTACAGGGGGTGATATATCGGAATAGACAGGAAAGTTCATATCCGTATAACAAATAACATGATTTTTACGTGTATATATAGTGGAGTCAGATGTCCTTTGACACATTAAGTATTTACATCACTCATGTTAGGGATCTTGTCAGATGATTTTTACTTTTGTCGATACCAAACTATAACTGGACCATGGAACATTCAGTAGTGTGTATAAATATTTACTACGGGAAATTTTAATAAAAATAAAAGTTTATAACCTAGATCCCTTAGTCATAGACGTTAATATATTTTTTTAATTCATCATTTAATGTGTTTATGTGTACATATATGTGTAATACGAATATCAATACTCGTTTATCAATATCTGGAATACTTAATGTACCTGTTTAATCTTACCGTTTCAGGTGGCACACCCTAGAGAAAGTCAGACGAGACATGTGAAAAATGACGAAGGTAGATTGAAAGAAACTACAGTCTGTATTTTCTTTACAGACGGGTCACTACGTAACGAACAGAACACAAACAAAACAAATTAGACTAGGACGAATATAAATATGAAGTCTAGAGTCACTTGAGTCTCGTATTGACAAGTAGGTAAACAAATCTACGTACGTACATACCCTTCTTTTACAGATCGACCTTTTATATCTATTAAGACTCCTTATTTAACTCCCTTTATAGAGTGTTTTCTGACGAAAAATTTTACAGAAAAAAAGGAATTACCTCTTAGTACGAAGAGTTATAAAATTTCAAAAGATTGTGTGACAATTTTTAGACATGATCGGATTTAAAGGTGGAAAACCAAGGTCTAGGTTTAATTATTAAAGGAAATACAAAGGGAGTAATATATCGGAATAGACAGGAAATTTCATATCCGTACAACGAATAACATGATTTTGTCGTGTAATACAATAAAAGTTCTATAAATTAAAAAATAAAAATTAACTTCACGTAAACTAAATGTTACAACATAATTAATGGAGACATCGTCACTAAGTCAATATGTATGTATGCACATATATATATATGGAAGAAAAAAATTATAAGAAAAGATAATGTCAATAGTACCCTACAACTGATATCAAGGTACATCCTGTGTCATCCTGGCACAACAAACGGGTAGGACAGACATTGTCAAACGCAGACGACTCTGACTTAAGGGTCAGGTAGGAAGGGAGTGAGAGAGAACCATTGGTGGTCAGACAAGAGACACCTTTCTGCAAGTCAAAAAAAACGTATTTATCTCCTGTGTAAAACTGAAAAATCACAAAGACAATCATTCTAGACATGGAAGATACCATAAGTAATATTAATTATGTTTAGATATTTTTCTACCCTTTATTATAGGAAATAACGTGACTACGGATAAAAATTCATCTTTAAGAAGATCTCTTTTTACCTCCCACGACCGACCACCTGACTCGACCGGTCAGTTGTGACTGTGGGTCTCCCTGGAAGAGTGACGGGGTTGGTGGGAGTGGTGGCGACGCTAACAAGGGTGACCCCTGTCAGAAACGGAAGCAAAACTCTACATTGTTCACGAAACTTTGGTGTCTAATTTGTACCTTACACCCGTGTAACCCGAAAAGGGTCTACCGTCTTACGGTGGACGATTACAGCCTTCACGTTCTGTACCCAAACTAGACACCCAACCTTCTAGGGGACCTCTTCTTTTACCGTTGTGTGAGATCATGAGAACGGACTTTTTAAGGTTCCTGTCTCCCCGGACCACCCGATGTCAGGTATCTCAACCTGTGTTGACTCACTGACTCGTGTACGTGTTACACCCGTCTAATGTAAATATTAATTAAATATAATTTCAAATGTTCCTAATTCAGTTTTATTTTACACCCACCTCATATTGATTGGGTTCTTTCGTGAATTATGACAATGACCAAGGTATGTTAGAATCGAAGTATTAAGTTAGGGATGATATATAGTCCTCTAGCGTTCCAAAAATTTAAAATTTACCACCATGACTACGTTTAAATACTGAAATTACGTTTTCAAGTTTCACCGAACACTACGGTCTCGACAAAAATGACCGGATCCATTTCTTAGACGGACGATATACCCTCTGGGCCCAAACTAAGGACCCAGTCCTTCTATGGGACCTCTTCCCTTACCGTTGGTAAGGTCATAAGAACGGACCCTTTAGGGTAACTGTTGTCTCAGACCGCCCGATGTCAGGTACCTTAGTGTTTCTCAACCACAGGATTTGTTCTCCAGGGACCCGGTTTTCCGGTCCATATAAAACCAGAAGTCCGGATTTGGTATGAGTTGTATGTCCTAAGTGAGTTTTTTATAGACATTATACTGAAGTCACCAATTCCTTCCAGTCATCTACGACGAGACCTTTTAAACTACTTCCACCTTGGTGGGTAAGGTCGGGACTGATGGGGGGTACGTCTTTTTACCTGGTCTGTCTACACCGGAGTCAGGATTGTGACTTTATATCCGTTCAGTAGATGGTAGGGGAGTAACTGTGTCGTCTCAACTGTTTTCCTTCTTTAGTCTACTTTCTTAGACTTTACAGACAACACGACGTACAGCATTTCGACCGTGTGTCATTTGTCGTCAAATGAAGTAAATCAAAGTCCTTCTACTCACGATTATAAACCAGTATAAAATATGTAAAGTCACGTTCCTGGTATGGACGTGTTCTGTATACTTTGTGGTGACTAATAACTCGTGAGAATTGTTCCTTACGACCATGTCAAACAAATCTTCGTTTTTAGAATACTGTTTAGAAATCTGATCTCTCAGCATAAAACACTCCTTTTTGTAAAGCCAGAGTGTTGACAGCTCTAGCGGCATCGGTTTAATCCCCTTAGACACCGACATACAGTCACCCGATCTCATCTTCCCGTAAAACCTTTAAAGGGAGATTAAGGGTCACAGACGATATCTTCGTGTACTATTCCGAAGTTCAGAGACCGAGACTCAGACCAAGGTAGTAACTCACTCATCCGACTTTGAACTCAGGGAAAAAGTTAAAGACTCAGATGTAAATGAAAAGACGTTTTGTTTTGTTTTGTTTTGTTTTTTTGTTTTTTCCCATGCAATTGATGACGGACCCCTTTGACGTATTAAGAACCGAATGTTAAACACAAAGAACTAACGGATTTACCCAATAAAGTCTGATACTTTATTTGATCAGACAATATATATATCATATGAGTATTAAAGTATTTTTGTAATGACATATGAAAGTGAGAAAAGAAAAATTAACATCCTTTTATGTACGAATACTTCCTTTTTTTTAGGGAGTTTAATGTGTCTTTTTATCAACACAAGAAAACTATTCCATTTATTTTACCCGTTTGTTTATACGATTCTTTCATATAACTTCTTGTCAAACGGACTTTAAGGTTCTAAAAAATTTCATTCTTTAATTAATAATTTACAATATATTTTAACTCTTTACAAATATAAAAGACTTTTAACTTAATTTTGAATCCACATTGATAAATGTTAAAAAAAATGAGTAGTCTGACACAGTTATTACACGAATTTTTAGGACTAATAAAAACTAAGACACAGATTTAGAACACCGTCGGTGTCCGAAATACATGAATAGACTTGGATTGTCCATCCTTAATTTATTTTACATAAGGAATGTGGTTTTTTACGGGTACACGGTGCGTCAATCTGGTGTAGAAGTAAATGCAAAAGACTTACAATCATTTTGAAACCAACTCGTCGAGCGTACTGACAGGACACAGTGAATTACAAGTTACTCTAAATAATGAAAATTTTAATCCGTACACCTGAATTAACGGTGTAAAGACAATCCAATCTTGTCGTCCAAGAAACGTTTAAGTCTAACTTCAAACTGTGACCGCGACCGTCTAAGAAATGTATGACTCGGTTACCCTTTCGGGATTTATATCCGTCGGTAGTTAAAAATTGTGAAAAGGTTGTCCGACACCTTTAGACATACATCTAGTCCTTCGTTGGTAATCTTGACCTGTACCTTGTTGTCTGACCAAGGTTTATCCCTATCCTACATATAACAGTGGGACGAATAAATTGAAGACACGTCTCATGTAGTACTCTTTGTGACCCGATCTACTTCGTGTTCGACCTTAGTTCTGACCACCCTCTTTATAGTTATTGGAGTCTATACGTCTACTGTGGTGGGAATACCGTCTTTCACTTCTCCTTGATTTTTCGGAGAACTACTTTCACTTTCTCCTCTCACCTTTTCAACCGAATTTCGAGTTATAAGTCTTTTGATTCTAGTACCGTAGACCAGGGTAGTGAAGTACCCTTTAGCTACCCCTTTGTCACAGTCTGAAATAAAACCCCCCGAGGTTTTAGTGACGTGTACCACTGACGTCGGTACTTTAATTTTCCGCACACGAGGAACCTTCCTTCCAATACTGATTGAATCGTATAATTTTTCGTCTCTGTAATGAAACGGTTGCTTCCAGGTAGATCAGTTTTCATACCATAAGGGTCATCAGTGCATACCTACACTCCCAAACTGATATTTCTTTCGACTCGTGGCTTCTTAACTGCGAAAACTTGTCAACACAACCTCTTCTGAACTCTCAGGGAACCGGACGTCCCTCTAGGTTAGTCAGGTAGGATATCCTTTAGTCAGGACTTATAAGTAACCTTCCTGACTACGACTTCGACTTTGAGGTTATGAAACCGGTGTGCTACACTTCTTGACTGAGTAAACTTTTCTGGGACTATGACCCTTACTGACTTCCACCCTCCTCTTCCCCTGCTGTCTGCCATTCTACCAACCTACCGTAGTGACTGAGTTACCTGTACTCAAACTCATTTGAGACCCTCGACCGTCACCTGCCCCTCCGGACCGACGACGTCAGGTACCCCAAAGTTTCTCAACCTGTGCTGACTCGTTAACTTGACTTAACTTGACTTACTTTTGAAAGTACATGACTATTGAGTCAAGTAACTAAGTAATTAAGTAATCTATGATAGTTCAACAAATTAGTACATTTTTTAAGTTTACACGTCCTCGTGACTGTTGATACATTCTTCCAGATTCTATTCTCTAAATGTAAGGTTTTTATCCTTTATTTATGGTTGTGATATCTGAACGAAATAGTAGTCACTCATGGTCACAGAGGAGTCATATTCGTTACTTAATACAAGTCGTAATCTTTCAAATGTGGTTTTGTAAGGGACCTCCTCCCTTTCTGATGGAAGAGGTCATAAGAACCGACCCCTTAGAGTACCCGTCTTCTTGGACCCCCCAATGTCAAGTACCCCAATCTTTCTCAACATGTGCTGACTCACTGAAAGTGAAGCGATTTGAAGGGACTGAATGTAGTCTTTACCGGTTAATAACAGAATGCCGACGACTTGGATTTGAGACGTTGTCATCCCTAACCCATTATCGGACTTAGTTTCTCTAAAATTTCTTATCTCGTTTTACTTGGTATTCCGTTTCATGCGGTACTAAAACTTCAGTACGAATTCATGTGACAAGTGTTATCGGTTCTGTGTCTTCGTTTGACTTACAAGTAACTATCTCCTCACCTATTTCTTCTACACCATATATATACTATCTTATAATGCGTCGGAATATTTTGGTTAGTACGGTGAAGGTCGTCATACCTATGTTGATCTCTACTAACATGATTTACTTCCTTCTCTTTCTGCTTATATACTATGGTGAATATACACCTTAGATTCTATAATGTGTCTACTTGAATAGTTGCTTTGTCTTTATCCGAGTGTTTGTATCTCTTGTCTGAACCCCGACGGCTCTCCCCCGCCCCACCCCCTCCCGACCTGCCCCTCAAACTCCAATCTTCTACGTTCGATAACATGTCTCTTACCCACCTGTCGTCTCAGGCTGACACGTCGGGTCCCTTGCGATAAGGTATAGGACACTATCCGGTGTTGCCTTATATTCTTTCTTACGTGAATATACACGTTAATCTAGTGCACCGACATGTCGTCCTAATTGTGTTGTAACATTTAGTTGTTATCAAATTAAAATCTTTCATTTAGTACGATTTTATTCTATGGTTTACTTATCATACCACCCCGTACCTTACTGGTATATTAAACCTGATTCCTTCCTTCCGAGGAGTGCTCATTACTGGGAATTCAAAGTAGGACTTTTCACCGAGGTGAGAGGGTCTTGACTTTTCCGTCCCCACCCTCCAATTCTGTATTGAGTCTCGTGACAGACTCCGTGGGTCCCGGGTTCACGATACTCGGTCACCCACCCAGCCTCACACCTGGTCCTGGATAAACACTCCTGCGATCAGACCGTCAAGACACACGTCACCCCTCTTAAGTCAGTTTTACCTTCAGATACAAATCCCTTTATTTCATCTGACCCTCAACTAAACGTCACTCCTCGTACCTCGGCACTCCTCGTCGTCGACCTTACCCTTTTCATACTTGGTATTTTTACGTAACACAGATCTTACACACATAACGAACGACATTTGGTCTAATAAGTCCCTTTTATTGACGTAGTCGGTACTCTCACGATCACCCACCCGTAGATCATTCTTGTAATACGAGGTTTAATGTGACCGGTCTCTTTGGTACACGACATTAGTCACCACGGTGATTACCCCGCTCACCCACTTCTTAGACGGACGTTGCGTCCTCTGTGTTCTCTGAGTCCAAGCTAAGGACCCAGTCCTTCTAGAGGACCTCTTCCTGTACCGTTGGGTGAGGTCATAAGAACGGACCTCTTAAGCTACCTGTCTCCTCGGACCGCCCGAGATCAAACATCCTAACGCTTCTCAGCCTATGCTGACTTCGCTGAATCGTGTCGTGTCGTGATTACCCCTACGAACTTGACAGGGGACACAGTCACCCCACTGTAAACTTTTATTTTTCGTCTACTAGAGAACGGATAATTTCGTTTATCTCAATCAATAATGATAAATTGATTAAACCGAACGCAGATACGAAAACAAAAGTGACAAAGTTAGTAGATATAAATGTTATTACTTCAAAAGTTATTACGAACAATCTTTGACACATAAACGTACAAAGTTGATTACCTGTGTAATGTTTTGGGTAAAGTTACGAATTTTCGTTTTGTTTTATTAGTTTTTATAGACTTAAGAGACTTTTTAAAACCTAAATAAAAAATTGTGATATCTATATATTGTGGTGTAGCCCCCTCACTTCTTTTCTCAAATAATTTGTAAGTACTACCGTTTTTAAAAAATTACAACTCTTAAACAGGAAATTATACAAAAGGACGTGTGGTCTCTACTTCCGTACCTTCCATACTGTTCTAATTTTTCTTTTATTAGTTTACGTTTACTCAAAGTTTCGTATATTTGGACTTCCGTTCGTGTACGAGTGGAGAGGTAGACCTGACGTCCAAACCGTGTAGCGATTCCCATGTCGATTACAGACAACACACGTTATCACTTTATTCTCGAAACCATTGAGGGGTCCCGAAAACACATTACATGTTCATGACTACCTAGGTAGGTTGTTTCTTTCTCGGATATTGACTTTCTTACTGAGATGAACCTTTAGATTTTCCAGTCTAATCTTTCAAGGTCTTAGTAAGATGACAATGTGTTCATGGAAGTACAAAAGTCTATACATCAAACTTATTAAACTTCACTTAATTGTATTATGTAACCATTCGTACTCAAGGAAAAAAAAGTCAACTTAGTCAGTAAGGTGTTCTAAATAATCCATAAGTACCTCGTCTGGATAAACTTAAAATTCTTAACAGCAAGAGGGTGGTGAAGACACCCGAAGGGTCCACCGTGTCACCATTTCTTGGGTGGACGGTTACGTCCTCTGTATTCTCTGTGCCCAAGGTAGGGACCCGGTCCTTCTAGGGGACCCCCTCACACGTCGTTGGGTGGGGTCATAAGAACGGACCTCTTATGGTACCTGTCTCCTCGGACCGCCAGATGGTAGGTACCCCAGTGTTTCTCAGCCTATACTGACTTCGCTGAACCGTGCGTGGTGAAGACGAGAACTTAAAACTCCGAGGAAGGAGTCACGATACAGTTATGGTAGTATAAAACCTTAGTCATTGAAATTGGACCTTAGTCATTGAAATTAGACAGGGGATAAATATTACGTCCAAAACTCCAGTAATGTAAATAACTTATCTCGTCAAAGTAGTAATATTTAGAGTCGTTTCACAAGATACCTCTTCTTTCCACCTTTGGTTTAGAGGGAGACTACATAAAATACCTACACTTTCAGATTTAGTTGTGATACTTTATTTCTTGGGCTCTTAGTGTACAAAGAGAACCTGTTGTCATGTGCACCATTGTAGGACATAACTCAGACACGACACAGTAATTAGGTACAGGACGAGACACAAACCACTATGTAGTAGGAATACACCTTTCTCCTCCCCCGAATCGAATAACTCTACTGACGGGGTCCTGAGGCTGAGACTCTTTGTGAGGACCCTGGTCCCACCCGGTGTGCCGAAATCTACCACAGGGTCCTACTGTAGTCCAAGTGAGAGATACACGTTGTGCCGTCGTCCAATGGACTTCAAGAGTGACTCGAGTGACGAGGGACCCCTCTCTACTGAAGTGGTTCCCTTCGTCCCCCTGAGACCCGGCGGATCCACCCCAGAGATCACCGTTGCGTAGGGGACCCTTCGTCTCTCCGAAGGACACACGACGTTGTTGGGATGAAGGGGTCCCGTGACCCGGCAAACAACCGTCTTAGTATGGAAACATATTGGAACAGGGTATTTTACAAAGGGACCCTGCTACCTCTCTACCGACTACAGATCATCGGAAATTGCGGTTTTTAATTTAAAACCTTTCGACTAGTATGGACTCTAGCAGATCCACCGTGAAGGGGACTCCTAAAAGTACTTTTCGTCACACGTCTTGGGTAGTCCGGGTTCTATTTTTACTTTATGTTCGTAAATATTCAAAGGTCTCCTAAGTCAATCGTCACCGAAACGTCAAATGATTCCAGGTGTACCCAGTTATAAAATCACTACTGTCTTCATAGTTTAAACGAACTGATAATAAGTATGAAATACTGACTTACTAAAGAAACGTACCTTACTTCGGAGAGGCTGACGGAGACGACTGGAGATCGTGTCGAGGGTCGTGTCGTGTGTCAGTAAAGAATAAGTACAATGTGGTCTCCGGTTTTCAGGTAATTCCGTCCTTTGGTACTAAATAAGGAAAAAACACCAGTGTTAATTAAACATGAATTACCTACGAATTAAATTTAAAACCTTATTTACGGACCCTGTTTTTCGAAATTTCTACAGTTTCTCACTGGTATTAAGACGGAAAAGAGGTATTTGACTAATTAGAGACCGATGGAAAAAGTAGTTACACGGTTTCCAACTACACTAACTATTCCCGTCTTCATAAGAGATTGTGTGTGACTAGTCTAGTCGCCCCCGACCGTGACCGAAGGAAGTAGGCGTACTTCTCTTTACCTCAGTTAAACCTTCCTGTGCATTGAGGTCCTTGTAACGTACACTGGAAGTCACGATAAAATTATATAAGTTGTCTTGACGAAAGAGTGAACCGAGAACGTCTCACTCCTTGTACCCCGAAAGTAACTCCTGACCTGACACGGTTAGCACCTCCTCTTTCCTAGTCAGGGTTCTCTGGGTGCTCAGACACCTGAATCGACCCAACAGACATGACGTACATCTGACTTCCGTATCTGAACAAGCCCCCAAGTCAAAGGGAATGGTGAGGAGGTGCTTTGTTCCCAGGGGATAAACGAAAGAAGTCGTACTCCGTGGTTATTACGTTCAACGGGTCGGATAACACAAGGAGTCAAATACCGGAATACATTTCGGTACGAATCTACTTCTTCATTTGATGCACTTTAATGTATAAACACACGTCGATGGGTACCGGGTGCCACACCCTCGAGACTTACTTGTCTTTTTACCACATGATCAATGGAAACATCGACGTAGAGGGTTTACTGACTCGTACCTCTATTGTTTTCGTCTTTCAATGTTCTTCCTTCATGATTATAAACACACTTAATCTGGCCTAGGAAAGGGACCACCGAGTCTCCATTTCGGAGACGGACGTTACGCCCTCTGGACCCAAACTAGGGACCCCGTCCTTTGAGGGGACCTCTTCCTTTACCGTTGGGTGAGGTCATGAGAACGGACCTTTTAAGCTACCGATGTTAGGTATCCCAGCGTTTCTCAGTTTGTGTTGACTCGCTGAAGTGAAAGTGAAAGTACATTCCTAGTTGTGATATAGGTAGAGATATTACTTTGTCTTAAACCTGTCCTAGGGTGGACTTTGATAGTGTTGTAACAATTAGTCGATATGAGGTCACATTTTATTTTTCAAATTTTCTTAAACCTGTCCTAGAGTCCTTTTTAGGTAAGAGAATAGAGTACTAGGTAAGTGCCCACGTTATAAGAGTTCTAAGCTTCCTCTTAGTCGCTGACGTTTATTGGAGCACACTACCTTAGTCCTGACTTTTTCTTTACGTCCATGTGTCGAGCCTGTCAACTGTTGTGTCGTAAAAATTAGACATAGATATCTTTTGTACATATCTTCGAGAGATTATCTCCCTAATATCTTTATGTAAAGTATATATTATCACCTGAAGTCACATGAATGACACTTTTATCGTGTAAATAAATCTCTGCCTTAAAAAAAAAAACGGGTTTCAAGAACACCTACAAAACTTTATACAGGTCAAGAAAGAGAACGTCAGAAACACTGGGTCTTTCCGTTTTCCTGGGTGTCAAAAAGTGCTAAGGAGTAGCTTTCAGAATGCGTAAACCGGCCGCGGAGGGTCTCAACGGGTCTTCCAGGGCCGGCCCTGTCCCAAGATCGTCTGCGGCTCCGCACTCGCCGGACGGGATGTAGACGGACGTGAGCACAGACCACGTGTACCGGACCGCGAGCTAGGCGGTCCAGGGGAGGAGCATCCACGTCACTGTCTACCACGTGAGCAGACAGAAGTGGAGAGAGGGCCGTCCCTACTGTCGTCAGAGGCGTTTCGTCAAACCCGGACTTTTCTTCTTTGTCCGACATGACTACATACTGTGCACACGTATTCATATGGTGTCTAAATTGACCCCTGAAACGAGAGGGGATGTCCAAAATAGGTGAGAGAAAGTTCTTCCTGCCACTTTTTCAATGGCAAAGTCGGATCCTTAACGAGGGTGAAAAAAGGACTTTACGTTCGGTACAACAACTTTTCAAAATATTCACTTTTAGGACACTGAAAGTAGCTGTCTGATAAGACAAGACCCCGGTTTAGACGTTAGCGAACTAACTTAATTAAGGTTCAGTAGTCTCTTTTTGAACTAAGTAACCCCGAAAGTCTCTTGGTCCGAATAATCCTCTCTGTTTTTATAACGAGTTTGACTCGATTTGAGTCACAATGGTGGTGTATGAATCTCGTCCAAAGTTTTCAGTCACCTATCTTGTCGGTGGACCTACTGAGATCTTTGGGAATAACGAGCAGGGTGGGGGTCCTGAAGACTGAGTGTCCAAACCCGACGTCGGTACCTTGGACGAACCTATTGTTCAAGGTCCAATACGACTACGACCAGACCCCGGTGTAAAACTCTTCGTAGTCGAATCGGCCCTGATTCCCAGGTAACAGTCGTCAGAAAGACTTCTTGGCTCCTGGGAAGTTAAGAGTTAGGTGTGGGGGCATGTTCGAAGAGATGGTTGTCTCCACGTGGCACGTAAAATAAGGTACATTTTAGGTCCTGTGTTTCTCTACCCATAGTCCCTCTAAAGGTCACACTTAATAAAGGTAACCTCGTTTACCAAAGATACAATGCCAAGTGTGGGGGTTGAGTCTCCCCTTGTTGACACGTCTGAGGTTTGGAAGATTTTACTTCTGAGTCCAGGAGTGACGTCGGGCTTCTCTGCACGACCGGGACTCAAAGTCGGGTCCCTAGAATACGAGTAAGAAGGAAGGAAACGAAGATTTCAGAGACTGTTATACGAGTGTGGTTTCGTGTAAGTCACTGTGAAAAGTTCAGTAGTTTTTTAAATGTTTTAATTTTTTCTATTTAATGAAGTGATTTTGAGGTCCTATTTTTGACCGGAAAAATATTAAGATCAGTCTTATTAAGGTTCGTCTCATGCGTACGAAGTCACCGACGCCAGTGACATCCTGAGACTAGAAAGAAACAGTTACTAAACGTTGGTGACGTCAGAAATATAAGTTAATAGGGTTTAAGTCGACCACTCTCTCCGGTCTGGGGTCCGACGAGACGAGGGTCCAGGAAACGGATTGAGGCAGTCGACGAGAGTCGGAGGAGGTACAGGTGTGGCTGTTGCACAAAGTCGAGTGGAGTCGAGGAGACCTTACTCGGAGAAGAGACTCCCCGGCCCTCAGGAAACCATCTTTCCCAAAAACTCCTAGGCTCTGGACTAAAAACGCTCACGGACTATGATGACGCCACTGTAACGGGGGTCGGGGAGAGTCACCCGTGTCCATCCTTCCTTGTGTGTGTGTGTGTCTCCAAAATTTAACGCTCACATGTAATAATCTTAAGTTTTAGGAAAGAAGAATCTAAAATATATACATATAGAAAAGAGAATGTTACTTTGTCAAGTTTAAATTGTATAAATAAACTCACTAGGGTAATTGAGTTAACATGAATCTAAAATTTAATAGATGGAAGAGAACGTGACTCTGAGAAATAATTTGGTATTTGTACAACCCTAAAAGGACCGTCAGGTCAACAATTCTGAGGGGCGAAGGTGACGTCCCCTTGCGACCAAGTTAGGGACCAGTCTCTTGATTCTAGAGTGTACGGTGTACCGGTTTTATTATTCCTATTATTGTTGTTAATTGTATAGGTAGATAAAAGAGAGAATGTGTCAATGTATTTACAAAATTTTACTGTGGTATTCACAATAAGGATCATTTCTTTTTTTTAAAAATATCAAAAATGTCAGTTACATAAAATAAGTGTTCAACGAGTCAGAAGAGAGAGACACCAGGATCCCTGTCACTACACACCTCACTCCAAATAGACAAAGTGACATAGGAGGGGAGGTTAGAAGGAAGGAGGAGACGGTGGACGGTGGGGTCGGTGACGTCATTGGTGAAAATGATCAAGATTAAATAGGGGATCCCATTGAAAAAAAATTTTCTCATTTGTTTAATAAGTAGAAAGAAAGTGTTTTCTATTGTAAGAGGATTGATACATAAACCGAAAAGTGAAGATTAAACAGAACCCCCCCAGTGAGATGAAGACATGTGTCTCGAGTACACTCCTTCGTCTGGACACAGGGGGTTGTGTGCACCAGTCACCCCTGAACCTCTGACGGGGGAGTGGGGCAGCACATATCCTTTACGAATTTACACCTCACACAAACAATAGTAAACAAAGTCCGTTCCTCCTCTATACCATCTCGGTCCGAATGTTCTTTGGTGACTGTCGGAGGATCATTATAGACATGAGTACTCCTTTTCGTTTTAGGGTGTATTTGTGGTTCACAAGTTTTTCCTTTCAATCCCCTTAAGGGACCGTCAGGTCACCAATTCTCGGCCGTGCAAGTGACGACACCCGGACTCAAGTTAGGGACCAGTCTTTTGACTCTAGGACATTCGGGTTGCCACTCCGGTTTTTTTCATTAAATTTGTGTACTAGGCTCTTCCCCTTACATCGTTGAGTGTGACAGAGTATATTCTTTCAGAAACGAGATATTCGAAAGTTTTATGACACATACCGTTTTGGTTATGTCATAACATTTCATTTTTTTGTTTTGTTTTGTTTTGTTTTATGAATATTGTAGTAGAGGGATAACAACTAACTACTTATCATTCTTCTTTGGGACTAAGAGTCGGAGTTACTCTAGTTGAGACCTATTTAAAGCCCCGTTTCGCGATGTTCGTAGACCTGGTAGTCTCCAAATAGAGGGTCCGGACGTTAATTTTGTCTCAATATTAAGGACCATTTTAAAATAATACTGTTTTAAGAATGTAAAAACTGGTAACAAAGTACACCTAATACAGGATATCGGGGAAGAGTTGTGGAACATCTTGGTAGACACAACCATACGTGTGGCGCTCCCCTACCAAAACAGGTTGTACCGTTCTAACTGTCTTCCCCTCTCCCTAAACACAAGGTTGAAACAAGTAAAACAAGTTTTCAGTGAATTGAGGGAGACTCAGGTTTTCAGGCAATATGTGTAGACACAGAAAAAAGGACAGAAACCTGAGTCTCCCTCTCCCTCTCCCACCCTACTAAACCCTCTTACCGTAAGATTGTACATATGATAGTACATTCTTAACTTAGCGGTCAGATACAGACTGCGTCCTATGTCGTACGAACCCCGACCACGTACCCCTACTGGGTCTCTCTACAATACCCCTCCCTCCACCCTCCCCCCAAGTACAAACCCTTGCGTACATTCTTAATTTCTAAAATTTTAAATTTTTTATTTTTTGATTTTTTTTTATTTATTTATTTTTATTTATTTATTATTTATTTTTAATTTTTTTTTTTCAGTGAATTGAGAAAAAGAACAGAGACACACCAACATAGTCACTGTGTCTCAATCCGACATATTTACAACTGGGGACTTCTTAAATGTTTTATTTAATATATATATTAAATAAGATATATTAAATATATACGTATATAAAATATATCCAAATATATATATAAAATACCCGGAAGGGACCACCGAGTCTAAATATATCTATATATTTATATCTAAATATATATCTATCTAAATATATCTCTCTAGATATATCTATCTAAATATATCTATAAATATAAAAAGACATATATAGAGATATATTCAGATATATTTTATACAAAATATATATATACGTATATACCACAACGAAATCAGTGATTCAGAACAGGTTGAGAACGTTGGGAACAAGACATGGACCGGTCTGAGGAGACAGGTACCCTAAAGGACCCGTTCTTATGACCTCACCCAAAGGTAAAGGAAGAGGTCCCTTGAAGGGCTGGTCTTCAACCTTAGGTCCAGAGGACGTGACGTCCGCCTAAGAAATGACTGACTCGATACGCCCGCCCCTAGGGGTATATACATATCTATCTACATGAGTGTGTGTATGTAGTTTCCTTGATTACCCATGTCACCCACACATGTGCAGACACAGTAAATAGTGTCCACATCGAGGTACACTGGTGGTGGTCTTGGTCCTGTCTCGACAAAGTAGTGGAGTTTGAGTCTCAACTTTTGGGTCCAATCCAAAAGTAGTTCATGTTCAATACAAAGGGATGGCCCGCGACTAAGGATACCTCCAGAGACGAGACGAGTCAACACTGTGATATAGACAGAGATACAGACGCTAAAATTCCCCTAAGTCAAACGAAACACTAGAATGAAAAGACTACCTAGATTTTTTATAATGACTACAAAGTCAAACAACTCGAAGAGTGAACACAAATCCTTCTTTTCCACTGACCTTTCGGATATCTATCTAAAAACTCGGGTAAAACGTAAGGACCTCTTTTGTTAGGGTGTACCAGTCTCGTATTTTAAGTAAAATATATAACAACGTGAACTGAACGACTATAAAACAACTCTGTAACACAATCGTGTATAAGTAATTTCTGTGACTAAACATGAAAATTTTTTATAACAAAACAACTCAACACCATAGTCCTATTATGACTGAAGTATCTTACTCTACCCTTAATAAAGGAGGAGAAGATAACGACCTTCCGAACTATTTTCACTATAATTAAGAAATTTACAAACCATAAAAAGAGGTCACTTTTGTCATCCTGGACCTCAAAACTCCCCTCAAAATTTTAATACTTAAGTTCAAGAAATTATCGAAAATGTGTCTAATTTTTTAATCAACGAGTTATCACAACGAGAAACGTTGGGGTACCTGACATCGGGTGGTCCGGGGAGACAGGTACCTTAAGAGGTCCGTTCTTATGACCTCACCCATCGGTAAGGGAAGAGGTCCCCTAGAGGGGTTGGGTCTCTGACTTAGACCTAGAGGACACAACGTTCGTCTAAGACATGGTAGACTCGGTGGTCCCTTAGTGGGAAGTATGTCTAATAGACATAGTATAACTCATTCAACTCCGTCGAGTATAAAAAGTTCCTCAACCAAGTATTGAAGATTTGACCATTTACGTACACACGTCTTGACGACAATCAAGAGGAAATATTAGGAGAATTAAAGACACTCTAGGTAGTGCCGAGGACAAAACGAGGACTAGAATCGTCAAACGTAGAAGACAAAAAAAGGGACACAGAACGACCACAAATAGTCAAAATAACGAGAACCTTTTGGTCGAAAAATAAAGTGATCAAAAGTTTTGACCACAAACCAAAACGATAGAAAATCAAGAAGAGAAATGATAAAATAAGAAAGATAATGAAAATCAAGCAAATGAACAGAAAAAGATCAAAGAACTCAACCACCTAATATACTAGTTAAACTCTTAAAAGGAGAAAAGTTCACATTCAAAACGAAGGTATTTAAAGGGAAAGTTTAGATGACATCGACACCAGAGTTTTCAAAACTACACATCAACAACAGAAAAGTAAAAGTACCTTGTGAATGAAATTATAATATCTGGACATCGGGTTCTTGGTGATTCTCTGAACTCTTTTTTATGGTGTATACTCTTAAACTACTTGATTTTATATTCAGTGACTTCTCTTGGTACTGTATGTCTCCGTCTAAGACCAGTGGTGTCAATAAGTCACAGTTTATTTGGAAGTAATCTTTCATCCTTTATCTCTTTTTATCTAAAATTAGAACTGATTGATTATATTGATACTATAGATTGAAAGAATAAATATACCATGAAATCTTCTTTATGCTTCGTACGTCTCAAAATATTTATGCCTTTACTCTAAATCTGGTAATCAGGTTCAGTGTACTGAGTATTGATTAATGACTATGTAATTTAAGACAACTAGACCGGACCGGTAACAAGTTCCTGGGAGTCCGATTTTTACCGACTAAAGTCTTACGTGTGTAGTATATTACAAAAGAACGACTTCTTGTCAACACGTTCATCCGTCGACTACTCGTAACGACTCGACTCGAAAAGACACAGGAAGACTGAAGTCTCGTCCCCCCAGTACCACCCCCCACCGACAACAAGTGTAGTGGACCTGGGGTAAGTATACCCGTGGGGAAGTGACACTGACTGTGGGTCACAGTCTTGTCAATCACAGTCTTGTCAATCACAGTCCGGGTCGGGTCCGGGGCTCCACGGTCACCTCTCCGACCTTCTGTTCCTCCAGAGAGGGGGGCAATACCCGGGTTTAGTTTAGAGGGCTTTCCCTCAGACACAACTCAGGGGTCGAAACAGGATTAATGGTTACACTCATTTTTCCACACCGACGGTATAGTAATGTGTTTCCCACGACGTCGGTAGTTCGGTAGTGTAATGTCGGTGGTCTACACTCGGGACCCCCTTGTGTCGTACCTCTGTCCTTCGGGTGGCAGATCGGGAGTAGGTGACGACGGTGGGGTGGGGTGGGGGTTTCTACCTGGGTCTCCTCTGAGTCCAACTCTTTCGGGTCCTAACCGGGGTCCATCGATTCCACACCTAGTTTCCTTACTAAAGTCACTCGGGTCTGGGACGTAGAAGGGTGTTTGTCTTTTCACTATTTAAGGAATTGAACTCTACAGACCAAAAGGAATTAATTGTCATTAGAAAACTACAAGACTGGTGGAACAGAGACAACGTTTTCAAGGATATATAGGACCAAGGAAGGAATGGAGGAGTCTCTTCAGGGAGTCTAATGGGACTCTCCGACTAAGGACTCGAATTCAGGAGTCAAAACAGGTAGTTTATTTTGTAGTAAGAGTTGAAGATCCAACACGAAAAAAAAAAAAAAGAGTCATTTGTAATCATGTTGGGTCGGGTTCTATCCACGTAAGTGACTTGATTGTTATTTGATCCGACTCTGAGTACTTAAAGTTTGGGTCGGACCTAGCGACTGTGGACATTAATTCGTAAGGAGGGTCGACGAGGACACAGAGAACGGACAGCGGTACGGGGGACGAGGGACATGAGGGGAACCGGGGGCTACCCCTCGAGGACCCTCGGTCTCGGTACTAGTGGAACCTCAACGTAGGGTCCCAGGTTGTGACGTGGATGTGTCTCGGTCTCGAGTCCTGTCCATATGGACTCACTGTTAAAATCTTATTTTATTATTTAACTGAGTTCTTTTTATTTTAAGGACACCGATATAACTACCCATTCGACGGTTGTACCACATCTAAAATGTTCCTGACCACTCAGTGTCCTTCTGTCCTACAATTACTTCTTCCCGGGTTTACCCATGGACCCCCGAGAAGGAGGAGGAGCCTCTCACTTGTGACTCCTTCTCTTTGGTCCCGTCGACTGGAACACATACAAAGTCCACTGAAATCTATACAGTTGATTTTTTACGTGTCAGATTTTCAACGTTAATACAAAGTAAACCGTGCAAAAACTCCTGACATCGGACCCTTCGTCGGAGAGTCACTTGAGGTTCCCAGACAAGGCTTCTCTATTTCCTCCTCGGTCCTGTGTACCCTTAAAAACGACTTTTTTTATACATCAACTTGTAGTTTTCTAATACGATTAGTGTTTTAGGTTTGTAGTGTTCAATCACTAAAATCGGGAAAGTACACATACCCTTCTACGTTCTCAGACCCGAGTGACTTTCGTAGGGAAACTACACGTAGAATCGATGGATCCCGGTAGCAGGACTAAAAGAGGTAGGACTTAGGTGGGTCTCCCAAGCACAACCCGACTCCCCCGTCGATGCCACCGGCTACGGAACCACCGGGGTTTAAATAAGAAATGACCTTACCGTCCACTGTCTATATAATGACCATGAACCTTTTCCTAATAAAGGACCGTACGGTAAAGAAGGTGAGAAGCACTATGATGACTCCGAAGATAAAACTTCCGATTTGAACTACTACACGGTAGTATAAAAAAAAAAATGTAAAAAAATAAAAATAAAAAAAAATCACCGACTCCCTAAAATAAAATAAAAATTAAAAAAAATGAAATGTTATGACATAACCAAAACGGTATGTAACTGTACTTAGGTGGTGTCCACATGTATTCAAGGGTCGGAGGGTGGTGGGAGGTGTATAGTAGAGAGGCCCAGTAGGGTCACGTGGTCGGGGTTCGTAGGACATAGGACATAGCTTGGATCTGACCGCTAAGTAAAGAATGTACTATAATATGTACTAAGTTACGGTAAGAGGGTTTAGTAGGGTGGGAGACGGAGAGGGTGTCTCAGGTTTTCAGACAAGAAATGTAGACACAGAGAAAACGACAGAACGTAGCATAACTTATTTCCATCCGGATTGATGGTCTCATTCTCCTACTTAGTAACTACTTTCTTTAGTTTCTCCTGTGATTATCTACCTCTTTATATGGTACAAGTACCTAGCCTTCTTAGTTATATCACTTTTACTCATATGATGGGTTTCGTTAAATGTTTAAGTTACGTTAGGGATAGTTCGATGGTCGGTGTAAAAAGTGTCTTGATCTTGTTTATTAAAGTTCTAAACATACCTTTATGTTTTTTGGAGCTTATCGGTTTCGTTAGAACTCTTTCTTCTTACCTTGACCTCCTTAGTTGAACGGACTGAAGTCCGAGATGATGTTTCGGTGTCAGTAGTTCTGTCATACCATGACCGTGTTTCTGTCTGTATATCTAGTTACCTTGTTTTATCTTTCGGGTCTCTATTTAGGTGTGTGTATACCTGTGGAATAGAAACTGTTTCCTCCGTTCTTATATGTTACCTCATTTCTGTTAGAGAAATTGTTCACCACGACCCTTTTGACCAGTTGGTGAACATTTTCTTACTTTGATCTAGTGAAAGATTGTGGCGTGTGTTTTTATTTGAGTTTTACCTAATTTCTAGATTTACATTCTAGTCTTTGATATTTTGAGGATCTCCTCTTGTATCCGTTTTGTGAGAGTCTGTATTTAGTGTCGTCCTAGGAGATACTAGGTGGAGGGTCTTAAGACCTTTATTTTCGTTTTTATTTGTTTACCCTAGATTAATTTTAATTTTCGAAGACGTGTTGTTTCCTTTTATATTCGTTCCACTTTTCTGTCGGAAGACTTACCCTCTTTTATTATCGTTTACTTCGTTGACTGTTTGTTGATTAGAGTTTTTATATGTTCGTTGAATACGTCGAGTTAAGGTCTTTTTATTTGCTGGGTTAGTTTTTTACCCGGTTTCTTGATTTATCTGTAAAGAGGTTTCTTCTGTATGCCTACCGATTGTTTGTGTACTTTTCTACGAGTTGTAGTGAGTAATAATCTCTTTACGTTTAGTTTTGGTGTTACTCCATGGTGAAGTGTGGTCAGTCTTACCGACGCTAGGTTTTTAGACGTTCGTTATTTACGACCTCTCCCACACCTCTTTTCCCTTGGGAGGATGTGACAACCACCCTTACGTTTGATCATGTCGGTGATACCTCTTGTCACACCTCTAAGGAATTTTTTAACGTTTATCTTGATGGAATACTGGGTCGTTAGGGTGACGACCCGTATGTGTGGCTCCTTTGGTCTTAACTTTCTCTGTGTACATGGGGTTACAAGTAGCGTCGTGACAAATATTATCGGTCCTGTACCTTTGTTGGATCTACAGGTAGTCGTCTACTTACCTATTCTTTCGACACCATGTATATGTGTTACCTCATAATGAGTCGGTAATTTTTCTTAAGTAAACTTAGTCAAGACTACTCTACCTACTTTGACCTCGGCTAATATGTCTCACTTCATTCGGTCTTTCTTTTTGTGGTTATGTCATATGATTGTGTATATATACCTTAAATCCTTCTACCGTTACTGCTGGGACATACGTTCTGTCCCTTTCTCTGTGTCTACACATATTACCTGAAAACCTGAGTCTCCCTCTCCCTCTCCCACCCTACTAAACCCTCTTACTGTAAGATTGTACATATGATAGTACATTCTTAACTTAGCGGTCAGATACAGACTACGTCCTATGTCGTACGAACCTCGACCACGTACCCCTGCTGGGTCTCTCTACAATACCCCTCCCTCCACCCTCCCCCCAAGTACAAACCCTTACGTACATTCTTAATTTCTAAAATTTTAAATTTTTTTATTTTTTATTATTTTTATTTTTAATTTTTTTTTTTTTTTTTGTCGGACCGGCGTCGTGGACACAAAGGAGTTCATCCACTTACAAACGTGGAACACACACCCTAGTCTCCTTTCGTCCTCTTCTGTCTTTTACGACAGTCTTAGACCCTGGAACCGGTCATCTGACCAGGAAACTTCCTCCTCCAGGGTCCCGGACCCCTGAGTCTCGATAGTGTCCTCTCCTTTGGTCCTCCACCGACGTCCGACCACCGGATCTACCTTAGACCCCTACGAGTACCCGTAGGGAAACCCAGGACGGACGTGGGGTTCTCACCTATCACTCAGGGTCCTCGAGTTCGGAGGGAGTAGTCGAAAGGTGTCACTGGTGATTTTGATATAACCTTCTCTACCACATTTAACCTTTATTTACTTTTGTTAATTGCATTGGAGATTTATAAGATAGACTTAAGTCATTCGGAATCTTCCGGAAACCGTCACCGTTTACACATACATGGGACACCAGTAGTAAGTGTACACCCTAAGACTTGATCCTCCCGGTCGACCGAATAATCTAATATGGTCTTTGAAACGTCTCTTTCTATATACAAAACGTTTTCTTTCAGTCTATACGTTGGACTTAAGTTTAGAGAACTAAAGAGATTCAAAGTTGAAAGGGTAGACGCACAACTCCCTCAGACTTGTTTTCTAGAGGCCTTAGATTATAAACATCACACTTGTAAGAAGTGGAGTTAAAAAGGTGGAACGTCAATTATGAGTCCGTAGAGAACATCTTTTTTGCCTCTCATTTGTTTGTTCTTTACCTTATAAAGGACAGTATAGTCCTACCTTAGTGTTTCTACAGTGTCAGTGGTCCTTAAGGTCGGTGATGTCTGTCACTCGACCACTCGGGAGTCTTTTGAGTCCTACCTTCCTTATGGACGGAAGATCGTCGGTAGTCTGACGTCGGTAAGGGATACCACTCGGGACTCCTTTGAGTCCTACACCTTTGTGTCCTATGACCGGGGTCTATCGACCCGGCGCATGTTTCCTAACTAAAGTCACTCGAGTCTGAGAACGTAGAAGGGTATGTATCTTTTCACGATTTAAGGAATTGAACCCTATAGACTAAAAGAAATCAAGTGTTATTAGATAACTACAAGTGTGATGGACAGGAAACGACGTTTTGAAGTTATATTGGAAAGAGGAGGGGAACGGAGGAGTCTTGTCAAGAGAGTCCCAGTGAACTGTACGATAGAGGACCTGAATTTCAGGATTTTCAAGGGTGACCCATTTTGTATTGAGTTGAAGATCCGACACATATGAAAAAGTCAGTTGTGATAGGATGTCCCGAGGAATAGTAGAAGAGGAATGAGTAAACCCTTATCAGTCACAACTTACTTTTTTTTTTTTTTTTTTTTCGTGTTGGATTTTCAACTCTTAATACAACATAAACCATCTGTTGTGACTCCTGAAGTCGGACCCTGTGTCGGAGAGTCTATTTACACTCCAAGTCTTCTCCATTGTCCACCACCCCGTCCTATATGTCCCTAAAATATTTGTTCTGGTCCCTCAACCTTCTAGTTGAGGGTAGTTTTCTAATGATAATTAATTTCTTTTGACCTATAGGGTCCAATTCCTTAAGTCACGAAAAGATGGTTCCCTTTCCACGTTCTCAGACCCGAGCGACTTCAGTAGGGAAACTAGACGTGGAGTCGATAGACCCCGGTCACAGGACACGAGAGAGTAGGACTCAGAGTAGTCCTACGTGGTTCCACCCCCTCGCCGTCGCCGACTCCCGAACGGTCCGACGGTCCGCCCGTCGGACAAACAGAGGTAGGGCTCACGGGATTCCGGAACGGAATCCCCTTCGACATTGCACTACTACCGAACTACCGACGTCATAGGAAACGAACCGTCGTTGTAAAAGGTAAGTGTCGTACTATCTCACATACTTTTTGAGAGGATGACTCTAGTTGAGATTCCAAACCTATTTTATATGTACCTAATTTTTTTTTACCAAACTGCTACAGTCCGTCGTTTCCTGAACCTCCAGATCGGCAGTTTCTTTTCCGTCCAAGTGACTTGACTTGAGGTGTGAGTCGGGGTCACGAGTCCCAGAAACGTCCTAGACCTCGTCTCTGCGTATAGACAACTTTTTCCTCGAGTTCCACCGTCGGAAGACTGACTCGACCCTCTACCCTCAGTCGTAACCTCGACGGTCCTGTCGACCCTAAACTCTCCCTTATCTCCTTAAAAGGAATGTCCGTAAATGTCTGACGTCTCGACGCTACACGGTCCGTTCTGTTCGTCTTGGGTTCGTCTTTCGTCACCGACCCGCCGACCTCGAACGTCTCTGGGTGGTCCTAACGTCACGAGTCCTCCCTCTCACCTCCCCGGGACTGTTTGTCGTCCCCAAAAGTTGGTTCTGAAGTCTTTCCGACACGGGATCCTCCCCCTCCCTCTCGCCACCCTTTCTGTACGGACTTGTTTCGGAGTGTAGGTAGGAATCGGTCTAGTGACACGGGAGGACATAAGACAGTCGGGTCTCCGAGGTACGTCTCGGACATGTTACAGGAAGCGTCATAGACAGTAAATTAATTTTTATCGGTCCATTCGGTTCTTTATTGGGGTTCGGTTCTCTGTGTTTTATCCTTTACTCTCTGGTCCACTGATAATGTCTTCCAAAAAATTTCATTATCTAATTACACTAGGTCTTTTTGCCTTCTTTTCAACCTCTTAAAGTGAGTCTTGACGGATATGACTTTTTCAACTTTGACGTTCTACGTTATTGATTAATTCTTAAGTCATCTCCCAAACGATTTTTCTACTCCGTCTCGTCTTTTTCCATAGTAACTAGATCTTCTGACCCGAGGGCCGTTATGGACACTTCACTTACACCACTCTAGTCTTTACACTCCTGTCGGGGGACCCTACGCGGTCGTCGTTGTTTTCTATGGACAGGGCACTTGAGGACCAGAACGTCAAGGTGTTCTCCTGTCGTCATCTCAGCCGACCAGGTACGTCGGGTAGGTAGGTCCGTACTACCCTAAGACTCGGTCGGGGTTCCACCAAGGACCTAACCCACCTGGGGGTGGTGGTAGTGGTATAACCCGAAGAGGTTTCCGGATCTCCTAGAGCAACTAAAACTTACCATTCGACACGTTAGTCATTATTACAATACTTAATCTTTTTTTTTTTAGATATGAGTATTACCGTGTTTTACATAACCTTGGTCTCAAAAGGAGTGGGACAAAATGTGTATTTAACTATAGACTTTCTCTTGACCTAAATCCTTTGGTGACTCGTCGATTTGTTGTCGGTGTCTCGATTGGTGTACCTAGTTGTGCTTCAATGATACTTGTTCATTCCTTTTCCTTTGGTTCATGACAGAGGCACAGTGTCCTCGGTCCTAAGTTGGATTCGTCTCTTTTCGACTTTCCTCTAGATCACTACCAGACCTTTTACAAATCGTCCACCGAGAGTCTATGTTTTCCTCTTCCTTTCTTCTGGGTCCTTTGTCCTCGTGGTAAATATGCCAGTGGCGCAGGTGGGACCTCGACGTTTGTGCACTGAGACCTACCTCGGCGTCTGAACCTCCGTCTACACTGGCTGGTACACCCGTGTTTTGGGTCCGACAAGTTCAGTCTCTTGTTACGGTAATTGTACTGTAAACTATTAAGACCAGTTAAGATACCTTTCTGTTTAGAATACCGTGTGTTTCGTCCTTTAATACTCTGTAAAAATCATTTGGGTCTGTATAAGGTGAAGTAACTCTCAAATTATTTTCAATGTCAACCTGTTTCATAAGAGGATATTGAAATTTAAGTCGGGAATGGTGATAATAGAGGAGGAATATAAGGGATTAAAATAGTTTGACACACACACGTACTGACGTATACACGAGTGAACACAGTCTGAGAAACGCTGGGACTCCTGCCATCGGACGGTCCCAGGAGACAGGTACCCTAAGAGGTCCGTTCTTATGACCTCACCCAACGACATGAAAGGAGGTGCCCTATAAGGGCTGGGTCCCCAATTTGGCACCAGAGGACATAGAAGACGTAACGTCCGTCTAAGAAATGGTAACTCGGTGACCGTTCAGGATTAAAATAGTTAAATTACAAAAAGTAGAAAAAAAATTAAACTGTACAATGGTCAATATTAAAATAAAAGACCAGTGTCTCTACCAAGAAAATAGTAAAGATAAAAATTTTTTAAAAGATTAAGTGATAGAAAGATAAACAAAATATTCGATGATTGAAGACACAATAAAAATCTGAAAGACAAAAAGGGAGAGACAACCTTTGAAACGAACTAAATAAAAATAGGAACAAATCTTTCCCTTTATAAATTCTGTCACTTAAGGAACTCCTGATCATGTGCAAGTGTCGACTGATCGAGCTCCCAAAGAATACATCTTAGAGAAGGAAGTAAGACGAGAAAAGAGAGACAGGGAAATCTAGTCTGACCGGTACAAGGACGATTATATTGGGGAGATAAGGACCGAAAATGACCCCACCGGCTAATTCAGGTTCTCAGTGGTCCTAGTGAAATAGTCCACCAAAGTCGACGTAGAAATCAGAAGAGAAATCTTGGTCGAAAGAGTAAAAACTTTATGCCTATGTGATTCTTACAATGTTTAAGGCTTCAAGATTAAGGGAAGACGAATTGAACCTGAGAAAAGAAAGTATTAAGATCTTTAAGCTTGTAATTGATCAAAGACAACTGTATAACCTGAGAGAAGTCACGAAAGGTGACTACGAGTCCCTCGGTAAAGGTCATTGTTTGGGTTTGCAGAGAAGTTGTCCTTGGAAAGACCCCAATTAAACACGAGTACTCAAGTGACAGGACTACGAGAAGGACTGAAGGGACAGAAGTACCGGGAAAGGTAGAAATGCGGCAAACGGGTAGGTGTGGAGACTTGATCGAGTGAAGTTAGGATACACAAACGGTGACGTTAAAAATTTGTAATCGTTTATTCTGAAATTAAAAGATTACCTAAAGGATTAGAGGGATAAAATTTAGATTAAAGTATCTATCCAGTAAGAAAAGTAAATAAAACTTTTGAGTTTAATGGAGATAAGGTAAAAAAAGGGACAAAACAAATCATGTAAATAAAATAAAATAAACCATGTAAATGAAAACGAACACTCAAAGACAAAAACCTAGGTGTCCCGTGGACCGGTGTACAGGTAGTCGGACTCGACGAAGAGGTACCGTCCCGGAACGAAAGTACAGGTCAGTGACTAGACCCTCTTCAGAGGGATCTGACCCAAAGACGAACAGCCAAGTCTACTCGAGTAAAAAGGGAGAGAGGAGTCCCAGTCTGGCGAGGTCCCGGAGGGAGAAGTAAAGGAGTCTCGACTAAGAAAAACTTTTAGGGGACAGACAGATTAGGACAGAACCACAGATAGAGTCTCCCAGGCCTAGTCGTGTTACTCCTTCTGTTTTAGGTCCATTGTTCCAACCACCACCCCATCCGTCTGTCGTCCCTGTATTGTGTGAAAATCTGTACAACTCTCCTGTCCCACCCGTACCTGACGACGAAGTCCCGTCTACTCCCCGTCCTTTTACGTCTGTTTTTTCTCTACATCTGCGTCGAATATCTAGTGGAGTTAAGGGAAATTCTTTAATTTCTTAGACTAAGGAAAATTATAAAAAAACGAACACGAAGACCTTACTCTGACAAGACTAGAGTCCCGAAATTCTCTGGGTGTGATCAGAGAAGTTGACGTCAGACCCCCGCCCCTGTGATGTTCGAAAGTCCTGTGACCTGCGTTCCCGAACCAAGGATTTGGAAAGGACAGAGAGGAAGGGGTAGATGGCGAGGGAGGGAGGACGACGGAGGGAGGAGAGAAGGGGATGTTTGGAACGTATCAACATAGGTTTGATAGTATCACTGTGAGACTTAATACCCCTGGATACCCCCTGTTGTCTCCTACTCTACCGACCTACCGTAGTGGCCGAGTTTCCTGTACGCAAACTCACTTCAGACCCCCTACCACTACCTATCCCTCCGGACCACACGACGGTACCCCAGTGTTTCTCAGCCTGTGCTGACTCGCTGACTTGACTTGACTGCCTACCCCTTTTTCTGACCTTCTCTTGTGTTTTTACTTTTGTCGTCTACCAAATGTCTGTACTTTATCATCGTACAATATGAGGAAAGATTGAACACAAAATAACGGCAGTAGATGTACATTTACCAATTACGTTCCCCCCGTCCTCGTACCCCCACCCCCTCCTTCGGTCCGAGACGTCTTGTCTCTCTTGTAAGGTCCCTAGACAGGAGGATAAAGAGAAACATTTCAGACGTGTTGAAGGGACCTTCCCTTTTAATGGAGGGTAGTCAAAACAAAAGATAAGTCAATTATTTTTTCATCTTGTTTATAACTAACGTAGTGGTCAAGTTAAAAAACCCATATACATTTAGTTGAGTATATAAGTATATGTTAGTAAGAGGTACAATTTATTAAAGATTTTGTCTTTTTTTTAAGACGCTCGTCGTCAATTCGTCCGTCCACCATGAAGTCACAACTAGATCCCCGACAAAAGAAAAAGAGAACCCATGTATTTTACTACACTTTTATTTAAATAGAAGTTCTATTTAAAGTTGTTCCTTATCTTTTTGAATTAGCCTCTAATATGGTTTTTTATTTGAAAATAAAATCATTAAAATCATAAACAAGAAGCAAAGATTTATTTAGATATCTAAGTTGAGACCTATATCTAGAGATTATCATGTTGTTATTTAAATATTAATAAAGTCAATTTTAATAATAATTCAGTTTTATTAAAGTCAGTAGTAATTCCTTTCTCTTTGAAGGGAAGTATCGAATAAATACCAATACGATTATATTTAGATTGACTTACTTTCTATAAATTCCCTTTACTATGTAGGATCTCGTCATAGTGCCTCTTCCGTTACCGTGGGGTGAGGTCATGAGAACGGCCTTTTAGGGTACCTGCCTCCTCGGACCACCCGACATCAGGTACCCCATCGATCTCAACCGGTGTTGACTCGCTGAAGTGAAAGTGAAAAGTGAAAGTATGTGACCTCTTCCTTTACCGTTGGGTGAGGTCACAAGAACGGACCTCTTAGGGTCCCTGCCCCCTCGGACCACCCGACGGCAGATACCCCAGCGTGTCTCAGCCTGTGCTGACTTCGCTGAGTCGTCGTCGTCGTCGTCGTCGTCGTCGTCGTCGTCGTCGTCGTCGTCGTCGTCGTCTCGTCATGGTACCACCGTACAAAGTACCTGTGTTCGTTTCGTAAGACCTGCCTTTGTCATTCTTACAGACTTCCTTTGACGACCCCCTGAAGGGAGAGCTAGGTCGCCGATTCTGAGGACCGAGGGGTACGTTCCCGGGTCCCGACTTAGGGACCAACCCCTTGATCTAGGGCGTACGACGTTGAGACAGATCACTTTGATATATTTATTTTTAAAATTTTTGATTTTTTGTTTGACAACCCTTTTTGTTAAACAGGGGGGATTTACACAAAGAAACCGTACTCCCAATTAAATCCGACTAATAAAACTTCTTTGTCTTCTGAGTCTTCTCAAATAAAAACGGAGGAGAAATCGACGGATTTCTTAACTCTATTTCCCTGACCTAGTCTCGTAGCGGTCCCTCCCTACTCAGACGTTTCTTGACCCCACTCCCCACCTGACCCCACTTACCCGTCCCGGGTCTGTAGTCTCAAGTGACACAACGTGACTGGGTCGTCTGTATCCGAGTAGTCGTAAAAGAAAGTGGTCCGAAGGGGGCACCGAGTCACCATTTCTAAGGTGGATATTCCATCCTCCATGTGGATCTGTGTCTAAACGTAGGACCCAGTCCTTCTAGGGGACCTCCTCCCGTACCTTGGGGTGAGGTCATAAGAACAGACCTCTTAGGGTGCCTGTCTCCTCGGACCATCCGATGTCAGGTACCCCTACGTTTCACAGCCTGTGCTGACTCGTGGGTGAACAAAAGAAAAGGGAGAAGTACACTTAACGGAAGGAGGTGATACTTCAGGATGGGGGTTGTAGGAGAAGACAGAAATGAACTTCTACCATAAATTCCACTCCCTAAACTGGTAAAATCATTCACTGAGGCCTCTTCCGTGACCGTCGGGTGAGGTCACGAGAACGGACCTTTTAGGGTACCTGCCTCCTCGGACCACCCGACGTCAGGTACCCCAACGTGTCTCAGTCTGTACTGACTTCACTGAATCGTCGTCGTCACTCACTGAGTCGGAAGGACCCAGAGAGGGTACATATGTCCAATAATATGAAAGAAATAAAAAAGGACAATTAGACAGAGTACAGACAAATTGATAATCTGGTCGGTCTTCTTGAATTCCTTTTAAAGAAGGAGACGTTATTTTGGTACCGTGTGTAAAACACCCAGATGATTGTGGATAGAACTCAGAGGATTAATAAAGGTTCTGTTGGGTTTGTCAATTGCAGTACTGTCTTCTGTTTACCTGTAGAACGGGTTCCCATCTCCACCCCATCTCCAAACTCGATTACTCGAAAATAACAAAATTTGTTTATCAAGTGACGATAAGGTCCAAAGGAGAATGGGGGTTTTGTTAAAGAGGGGACCAGAATACTTAAAGAGTTCAACCCGTTCGACGTAACGGTCTATTTCACCTCAACGATCCACCCGTCGTGAGGTTTCGACACTTGATCATTTTTCTGAACCTCTCGACCCCGGTTTCGATAAGAGCAGAGGAGTCCGAGTACGTAGAAGCGAAGAACTTGGTCATCGAAGATTTCGGACTCCTGTAGACGTACGATCACTTTGTTTTGACCGAGGGAGCCGGGTCTTCTTGGTCCCAGTGCTTACTTATGAAGGTCGTTCTGGTTCCGGGGGTCTGTTAACTTTTCCTTGGTCGTTTCCCACTTTGTAAACTTACCTAGTTAATGGTATCTTTTCTACCTAATTTTCTGACGATAAGTTTTTTCTATGGTTCCGGTCCGTTTGATTGTCAACTAAAATTTCATTGGAAATTGGGGTCCCGATAAATTTAATAGGACAGTATCCTTTTTTACTTCTGATGGAGGGTCCTTCAGTCCTTTTGAAATGATGCCTTCGGATTATTTCTGTTATTACTACATGACTCTTTACGTTCATACCTATTTTAATCTTTTAAATAATTATACAAAATATAATTATATATATTTAAAATAGTATTCTATTAAACTAGTTTAAATCGTCTATATGAATCATTTTATAACGTTTTCGCCTTTTCAAGTATTTAAATTTTATTTGATCAAATGGTTTTTTTGATTAATCTTAATAGAAGAATTTACTACTCTGTGATTTTAGTAAAGTCAATTTTAGTTCCTGACTTTTTTGCGTTTTTTGTTCCTGATTTTGTCGTACAGGGGAGAGTATTGACAAAATAAATATGAACTTCCGACATCTTTTACTTTTCCCCGTTTCGTACTTTAGTCAGTTGTTTATGACCCTTTGGTGGTTCCTCAGATTGTAGGACGACGACCAATTCTACTCTGCGTGTCTTTTGGTTTATTGAGAGGAAAACTTTTTCCTTCATTCTTTTGTCAGGTAACTGTTGTCACTAGTGTGGCTTTCTAAGATTCTTTATTATAATTGTTTCTGTCGCTTTCGAATGACTTTTTTTATTGACAACTTTCTTTACTGTGTTCTTGGTTTCTCTTTCTATGTGACATGTGGTCCTTCCTCTGTAAAATGCAGTGTTTATGACACCGAGTCCCGGACGGGTGACCCCGACCCCGTCTCGACGAACGTTTCCGGTGGAAGAAACTCAGGCCGGTGGTAGAAACTCAGTCCCGGGACTTAACGATGGGGATCCTTCATTTTCACTTTATCCTCATCGACCCGGGAGCACCCTGTCTTCGCGAGGAACCAGTCGACCTAGTGTCATCTCGTTCGACCTTGTACGTTTGTCTTTGGGTTGTAGTAGAAATCAGAGTTTACTAAAGACGTTACAACGGCTCTCATACATCGTTTATTATTTTTACTTATTTGTGTATTCCTCCAGTCAGTTGTTCCTCTTTTGTGTATTCTTATCTTTGTATTAACGAAGTCTATAACCTTAATGGACTACGTCTTAAAAAAAAATATGAGTTCAAATTCCATTATAATTCAGTTTCATATTCCAATGATAATAACACAAAATATGTTCTGACGTCAACTTGGACATACCTCTGTCTTTTTAGGGTAGATGAAAAGATAGAGATCAGGGTCTATTGCAATCTCACAAATGCCTTGTAGTAACCGATATGAATCCATTGACATGAAGGTAGAGAGGTACAGGACTCTGTCTTTAAGAGGTTCTGGTCTTTCCTTACTTACATTTGAGTTATGTAATCATATCGCGGGGGTTGTGTGTATGTTTTACAGTCAGTATTTCCTCTGACCAGTAGGTATAGTCGTGTACTTCTTATGTCAGTGTTTTCTATTTACAGGTTCCTTCAGTGTTATTAGACTTAGAATATTTATTAGGGGGACCAAGATTCAGGACCGAGTGATACGTCTGTAAAAACTAATTACAATACGGAAAATTAACAAATACGTAATATTTTCACTGTGTCTCAAACTTACGTTAAACGAGTAATATGACTTCTTCCCTTTCCTACTTTTATATCTTAAAACCGTCTCTGATCTTTGATATTTCTTTCTTAGTTTACCTTTAGGATAGATATCATCATCAAACTCGTGATATTTTTCATCACAAACTATAGTAGCACCGTTACCCTTCTTCATTGTGTCTCATTCGTATAGACTTCTGTCTCACTTACTCGACCTTCCGTCAAGTCTGTTTTTATACGTCTTACTTAGTGCCCATCTGCTTTCTACTTTTGGACGCCCCTCGTACACTGTCTGTGTTTCCCCGAGCTCTCTTCTTGTGTAATTTGGTCCCCAGGTGTCTGGGAAAGAATTTCCCGGCGTTTCTCGTTCACAAGAAGCGTACCCTTGATTTGTCAGAGGTCGTTTGAGTCGAGACGGTGACGGCCTACCTTCGTCGGCTCGTGTTGTGTCCTTAAACTCATTCATGTCGGCACAAGGTTATTGAAGTAAATGTCTCTGTCCGTTTCCCGGTTTAAGTCAGTCGGTCGGTGTGACGACTCAGGGCCAGATTGGCTACTTTTTAATTTTACGGTCGTCAGTTCCTCTTTTTATACGTATTCGTTAACAAATTTTCTAATACCGTACCTCTGTATCCGTCTGTGTCTCTCGTCTGAAACCCGTGTCACCGAGCCCCTTTCCCACCCTCCTTGACTCTCTCATCGTGACTTTGTATGTGTAAGTCAGGCCAAGTCAAGTCAGCGAGTCAGCACATGTCGACGAACCCTGGGGTACTTGACGTCGTGCGGTCCGGAGGAGCAGGTAACGGTTGAGGGTCTCGAATGAGTTCACGTACAGGTAACTCAGTCACTACGGTAGGTTTTTAGAGTAGGAGACAGCGGGGGAAGAGGAGGACGGAAGTTAGAAAGGGTCGTAGTCCCAGAAAAGTTTACTCAGTCGAGAGTCGTAGTCCACCGGTTTCATGACCTCAAAGTAGAAGTTGTAATCAGGAAGGTCACTTGTGAGTCGTGACTAGAAGAAATCCTACCTGACCAACCTAGAGGAACGTCAGGTTCTCTGAGAGTTCTCAGAAGAGGTTGTGATGTCAAGTTTTTGTAGTTAAGAAGCCACGAGTCGAAACAAATACCAGGTTGAGAGTGTAGGTATGTACTGGTGACCTTTTTGGTATCGAAACTGATCTGTCTGACAACAACCGTTTCATTACAGAGATGAAAAATTGTACGACAGATCCAACTAGTATAGAAAAGAATGTTCCTTGTTCACAGAAAATAAAAGTACCTACATCAGTGGTAGACGTCACTAAAATCTCGGGGGGTTTTATTTCAGACAGTGACAAGGTGACGAAGGGGTAGATAAACGGTATTTCACTACCCTGGTCTACGGTACTAGAAGCAAAAGACTTACAACTCAGAATTCGGTTGAAAAAGTGAGAGAAGAAAGTGAAAGTAGTTCTCCGAAAAATCAAGGAGAAGTGAAAGACGGTATTCCCACCACAGTAGACGTATAGACTCCAATAACTATAAAAAGGGCCGTTAGAAGTAACGTCGAACACGAAGTAGGTCGGGTCACAAAGAGTACTACATGAGACGTATCTTCAATTTATTCGTCCCACTGTTATATGTCGGAACTGCATGAGGAAAAGGGTAAACCTTTGTCAGACAACGAGGTGTAAGTCAAGATTGACAAGGAAGGACTGGACACATGTCTAAAGAGTTCTCCGTCCAGTCCACCAGACCATAAGTGTAGAGAAAGTCTTAAAAGATCACAAACAAGACCAGGTGTGTCAGTTTCCGAAACCGTATCAGTATTTCGACTTCATCTATAAAAAGACCTTAAAAGAACGAACAAACTACTAGGTCGTCTACAACCTTTAAACTAGAGACCAAGGAGACGGAAAAGATTTAGGTGGAACTTGTAGACCTTCAAGTACCAAGTGTGTATGACAACTTCGGACCGAACCTCTTAAAACTCGTAATGAAATGATCGTACACTCTACTCACATCAACACACCATCAAACTCGTAAGAAACCGTAACGGAAAGAAACCCTGACCTTACTTTTGATTGGAAAAGGTCAGGACAACGGTGACGACTCAAAAGGTTTAAACGACCGTATAACTCACGTCGTGAAAGTGTCGTAGTAGAAAATCCTAAACTTTATCGAGTTGACCTTAAGGTAGTGGTGGTGATCGAAACAAGCATCACTCCGAAAGATTCCGGGTGAACTGAAGTGTAAGGTCCTACAGACCGAGATCTACTCACTAGTATGGTAGTACTAATGGACCCAACACTTCTATAAAAAAACATATCAAGACACATAACGGTGGAGAAGAATTATAGAAGACGAAGACAATCCAGGTATGGTAAAAACGGGAAATAATACGGGTAGAAACGTACTTTACCGGGGACCCATAGAGATTAAAAGAACTTCTCTAGAGATCTGAAAGGGTAAGACAAGAAAAGGAGATAAAGAAACGTGACTAGTGACTCCTTCCGAAAGAATAGAGAAGAACGACAAGAAACCTTGAGACGTAAGTTTACCCATATAGGAAGGAAAAGAGGAAACGGAAAACGAAAAAAAGACAAGTGTCGATAAACATTCCTGAGGAGTCTGTTGGTACAACGGAAAAACGTAAAGAAAAGGACCCCTTACCAGAACTGGTGACGGAGGACATGTTGCAGTGTTTGGAGACAGGTATTAAGAAGTCCGTGAGACAGATAGTCTAGATTAGGGAACTTAGATAAAGAGTGAAGGTGACATATTAACATTCCCTAAACTAAATCCAGTATGGACTTACCAGATCACCAAAAGGGGTGAAAGCAGTTAAATTCAGACTTAAACCGTTATTCCGTAAGAACTAGACTCGGTGTCAGTCGAGGGTCAGAACAAAAACGACTGACATATCTTGAAGAGGTAGAAACCGACGTTTCTTATATTAGTTAGACTAAAGACACAACTGGTAGACCACTACAGGTACACATCGTAGAAGAGAACACAACAACCTTCTCCCACAAACGATACTGGTCACGTAAGAAAACTGTTTTGAGATAATCGGAAACGGGACGAAGTAAGACATGTGTGGTTCCGGTATAAACGGACAATGGGGTCCATAAAGAACTGAAGAATGAAAACGTAAGGTCAGGGGACATTACTTTTCCTGTAGAAAAAACCCATAATCAAGATCTTCCAGAACATCTAGAAATGTCTTGACAAGTTGAAGTCGAAGAAGTCGTAATGTGTAATGGTATACATTTTATCTATCGATTATCCTTAAACGACATATCGTGTCTCTCGAGTTGGACTACGAGATACTGTTGGATTTCACACACACACCCCTAGATCTCCCTCCCTTGTATACATAGGGATACCAACTGAGTACAACATACCGTCTTTGGTTGTGTAAAATTTCGTTAATAGGAGGTTAATTTTTCTTTTCTAATATCGTCTTTTGAAAGTTTTGAATACTTTCTGTAATACAGTGACTAGTTTCTTGAGGATATTTTGTCTCATTTTTAAAGATTATTTAATCATTTGTCGAACCTTATCGTAAAATATTTTTACTAGTCTTTTTTATTTTTGTTTGTACGTCTTTTTTTAGTTTATGTTTTAGAGTTGTCGTTGGTCTCTTTTTGACGTTTCTCACCGGACTTACATTTCGACTTACAACCCTTAATTTACTAGCTTTTGTTACTTTTTCATATAAGTCTCAAAACTCTCTTTTACTGTCAATTTGATCTCCTGTGTAACTCGTTTGTAAATTTTTAAGAAATGTACTTAAGGCCCTCTGAAAATCTCCAAAGTGTAAACCCACCCAAAGTTTGCTTGTTCATGACTCCTTTGAGTACTGATGGTCCTGGAATGATTACCCGTTAGAAGTTCGTTCTGTTAATGAAAGGGTCTTCCTTGACTCTAACCGTCTGTGAGTTTTCTCGTCGTTTTAGTATTTATACACTCACCTATGTTTACTTGTAGCGGACTCTTTTACTGTCATAATTACATAACGATATATATGTCGTTTCGACCTCCGTCCAATGGACTAAAGTTTACTATAATGTTTCTATTTCATTATGTTCGTATTACCATAACCGTAATTTCTTACTATATATCCGGTTGCCTTGTCTACTTCAACGGGTCTTTATTTGGGTGTGCCATTTGAGTTACTGAGAAGGGTTCTCCGAGTTCTTATATGTTACTTCTTTCCTATTAGAGAAGTTTCTACTGCGACCTTTTTGACCTAAATGTGTACGTTTACCTTTTTTGACCTGGAGATTGAATTTCTGAATTTTTATTCTGGATTTGGGTATTTTGACGGTCTTCTTTTGAATTTATTATTGAGGAAACTGTCACCAGAACCGTGACTAAAGAATCTATACTGTGGTTTTCGTGTCCCCTTTTCTCATTCTTATTTATTTACTCTGGTTCAGTTTACCTTTCTTTGTTTTTTTGAAGACATATCATTTCCTTTGTTAATTGTTTCACTTTTCCGTTGGATGTCTTTCTTCCTTTATAAACGTTTTAATATAAAAGTTATCCCCAATTATAGGTTTTAGGTATTCCTTAAATATAGTGAGTCAGTGTTTTAGTTTATTTCTTGGGTTCCTTTTTGTAACCGTCTCCGGGTCTTCTCTGTGGAAAGATTTCTTCCTGCGTTCACTAGTACTTTACTACGAGTTGTAGTGATTAGCAGTCCCTTGACGTTTGGTTTTGGTGTCACTTTATAGTACAGTGTAGACTATCTTATTTTTTTTTCCTATTGACAAACGTTTCTACACCTTTTTTCCTTGGGAACACGTGACAACCACCCCTACAGTCAATCACGTTGATAACCCTTTTGTCACATCTCCAGGGGGGTCAAAAATTTTATAATAATGGTATACGAGGTCCTTAGGGTGAAGACCCGTGTGTAGGTTTCCTTTATTTTAGTGATTACATTTCTCTATATATACGTACTATTCTTAGTTGGATTTGTCGGTAACGACCTATTTCTTTTTACACCATATATATGTTACCCAATGATAAATCGGAATTTTATTTTCCTTTAGGACTGTAAAATGTTGTCGAACCCATATTGACCTACCGTAATACGATTTAGTTTATTCGGTCTGTATCTTTCCGTTTATGTCGTACTAGAATATACACTTTAAAGGTTTGCATCTTTGAGTGACTTTGTTTCTTCTTGACACCAATAGTCCCCAGCCCACACCCCTCTGCAACCAGTTTTTCATGTTTGAGAGTCAATATTCTATTTATTCAAGACCTCTGGATCACCTGTCGTACCACTGATGTTAATTATTAGTAACGTACAAACACTATACAGAATTGTGTCTCAGTGGTACACTTCACTACCTGTCGAACTCGATTACCTTCCGCCTTCGACATTTTCTGGGGGTTTGTCTGTTTTATTTAGTTCTTTCCTCTTCGTCTGAATTCGGTTTACTCTGTCCAACGTCCTCCGACCGGGGACATTGTGCCCTTATGAGTGAGAGGTCGTTGTAAGTGTTTTGGGTCGTGTGTGAGGTCCCCTCCCTCTCCGTCTGCCCCGTCGGTGTCCACGGGTGGTCCCCACCGCCCCTTGCCGCCGTCGTGTCTCTGGTGCTGGACGGGGGTTTTTATGATTCGTCCCGAAGGTACCACGTCGGACACGGACTTCTCACTGGCACCGCGAGGTCCCTATTCTCCTGGTCTACCCAAGAGACACCGTAGAGGGACTACCTTCGCGGTGTCGATGTCTGATCATGAACAGGTAGGTGCTCAGACTCGAAACAAGTGCCATCCCAGGATTGCCTCCTTCCGTTTGCCACCTACCTACTTGCTCACTCAACCCCCGTAGAGACTCGTAGTAGACACACGGTCCTTTCGCGACACAAGAAAGGAGGTCACATAAGAGTAGCCCAAAAGTGTGGTGTTGCTACGTACGATCGCCGCTGTAGAAAGGAGGGCGAAGGAGGACCGTCGTGGAGAGTAAGACCGTCTCTGACTGTAAGTCTATCTTTCAAGTCGTTGAGGTCCCACAACACTCCTTGTTTACACCAATTTACGTGAACTTGAGAGGTTTGGACAGTCTTCCCTAACCCGTTTTGGTGGTACTTTGCTCGTGTAGTTTTCGTAGAGTGACTATTTAAACCTGAAACACAAAATTCTACTGAACCGTCCAACACAGTATAAGGAATCTATACTTCCGACTCGTTTACTTCCTTGAGATGGTGTCATTAATTCTCGTATCAAAAGATCGATTAATTCGGTATAAATACGTATGGATTACTTCGACACAACTGTCCATTACTAACTTATGTCTATATCCGACAGTTCTCTTTCCGCCCACTCCCCCTAGACTTTTGTCCTATTTTACAGTTTCTAATACTTTTCCTTTGAGAAGGGGACTGGGAGTGGGACCTCGACGAGAGGTAATTACGAGTATATGAAGAGTGTACCCATAAATTAGTTTCATGATTTAATTTATACTTAATATATTTTCGTACCCGAAGGGTCCACCGAGTCACCATTTCTTAGACGGACGGTTATTTCCTCGACGTCCTCTACTTCCAAACTAGGGACCCCACCCTTCTAGGGGACCTCCACCCGTCTCGTTGGGTGAGGTCATAAGAACGGATCTCTTAGGGTACCTGTCTCCTCGGACCTCCCGATGTCAGGTGCCCCAGCGTTTCTCAGTCTGTACTGACTTGTACACGTATTACTATATATTTTTCGTATAGAGACTTATGTCGAATTCTTGATGGTATATAAATAGACACTCAAACACCAGAAGTTTCCCTAACATGGATACAAACTAATAAAAATCTTGAGACACTCCGTCCACGATGAAAGGGTAAAATGTCTACACTTTTGGTTCCGTGTTTCGACAATCCGATAAACAGTTACACAGTTAGTATCCCACCGTTCGTATTTTTCGTTTTAGTCCTGAGAATTTACTTTTCGTATACATAAAAAGTAAGGTACACCTGTACTGAATCGGTGACTGGGACCTGGGTGACTGGGACCTCAGGTCCACGAGTTCTCATTGAGTGTGAGGACTTTGTCGAAGACATATTCAACACCGGATACTTCACCCAATAAAGGACTATTACTGGAATGTCTTCATCTTAGGGACCCAATGGGTAAGACTCTCAAAAATTATGAAATATATACACTAGTTCAGTACAAAGTCTTTACGACACACTAAAGTGTAAGGACCACGTCTTCTACTCCCGAACTCACGTTATGTCATAGCCCCGGAAGACGAGGAAGAATATCGATGAACAATCGGTACCATCGTTTACGGTTCCTCTGTCACCACTTTTGGTACCCGTACGAAAGGTAGGACCACCTTGGCTCTGACCCTAGGCCCGCCCCGTCTGTCTATGGTACCTGTCACCATCATTGTCCTGATGACGGACCCACATGACTGACACCGGTCGACACAGGGTCCGTGACTCATGTATCATTCACTACGGTGGGAGTAGGTTAGAGTAGTCTGGTGATTATTTGGGGGAGTGACATGTCTCCTCTGTTCACCCATGGTCCCCGCTCCACCACTGGGACTCGGAGGCTCGACTCTCCCTCTCCCCACACGAGGGGGCTGGAGACCGAGAGGAGGGAAATGCCTTCACGTCATTCAGGGGATGCATTCTTACTCAAGACAAGATTGTCGTGTAAACATTCAGGTTAAACAAGTATTCAGGTTGTTTCACTCGACTCCTTGGGTTGATTGAGTTAGCCGAGACATCATGTCATGACATTACCCACATATTATGAAAAGTGTGTTTATTCTGATTTTTTTTGTGTTTGTTATTTCGGACAAATTCGAATGTCATGTCGTGGAACTTTTCATGTCGTCACGTCGTGTCGTCGACCGGATGTCTCTGCCCGGGACTCCCTGGTCGGACCTCCTCTACCGTCTCGGCTTCCCAGCCGTCGGTGTCCTCTGCCTCCCGGCCGACGTTAGGGCAAGTGTGGACGTAACTACCTTACGTAGCAACGTAGACACTTTCAAGTGTTAAACTTCCAGAGATACGTCCCCTGAATGACATTATCGAATCTACCTACGAGGGGGAACGTCGCACGAGGGGTTCCTGTGTCGAAAGGATCTGGTAACGATCGAGTCGTGACCCCGGGGTGTACCATTCGCATAACCTAGGTTTACGAACATAAAAAGGTGACATATTCAGGTAATTTTTAAATAAAGGGTCTCTTTGTTATAGTATTTGTCAAAGATCGGAACAGGGGGTTTGAATAAAATGAGTAAACTTTACTATAATCTTACGATTTTAATAAAATTGATGTAGAAACACGTTAAATTTTGAGTAAACATATCTTCAACCCTTAAGGTCCCTAGACCAGAGAGGATGTTTCTCCCCGCCCACGTCCCGTCCAACCTTTTCTACCTGAGTCTTCTATATTTTGGGTCCCGACTGAGTAGTGGGGTGTAGGGAATCTTCCTCCGACCGGACGAGTCCCGATGGTTCCCCCAGCAGGTACACATGTCAAGTCAAGTCAGTGAGTCAGCACACACTGAGAAACACTGGGGTACTTAGCCTCGTGTGGTCCAGAGGGACAGGTAGTGGTTGAGGGTCTCAAATGGGTTTGATTACAGTCACTTATAGTTTAGAGTCCTTTCTGTTATCTCATTCTATTTACGGGATCCAGGAGAGTGGGTCTGAACCGTTGAGATTAACAAAATATACAAACACACTACACACGACAAGGAACTAAAACGTTTGATACCGACGTTGTGGATTCCACTCCCAGAGAAGAGGGGTGATTAAGGTTAGGGTAAGAAGAAGTAGGGGTTTCTTTCGGATATAGTTAGAGACGACACAGACGAGACCGAGGTAGTTGTTTTGGTGTGTGTGTTTGCGTACACGCACGTGTGTGTGTTTGTGAGGTTAGTATTAGTGGTTAAAATTAAACAAGTTAAAAATTAAAGTTGTTCGTATAATATTTTATACCCGAAGAGCCCTCCGGGTCACCATTTCTTGGACGGACGTCACGTCCTCTTTGTCCTCGACGTTCAAGTTAGGGACCGAGACCTTCTAGCGAACCTCCTCCCGCACCGTTAGGTGAGGTCATAAGAACGGACCTTTGGGGTACCTATCTCCTCGGACCTCCCGACGTAAGAGGTCAAGGTCAAGTCAACGAGTCAGCACAGACTGAGAAACGCTGGGGTACTTAGTGTCGTGCGGTCCGGAGGGACAAGTAGTGGTAGAGGGCCTCAAGTGAGTCTGAGTGCAGGTAGCTCAGTTACTACGGTAGGCCGGTAGAGTAGGAGCCAGCAGGGGAAGAGGAGGACGGGGGTTAGGGAGGGTCGTAGTGTGAGAAAAGGTTACTCAGTTGAGAAACGTACTCCACCGGTTTCATGACCTCAAAGTCGAAGTCGTAGTAAGTAAGGTTTCTTTAGGGTCCCGACTAGAGGAAGTCTTACCTGACCAACCTAGAGGAACGTCAGGTTCCCTGAGAGTTCTCAGAAGACGTTGTGGTGTCAAGTTTTCGTAGTTAAGAAGCCGCGAGCCGGGAGAAGTGTCAGGTTGAGAGTGTAGGTATGTACTGGTGTCCTTTTTGGTATCGGAACTGATCTGCCTGGAATCAGCCGTTTCATTACAGAGACGAAAACTTATACGATAGATCCAACCAGTATTGAAAAGAAGGTTCCTCATTTGCAGAAAATTAAAGTACCGACGTCAGTGGTAGACGTCACTAAAACCTCGGGGTGTTTTATTTCAGACTGTGACAAAGGTGACAAAGGGGTAGATAAAGGGTACCTCACTACCCTGACCTACGGTACTAGAAGCAAAAGACTTTCAACTCGAAATTCGGTTGAGAGGCGAAAGTAGTTCTCCGAGAAATCAAGGAGAAGTGAAAGACGGTATTCCCACCACAGTACAGGTCAAGATTGACAACGAAGGACTGGACGTATGTCTAAAGAGTTCTCCGTCCAGTCCACCAGACCATAAGGGTAGAGAAAGTCTTAAAAGGTGTCAAATAACACTAGGTTATTATTTCAGTTTCCGAAACCGTATCAGTTATTTCGTCTCTATCTACAAAAAGACCTTGAGAGAACGAAAAAGGTACTAGGTCGTCTACAATCGTTAAACTAGAGACCAAGGAGACGGAAAAGATTTTGGTCGAACTTGTAGTCCTTCAAGTGTCAAGTGTATAACGACTTCGGACCGAACCTCTTAAAACTCGTAATGAAATGATCGTACACTCTACTCACGTTAACACACCATCAAACTCGTAAGAAACCGTAACGGAAAGAATCCCTAACCTTACTTTTGCCTGAAAAAGGTCAGGACACCGGTGACGACTCAAAAGGTTTAAACGACCGTATAACTCACGTCGTGAAACTGTCGTAGTAGAAAGTCCTAAACTTTGTCGAGGTGACCTTAAGGTAGTGGAGGTGATCGAAACAAGTATCACTACGAAAGATTCCGGGTGAACTGAAGTGTAAGGTCCTACAGACCGAGATCTACTCACTAGTGTGGTAGCACTAATAGGTCCAGTACTTCTAGAAAAAACATGTCAAGAAGACACATAAGAACGGTGGAGAAGAATTATAGAAGACGAAGACAATCCAGGTATGGTAAAGACAGGAAATAGCTCGGGTAGAAACGTACTTTACAAGGGAACCATAGAGATTAAAAGAACTTCTGTAGAGATCAGAAAGGGTAAGACAAGAAAAGGAGATAAAGAAACGTAACTAGCGACTTCTTCCGAAAGAATAGAGAGGAACGATAAGAAACCTTGAGACGGAAGTCTCCGAATATAGAAAGGAAAAGAGGAAACGAAAAGCGAAGAGAAGAAAAGTATCGATAAACATTCGGGAGGAGTCTGTCGGTAAAACGAAAAAACGTAAAGAAAAGGTACCCCAACCAGAACTAGGGACAGAGGACATGTTACAGTACTTGGAGTAAGGTATCAAGTAGTCCGTGAGATAGATAGTCTAGATCCGGGAATTTAGATAAAGAGTGAAGGTGACATATTAGTATTCCCTAAGCTAAATCCAGTATGGACTTACCAGATCGTCAAAAGGGATGAAAGAAGTTAAATTCAGACTTAAACCGTCAGACACCCCAGTGTTTCTCACCTGTCCTGACCTCGTTGACTCGTGACGTGTTGTGCCATGTCGTGCAATATTAAATATTCTAATTGTATGGAACGAAAACTAAAAAAAGGAACCAATACCGGACTGTAAAGAGGTACAACTGTATTTAAGTTTAAGACATTTCGTCATGTAAAACACAAACATGACATACCATTACATGACAAACCATTTCTTACATGGTAAGACTCGAGTAGGTGAGACGACGACTTGTGATACGTCTGACAAAGGTAAAAGACATAGTTTTTGTCACTAAGTTGTTCATATGTACAAGTTCAGAGGAGCATAATTATACTTTAGGTACCCCGATACATGGGTCTTAGCCGTACACACACACGAGTCAGCGAACTCAGTACAGACTGAGACACGGCGGGATATCTGGACGTCGGGTGGTCCGAGGAGGCAGGTACCCTAGGAGGTCCGTTCTTATGGCCGCACCCAACGGTACGGGAGGAGGTCCCCTAGAAGGGTTGGATCCCTAGCGTGGACACAGAGAATACAGAGGACGTGATCGTCCGTTCAAGAAATGGTGATCGTGGTGGACTCTTCGGGCAACGGAACGATATGTATAAATGTTAAATTTTTAGAAGGTGGTTTGAAGGGACGTACATCCCTCCATCGGGAAGGGACGTACAAGCGGGGTCGATACACGTCGTAGTAAAGGGATACCACTCGGTTCCCGACAATGAGATTAAAGGTTTTATGACCTACTCTTGACCGAAAGAAGACATAACAAAACATCAAAGGGGTCTTTTGATTCCAACTGACAAAAAACCAAATTAAAATCAGAGATCATAGAGGAAAAAGGACAAGAAAAGGGAGAGAGAGACAGAGAGAGATACATACACACATGTGTGTGTGTGTGTGTGTGTGTGTGTGTGTGTGTGTATTTGTGTATACATATACATACACAAACCCCCACATTAAAGGGTATTCGAACTAAGATTAAAGACACCAGTGATGAAAAAAACTTCTTTAGTAAACAAAATTAAAGAGGATATGGAGTAGGTCTAGAGAGCGGGGTGTAGACGTGTTTGAGTCCGTAATGGGACACAAAGGAATGTGTTGTGAGATAATAGTGTAGTATATCATTGCTTTACTTATTTTCGTATTTCTCCAAAAACAAAACAAAAGACGTTACGAAGAGAATCTTCTTTACTGAAAAGAAAGAGAATAAAAAGATGGATTTTTGTATTATACCTTAGAATGGTTCGTTGAGTAGATATTGATTCAGCGGGGAATATTAATGAGACATAATCGAGTACGGACGTGTGTGGCATAAAGGAAATCAGAAAGGTAATGACTACTCGTAAGTGGTATTAAGAAATAAAAAAGACTAACATGGTTATTGTATACTTCTTCTTTGGGTACAGTACCCAAAGTGACCTCCAAAGTGACATGCCACCAGAGTCCCCAATTTGACAACCCAACTTTCCATGTACTCTAAAGTCAAGATCCGTTAGTACGAGAGGAAAAAATGGGTCCTCCGTCATTTTCAGAGTATTTCTATGTTTACTAGTCTTGAAGAGACCACCGGGTCACCAATTCTTAGGTGGAAGGTTACGTCCCCTACAGCCAAACTAGGGTCCAACCCCATGATTCTAAGGTGTACGGTACCCCTTTCGGGTACACGGTTTTACCTCTGGGTTGTATCGATTTACTTATTTTTATTATATAAAATTTTTCTATGTTCACCATCCATAGTCGTGTGTAAAAAATAAAAGTGATGAGTTTAGGACGATATTTAACTATGACATAAAGAACTAGTGAAATAAAGTTTTTATGAAAGAAGTTCAGGTAAAACCTTACAAGGTGAGAGAACTGTAGGAATCCCTCTTTAGAGGTCAAACAACCAAGACACCCTAAAAAAAGTACCGAAGCATAAAAAAAAAATCATACAAAATGATAAAAAACTATTTTTGAGTATAAGGTTTCGTCGACCTCTCAGATTCTCTCGGGTCGGGTTTGGGACCTTGTCAAAGTACCAGTGAAACGGACCCGCGATTTCTTAAGTGGCGATAATTAGTCGAAAAACGATCAAAGAACTTAACTCCAACGGGGTGGTTGTAGTAATACTTTCTTCACCGTCTAGATTGAAAGGGAGAACTCCCACTGAGACAAGGTCACTACTGAATGATACGCATGACGTAGAAGTCGACAGATCTACCTACGTCCCGTCCCCCCTAAAAGACAATGAATGAGTATTATGACAGTGCCAAAGGGTCGAGAACGAAATTTTCCTCTCGGAAGAGACTGGAAGAACTACGTGTACCCGAAGATCTCGGAATCGAGTGGACACGTCCACACTTCTAAAGTTGGACGTTCTATGTGGGATAGGAAATAATGGGTTCATTGACAGTCGTGATGTTAGAGTAGTAAATTTTGCAAATCAATAGATATACGTACGTACGTACGATTAAACGAAGTCAACACAGACTGACAAACACGGGGACACCTGACATCGGGCGGTCCGAGGAGACAGGTACCCTAAGAGGTCCGTTCTTATGACTTCTCCCAACGATCCGGGAGGAAGTTCCCTAGAAGGGGTAGGTCCCTAGCTCGAACACAGAGAATGTAGAGGACGTAACCGTTCACTCAAGAAATGGTAATCGTGGTGGACCCTTCGGGGTGAAAGGACATATCATCTTCTATATTTACGACGTCCAACTACTTATAAATGCGTACATGTACGAACACTTCGATGGTGGGACTAGTATTTGATGTTGCAAAAATACAGGGGTCCTTTCAGGGGGGAGCACGGGGAGTGTGATACTATAAGAAAAGAGTGGTGGGTAATGAATAGAACTTGAATAGAATACTTGAAGTTTATTTATCTTAGTACCCAATACATGAGAAAAAATTCCGGAGAAAATAAGTCACATTATAAAAACTTTAGGTTGGGACGGAACGTACATTCTTCGTCAAGTAAGGAATACTGTCGGCTCACCAAGAGACGACATCCTTAAACAGTATCGAACAATTGGGCGAACGGAGAACTACCCGTGGCTCCGACAAAGGTCAAACCCCGATAAGACTGACTTCTTCTGTACATGTAAAGATATTTGTAGAAGGTCACCTGGACACGTGAGAAGAACCCGTACATAGATCCTCCTGTCGACACACGTAACCCTCCGAACCCCAATTCAAACGTTGTAGTTCAATTCTCTTGTGGCCCACGAAAAGATGTCGTTAGTCCTACCACACTATAGTCGTGTTTTTGTCTACGTACCTAGTTACCTTGTCCTCTCTTTCGGGTCTTTATTTGGACTTGGACACCAGTTAATTAGACACGGTTTCCTCCGTTCTTGTGTTACCCCTTTTCTGTAAGAGAAGTCTTTCACCACAACCCTTTCGACCGGTCGACGTACATTCAGTTACTTTAATCTTGTAAAGGAGTACGGTGTGTGTTTTTATTTGAGTTTTAAAGAATTTCTAAATTTGTATTCTGTGTTACGGTATTTTGAGGATCTCTTATTGTCCATTGTACAAAAGACTATCTTTAACGTCGTTACAAAAGAATCCAGCTAGTGGGTACCGTTATTTTCATTTTGATTTGTTTACCGTAGATTAGTTAGAATATTTGAAAACGTGTCGTTTCCTTTGGTACTTGTCTAACTTTTCTCTTTGGATGTCTGACCCTCTTTTATGAACGTTCACTACAATGACTGTTCCCGAATGAGAGGGTTTATATGTTTGTCGAGTCTGTTGTTGTTTTTTGTTGTCTGTTGAGTTAGTTTTATACCTGTCTTCTTATTTATATATAAAGAGGTCTCTTCTGTATGTCTACCGGTTATCCGTGTACTTTCCTACGAGTTGTAACGATTAATACTCTCTTTAGTTTTAGTGTCACTCCATGGTGGAGTATGGTAAGTCTTACCGGTCGTAGTTTTGTTAAATGTTTCTTATTTACGACCTCTCCCACACCTCTCTTCCCTTTAAACAATGTAAGAATCACCCTCATATTTAACCACATCGGTGATACCTCTTGTCATGTCTCCAAGGAGTTTTTCGATTTTTATCTTAACGGTAGATATCGGTAGGTCGTTAGAGTGAGAACCCGTACAAAGGTCTACCTTCATATTAATTTTTCTCCGAACGTGAGGTTACAAGTGTCGTCGTTGACGGTGTTATCGGTTCTGTACCTCTGTTGGATTTACAGGTGGAATCTCCTTATTTATTCCTTCTACACTACATATATGTGTTGCCTTATAATGAACCGGTGGTTTTTCTTCCCTCCTTACGGTAAACATTGTTGTACCTACTGGGAGTTCCAACAGTTTGACTCAATTCATTTAGTCTTTCTCTTTCTGTTTACAGTAGACTATAGTGAATGTACACCTTAGATGTCTGTCTCCTTTGTCTGAGAGTCTGTACCTCTCCTCCGAACACCAACTGTTACCTCAACCCGTCCCATCCTCTCCCTTTCTGACCCTGAAACCCTCCTCGTCTATATTTGATAACATATGTCCTATCTATTCGTCGTTCCAAAGTGACATATCGTGTCCCTCGAGTTAAGTTATAGGACACTATTTAGTATTACCTTTTCTTATATATTTTTACAGGCATACACATATTGACTCAGTGAAACGACGGGTCGTCTTTATTTGTGTTGTAACATTTAGTTGATGTGAAGTTATTTCTTTTAAAAGAATTTCTTGGTCGATGAAATATAGGAACTCTAATGATGACCGTTCGAAAAATTTTAAAATTGGTAATACCCCTTTTTATATAGGAAAAAAAAATTCTGATAGAAAAGAAAATTGAGGAAACTGGTTTTCTATAGTTTTATTCCTAAATTTTAAAACGGGTTCCTAGTCATATTTTTAGATTCGTTAAATTTTGAGTACTGTGTCTCTAACGTTGTGGATAAAACGTCATAGACTTTCAGCGAGTCAACACAGACTAAGAAACGCTGGGGTACCGGATCTGTCAGGTACCTTAAGAGGTCCGGTCTTATGACCTCACCTATCGGAAAGGGAAGAGGTCCCCTAGAAAGGTTGGGCCCCTAACTTGGGTCCAGAAGGAGTAGTGTCCACCTAAGAATTGGTCGATTCGGTGTTCCCTTCGGGTTCTTATGACCTCACCCATCGGATAGGGGAGAGGTCGTGGAGAAGGACTGGGTCCTAGAGGACGTAACGTCCTTCTAAGAGTTGTTTAAACTTCATAGACTCTGGTAAGACAAAAGGGTAGACCTTAGAAGGATGGGATGACCTCCGAAACCAAAAGTCAGAAAGTAGACAGACCTTATCAGGAAGGGGGTAAGAGATGGATCTCTCCACCTGTGTCGGAAAGTCTACTGAACTGGTATGGAGGGACCTCAGGACCCACCGTACTCCTCAGGAGGTGAGTGACACAATAAACTTTTACGAATTAAATTAACAGTGTACCTTAATAGCAGTTATGACGGAGAAGAGGATTTGAAATCCTACTGTATACAATGAATGTAAATGTCGGTGTTGAATGGCGTCGTAAATTCGTGGATGACAAGGTACTTAAAGTACCTTTTTTTACTTACTTTTTCATTTACTAGGGAATGAATATCCCAAAAGTTTTTAAGGAACAGTAAGTCTTTCTATTTGTTGACTATAAAAAGATTCAACATCAAATAAGGAGACCTTTAATATAAGATCCTTTGGGATATATTTAAACTCTGGTTTTCAGGAAGGTATATTGTGGAAAGAATGGAGGGAAGTACTCTGATAAATTTACTCCGTACACTTACGAATATTTTTGACCAGTATCCACTGACTAGTGGGTACGTATCCTTACAAACATCGGTGAAAGAGATGATCCACCAAGCCTACAAAATATTTTATATTTGTATTAGAGACACTTTATTCAGTCTTTCTCTGTTTATGGTGTACTACAGTAAACATACACCTTAGATGTTATACTGTGTTTACTAGGATACTTTGTCTTTATCTTAACACCTGTGTCTCTCGTCCGACCACAAACGGTCCGTCCCCTCCTCCACCCCCTCCCTGCCCCACCCTACATTCCTAACCATCTACGTTCGATAATATGTCTCTTACCTGTTTGTTGTTCCAGGATGACATATCTTGTTCCTCGATATAAGTTATAGAACACTATTTGGTATTACCTTGTCTTATATTTTTTTCTTGCATAGTCAAGTCAAGTCAGCGAGTCAGTATAGACTGAGAAACACTGGGGTACTTGGTGTCGTGCGGTCCGGGGGGGACAGGTAGTGGTTGAGGACCTCAGGTATGTTTCGCTACAGGTAACACAGCCACTACGGTAGGTTGGTGGAGTAGGAGACAGCAGGGGAAGAGGAGGACGGGGGTTAGAAAGGGTTGTAGTCCCAGAAAAGTTTACTCAGTCGAGAAGTGTAGTCCACCGGTTTCATAACCTCAAAGTCGAAGTTGTAGCTAGGAAGGTTACTTGTGGGTCCTGACTAGAGGAAATCCTACCCGACCAACCTATTTCTTACATATATATACATGTATTGACTTAGTGAAACGATATGTCGTTATTAATTGTGTTGTGAATTAGTTGATATGAAGTTATTTTTTATTTTCGTGTGATACAGGNAGGAGGACGGGGGTTAGAAAGGGTTGTAATCCCAGAAAAGTTTACTCAGTCGAGAAGTGTAGTCCACCGGTTTCATAACCTCAAAGTCGAAGTTGTAGCCAGGAAGGTTACTTGTGGGTCCTGACTAGAGGAAATCCTACCCGACCAACCTATTTCTTACATATATATACATGTATTGACTTAGTGAAACGATATGTCGTTATTAATTGTGTTGTGAATTAGTTGATATGAAGTTATTTTTTATTTTCGTGTGATACAGGTTCTTCTATACCACAGGGATTTAATCTACATGTAGTAGAGTGTTAGTGATTCACAGTAGGAGTCAACTAAACACTAGTTCCTGTATTTAGTGGTTACCTATAAAACTTTACATATGTTTCAATTTAACCGTTTTCTCCGACCACAGACGAAATTTTATTTCGTACGTACACAGAATGATTAATTTGGCTTAGCAGGGAATTCGAGATCTCTTAGATACACGTAATGACGTTTTCTATTCCTGTGTCAATAACATTCCTCTTACCTAATAATGGACTTAGAAATAGGGAAACTACCCTAAAAGGCCTGAATTTTAGGTACGACGACATCCGTCACCCGTGGACTTAGACCCGTCTAGAAGAGAGAGGGACGAAGATATGTACCCGGAACCCTCGTCGGAGTACGGGAGTTCAAGTACGAACTAACTGTCCACATGGAATCCTGGACAGAGGACACAGGAATCGGGTCTCGGGTCTCCTCGGTCTCGGAATCCGAAAGTCCGGGAGTCCGTATCGGGTCCTGGACCTACAGAGACACTCGAAAGGTAAGTAAAATTTTTAAAATAAATTAACTTCATATCAATTAATCGAATTCCAATCGAATTGTTGTAACACAATTAAAGACGACATGTCGTTTCACTGAGTCAATATGTATATATAATTATATAAGAAAAAGTATAAGAAAGGGTAATACCAAATAGTTTCCTATAACTTATCTCAAGGCGCACGAAATGTCAGAATAAAAATTGTCGTTCATCGTCCACAGTCACAGGCCCGTACAAAGTAAATCACACCTCGTAGTGAAGTGATTGTAAAAAGAGTTTCAACCGGCACGTCGGGGTGGCGAGGACCAAGGCTGTAGACCCGGTAATGGTACGAGGGGGGTGGGGAGGTCAGACACGACTCACCCTTTAAAACTGTACTTTATTTAATTACTCTTGTATCGGACAGAGTAAAAGAGGGTTGAGAGGGAAGGGTCGCTAGAGGTCCTCACTTTTTAGAAATTTGTACATAAAATCACTCTAGAACCAGTTATAAAGGAACACCTTAACAAGTTCCTATATCTGTGTATGTCAGAACTAGAGAAACGTCCTTCAACGATGTTACTTTTCCGAAAGAAGGGGCGAGAAGACATAGGTGACCTGGACCCTCTCTGTCGGTACCCTATAGACACCCTGGGAACCCACAACGGTAAATTTAAAGTACTCGGTAGACGAGAGACGACACTCAATGTTCCTATTACTACATGAGTCAAGACCTACTAGGGGCGAGACCCGATTGCAGAGTAAACCCTTAGAGAATCTTTCTCCTCCTGTGTCTGCCGAAGGTCTAGAGAGACAGGACCCTCCTTTCCCCCGAGACGGAGGGGTGGGGACGAGTGAGATCCGTGCAAGGACGGAGTCCTACAGGTCTGATTTTCTTTCGTTTACGTCTCGGTTGGGTGGGTGTCTCCTTGGGTGTCCAGAATTTCACCTCGACCTGTGACGGGTCTTGGAGTCGGGGGTTCCACCACAAATGTTGGTAGGATACTTCGGTGTAGAGTAAAATAGGGGTGGAAGATTGTTTACTCCTTTATGGTCGCAGGGACTGTAACCGTCACTGAACCTCCTTTTTTGGATGGAGACGGATTCGCAGAAACCAGGAGGACTATCCTATCTCCACTCGGTTTCTTCCTTGGTAAATCGAATTCCGTCTTAAATCTCGTTTTGACCTCGTCGATCTTGGAAGACTTGACTTTTTGTCAAAGTGTAAAGATTATAGTGGTTGACCGTCTCTTCAGAGTTTCCTTCTTTACCGGAACCTCTTTTTGTATTTTAGTTCCGTACCGGAGTTCCAGAATCTGTCTGGGTTCTTTCTGAAGTCCACCACGGAACGTCTCAAAGACGACCTGTTACCCACGACTCTCAGTGTTCCTGGAACACAGTGTCAACTCTACGACGGTATCATCTCCCTAAGGACTCACGACTCTGGATACACCAGGTCCTCTTGGCCCTCCTCAACTCTCCGTCGAGAAGTGAGCTCACAGACTCCACCTCCGTCCACCTAGTAACCACAACTCCCACCAACCACGACCCGACGACGGTACTGACAGGGGAACTCTTGTAAAGACGTTTGACGTGGGAATGTACTTTCACTTTCACAATTAGTAAGTTAACACAGTCTGAGAAACGTTGGGGTACCTGACATCGTGTGGTCCGAGGAGACAGATACGTTAAGAGGTCCGTTCTTATGACCTCACCCAACCGTAAAGGAGGAGGTCCCCTAAAAGAGCTGGGTCCCTAACTTGGGTCCAGAGGGTGTAACGTCCGTCTGAGAAATGGGAGACTCGGTGGTCCCTTCGACGTAGGAAGCCACCAGAGGTGGTTAGACTAAGAGACGAGGTGGACACTGAACGAAAACTGTTGCGTTATTGTCGTTCTCTACATGTTCGTCTTCCTCCCGACAGAGGAGAACGACCAAAAGTCTTAGGACGCGGGGAGTTCTCTTCCTCGGGCCCACTCGGACGGAGGGTGTCTCCCTCCCCGGTGGAAAAAAACGCCCCCCACCCCCCACGACCAGGAGTCCGAAGATCCTACACCCCAGAATCAAGGACCTGTACCCTAGTTTGTACCCGGTGTCGTCACTGAGGATTACCGGTTTGTGGTCTCTTAAGGGATCCCTGGTGGTCCTTTCCAGAATGGAAAGTAAAATTTGTTTCCATTTTCCATGTACGAAACCCAGTTCAAAAGATTGACTTAAAAACACACACAACTCTATCCTAACTAAAACATGTGACTAGAAAATTCTTATACTTTAAGTCCGTTTCTCCTGATATAACACCTGGGACTCTATTCCTCTCTGGAAATTCTTGTGCACCTTTCTTCGGAGTCGTACGAGCGGTGGGGGAGTGGTAGACGTCTTAGTACTCGATGTCTTTCAGTCAAAACGGACTCTGTGATGTGAAACACCACCAGTCAATGTGTCGTGTTCGGGTAACAAGTCATGAGTACGATAAGGGTAAAAGTCGACTCTTTTGACTCCTGGCTTGCAAATTCACTATATAGTTTCTACTGTTTTGCCTGTCCTCTCTTGGCCACTAAACCAGGTTCCACTAGACTAAAGTCTCGGGTCGGGAAGTCAGTGGTGGGTACCCGGTGAAGTATCAGTATGTTTTAGTTAATGTAAAGATATGTTGTTTTTAGTCTTTTGTAGTGTAGGGTGACTGTTATCAAATTTTGTTTTTTAATTTGGAAATTCTTGTCTCTCAATCTATTGTTTGCGTACTTGTGGTTCCCCCTGCTCCCCCTCACCCTCCCTGGCTCTCTGACCCTAGCTGTATGTATGTGGCGATACATACTTTACCCGAAGGGACCACCGTGTCACTATTTCTTAGGCGGACGGTCACGTCCTCTGCGTACAAGCTAGGGACCTAACCCTTCTAGGGGACCTCTTCTTTTACCGTCGGGTGAAGTCATAACGACGGACTCTTTAGGGTACCTGCTCCTCGGACCGCTCGATCCGATCGGGCACCCCAGTGTTTCGCGACCTGTACTGAATCCCTGGCTTGTTATTGTTCACCTATTTCGTCATCGACTACTTGACTGCCACTGCGGGTCCGTTGACGTGAGTCGCGAGACACCAGTGGATTTGCCCTTCCTCTACGACTTTTCTCCCCTACACACACACGCATATCGACTAAGCGAAATCACCCGTCATCTTTGGTTGTCCTGTAACATTTCGTGGAGACGAGGCTATTTCCAATTAGTTTTTCTCCCCTCTTCCCACAGTCGCTCTTTCGTCTCCTCTGTCGAAATGTGTGGGTGGGGGTGTCTTCGGTCGCCGGCAGTCAGTTCAGACACCCGTAGTACCTGCCGAAGGTTTCCAAAAGTCGCCGGTCACTTCGTCCTCCCTCCCTTCATGACCGGGGCGCCCCGAAAGGGAACGGCAGGGGTCAAGTCGGTGCCACACCTTCGGACGTCGGGTGGACGGGTCCACCCTCGCGTCGGAACCAAAGGCCCCGTCGTCTCGACTGGCATAGGTACGTCACAGCACGCACGACAAACTTCGACAGACCCCGTGGGGTTTCCTCGGTGTGTCCCACGGACGAAGACGAGTGAGTATTGCGTAATCCCGTCTCTTCGTCGTCTATGACATTCTCCTGCTCGTTGGACGTCGGCCCCTCCGTCGTGTCCTGACGACTACTCGAAGACGCCCTAGTCTGTGCTGTCCGGTGGTCTCGCGCTCCTGCCCGGACGCTTCTCAGGCGCACTACGATTCAGTCAGTTTTCCCGGGTACGAATGTCTCGAGACCTTTTGGTACGTCTTCGGGTCTCGTTCTGTGTACCAGTCTTCGAGGATTTTCCCGAGTTTCGAAAGTGACGTCCGACTGGGGATGCGAGTCGTCTTCGGAGCGACTCCTGACTTCATCCCGGGGTCGTGTCTGACTCGGTCGACGTCTCTGACAAACAAAAGGAGAGAGACAAGACTGGAGCTACGACCTTTTCTAGCTTCCGCCCTCCTCTTCCCCTGCCGTCTCCGACTCTACCAACCTGCCGTAGTGACTAAGTTCCCTGTACCCAAACTCATTTAAGGTCCTCTTCCTGTCCCTTCGGACCGCACGACGTCAGGTACCCCAGTGTTTCCCAGCCCGTGCGACTCTCTGACTTGTTACTGTTGTTGTTTAACAGTCTATTGTGTCCTTTGGGACCTCTTAGGCGTTCTTTCGACGATCTCCATTGTTGATTTGAGTCGTGTCAACGTCCAATGTTCTACCTGTGTGTTTTGAGTAGACATAAAGGTATGTGGTCGTTTGTTAGGTTTTCTTTACAGTAATCGTTAAGAGAAATTTTATCGTAGACTTTCTTCTTTTATAGATCCTTATTTAAGTTACTGATCCATTTTTTAGACAACTGACTTTCGATATTTTGTAACGACTTTCTTTAAGTCCTCCGATGTTTAGTTGTCTTTTTTAGGGTACAAGTACCAAACCTTCTGTCATAACGATTTTACCGTTATAAGAAGTTTTATTAGGTCTCTAAGATATGTTAAGGAAGTTTTAAGGTGGTTGAAAAATTTTTTATCTCTATATTTCGGTTTGGAATTTAAGGATAACTTAACATTCTCCAGAGTTAATCGGTGTTATTAGAATTTTTTTTTTAAGGATTTAGGAGTGCAGGGTCAAAGTCTTGAATTATGTTTCGATATCATCAGTTTTGTCACGTCTCTGGTCTTTTGCTACTTTGTTTTAACTCTCAGGGTTTCTTTGGGTCTGTAGATACCGATGACTAAAGACTTTTTCACTTTTCACAATCAGAGAGTCGACAGAGGCTGAGAAACACTGGGGTACCTGACATCGGGCGGTCCGAGGAGACAGGTACCTTAAGAGGTCTGTTCATATGACCTCACCCATCGGTAAGGGAAAAGGTCCCCTAGAAGGGTTGGGTCCCTGGTTTAGACTAAGAGGGCGTAACGGCCGTCTAAGAAAAAGTCTTTGGGTGTTAAGGACGTATACCGTCTAGACTCGGTGGTCCCTTCGGGGACTAAAAACTGTTCCTACGGTTCAGATAAGTTATTGTACTTCAGAAGTTGTTTACCGTAACCCTTTTCGTCCGTTGGTGTACGTTTTCTTACTTCAACCTTAGGATGGAGTGTGTTATATGTTTTTACTTGACATTTACCTGAAACTGGATTTATATTGTCGTTTTGGTATATTGAGTACCTTCTTTCGTTCATGTAGAAGTACCGGGGTTTGAACCGTTACCTAAGAATCAATCTGGTGTTTCTGCTTTCGTTGTTGTCGTTTACTTAACCTAAAGTAGGCTTCATTCTTGAAAACACGTAGTTTCCTGTAAAATAGTTCTGTTGCGTTTCTGTTGGGTGTCTTACCCTCTTTTATAAACTTTTGACATATAGACTATTACCGAATTATAGGTCTTATATTTCTTAAGGATATCAAGTCGATATTTTCTGTTTGTTGGATTAAATTTTTTATCTGTCTCCTGAACTTATCGGAGCGACACTGAATAAATGAACAAATAGTCAGAGGGTAGAGGAAAGACGGAAGGGTAGGATAGTTTGTGGGAAGAGACTTATCTTCGGGGTCCTTTCGTCCCTTGAGCAGACGGACCTTCAGTAGTAACTAGTCAGATGGGGACACAGATCTCACCCTCAGAATCTTATTTATAAACAACTTACTTGACATACTTACTTATTTATTTGAGAGGAAAACAAGGAGTTTTTCTTGTTGTTGTTATTTGGGACGTTCATTTTGTTGTTGTTGTTATTGTTACGTTTAGTGTAATAATCCCGGTCTATCGAAATGACTACCCCTTCCCGTCTTACAGACAACCATTAGTTAAAGTGGGAGTATTTTCTTTAGTTCAGGCACCTGTCGTCGACAGGGTCCGTGTCTGACTAGACTCTATTATCCTCCTGCTAGATCTTTCAGGACTCTTCCCACAAACACCCGTACCTTCCCCGCGGTCGGGACTTTCCGTCGGAATTTGTGGGCGTGTTTCGTCTCCGGCCCATTTGACGTCCCGGACAAGGAGCACCCGAACTCAGAGGAGAACGGGGCCGAGGTCGACCTGGGACGGACGGACACCCCTCCCGTCTGGACAGGTCCTCCGTCCCTCGGACCTCCGACTCCTGGCTCGACCGGGATCCCCTACTAAGACCGACTCACTGACGAGTGTAGACGATGGTGTTCTGGGGGTCTTTACCAACACCTCTTGACGGGACGGAAGGTCGAGTTCGTGGTTAGGACAGGACTGAATTTCCTCGTCCTAGAAGGATTTCGGATGTTAAGGTCGAAAAGGGAGTGTGGTAGGACTGACCGGAGGACAATAGTGGAGAGGACCTGGGGATGAGCGAAAGTGAGGACCTGGTTAGTTTGGCTTGGGAGTAGGGCACTTTCCACTTGAGGGTAAGTCTGTGTCATCTACCCAGGGACAGTTCGGGCCCATGGGGTGGTAATCACTACACCACAGATTAATTAGGTTCGACAGTCCCTACTACTCTTCCTAGGACTTTATAACGATTCTCTCTTTTACCTGACAGTCCTCTGACAATGGTTGGTGAAATTAGTTACTGACACTTTTTAGGATTGAAGTTTCTGTTATTGTACGGTTTTTCTTTCACCACGGAAAACCTTGATACTCTATGTGGGAAATAAGATCATTCTTGGTCTACACTCGTTCGAAAAGTGTGACAGTAGAGTAACTAAAGACAAAAGGGTCGAAATGACTCCTGGTGTCAGTAAAGACAAAATTTTATACTTTCGACTCTTGAGGAGTAGAGAGGGTTTGTCTATCCTGTAGTATGGACCAGAACCCAGAGATGTCATGCAGGGTAAAGAGAGCTCTGTTACTCATTATGAAGGAAGGGACTGGGACTTGGTCCATCAGTGGTTACGGTCAGTGACCTGTTTATTCGAAAGACTCAAAGTCGAAGGAGTAGACTTGTTCGCACATACTGTTGTCGAGGGAGTAAGTCGCAACACGGTCTACACTGGGGCAATCGTGCGACTCGTGTACGAACCGAGTACGAACTCTACGTCCTTTACCGTCCATCTTTTCGCTTACAGGAAATACATTTAGGAGAGTAAATCGGAATAGGCGTCCTGACCCACGATGGCGGTAGTCCTTTACAAGCGTGGACCAAATAGGGCGCCGTAGGAACCTTACCGCCTGTGTTCTGAGTTCAGACCTCAGCGTTAGAAGGGGGTTGTCCGTCTCGTCTAGTCGGGGCCCGTAGGTGGGTCCGGTTCCGGGGAAGTGCGTCTAGGGTACCCGGGACCCTTCCTGCTCCACCTGTGGCAGTACCACCACGACCGCTAGTCAGTGGTAGGACGTCGGCGGACCCTCCGGACGAGGCGTCTCGGACTCTGGGGTGGGTCGTCTCCCTGGGACCGAAAGACCCGAACGAGGGACGAAGATCCCCCAGGACCCGTGTGTCGTGTCGTGTCGGTAGGGACCCCTGACAGGAGTGAGTCTCTGAGGGGACCGTGGCGGGTGGGGCGAAACTTAAGGACACCGAAAACGAAACCAGAAACGATGACGCCCACAAAAGTCACACTTCTCCTTACTCTTCTCCCAACCCAACCTCCACACATCATTCTACCTGAAAATACCTTCAGCTTACTGGCGGAGAGGGGGCGACGGTCGAACAAGAAACAGTGGCCTCAGTAGTCTCCCGGTGAGAGGTGTCCGCCTACAGACGTGCACGTCAAGTTCCTACGACGGTCGTCTGTCGTAGCGACAGATCCAGCAGGGGATTGTGGGCAAGACAGACCCCCGAGCCCCCACACTTCTCTAGTAGATCCCGTCCACCCCTCCTTCGGGTTCAGGGGTTCCGGACACGGCCGGGTCCGAGACCTCCTTCAATTAAATTCTGTCTTTGCGAGAAGCAGAATGGGAACAGATCTCCTCGCTCTCGGGGGGGCGGGTGGGGGGGGTTGGGGTGGAGAAACGGGAGTTAGGTCTAGGTAGTAGAGGTTTAAATCTACTTTTAGTTTTTCGGTGTCTTTGTCTTTGTGGTGACTTATAGCAAGAGGGACCCATACCTATTTACCGTTGGTTGAGGTCACAAGAACGGACCTCTTAGGGTCCCTGCCCCCTCGGACCACCCGACGGCAGATACCCCAGTGTGTCTCAACCTGTGCTGACTTCGCTGAATCGTCGTCGTCGTCGGGGAGTCAAATTTTATACTATTTCCGAACTACATTTCTCCCTTTCTTTGGTAGAGGGACTGTGCACCCCGTCTCGGTTCGGGAAATTCAGGTAGTCGGCGTGCACCAGGTGTCGGTGGCCCAGGGCCCCCAGGGACGACACCCGTCGGACGGTGTCGGGAGGTTAAGCCCAGGAAGTCTTATGTGCGTCCACGTCCTACGGGCCTTACCTCTGTCTCCCCACCGGGACTTTCTCCTCTCGGGGACCCCCACCCCTCCCTAGGACTCTCTCCCGTCACTGGTCTACGCATCCCCATGGACCCGAGACAACTGGCCGAGGAACACCGTGCCGGAACCCACTGGGAAGTCCCGCCCAGGCCCAACACCCACCCACCGGCACGGTACGGGCGACGTAGGGGTTCTCCGAGTGTGGTGTGCATTCTCATATCACGTACTGACGTCCTGGGAAAGTGAAAGACCGAAGGGGTAGGTTGTATCAGGTTCCGTTACGTCCCGTAAGTCCTAGGGTCTACGGACGCCCTAAAGAGGGATCTCCGACCGGGTCCGACCATGGACGAGGCTCTTCTCCCGACACCCTTCCCGACAAGGTAGTCGGACAGAAATAGAGGACACAAGACTCCGAAACTGAACATCAACGACAACAAGTCGACGATTCAGCATAGGGAGACAAACGCTGGGGTACCTGACGTCACGTGGTCCGAAGGGACAGGAAGTAGAAGGGGGTCTCAAACGAGTTTGAGTACAGGTAACTCAGACACTACGTAAGGTTGGTTGAGGAGGACAAAAGGGGAAAAGGAGGATGGAAGTCAGAAAGGGTCGTAGTCTCAAAAACTGTAGACTGTATACACACACACACACACACACACACACACACACACACACACATAGTCGAAGGGACCACTTAGTCTACCGTTTCTTAGGCGGACGTTAACGTCCTCTGGACTCAAATTAGGAACCCAGTTCTTCTAGGGGACCTCCTCCCGTACCGTTGGACGAGGTCCTCGGACCGGACCTCTTAGAGTACCTGTGTCCTCGGACAGGCATCTCAACGTTTCTCAGTCTGTGCTGGCCTCGCTCCCTCGTACGTCCCTGCACGTATATGTGTGCAGGTGGGTAAGTCTCGGGACCAGGCGTGGTGGACGAGGTGCCTGGTGAGTCGTGTTGGCCGGAGAACGGGATTAGGGGGGTCCTGACCCATGGTCTTCACAGTCAACATTCGGAACGAGGAGGGGTCCCCTGGTCTGTCGTCTTAGTTCGGAGACCGGGTGTCGAGGACCAGGAAGCCGGGGGGTTCATTTGGGTCGTGGCGGGGGACACCGTGCGTACGAGGAAGGAGGACCCTTAGATACAAAGTCCGAGAGAACACTGATCGTCAGTAACCGACTAGACGACCGGAGTGGTAAGGTTATTTGACGCTTTGGCTGTAACACTTCGGGTACGGGAGGTACCCCAGTGCCCAGACCGGATCCCGACCGTATGTGCCTTGTGGTGGGTCCAGAGTGAGTGGCACACTTGGAGATTTTACGATGTTGTGTCCGTTGCAACACTACGTTTATGCTATCCTTTTTGGGCCCAGACTGTCAATTATGTATGTGACAGTTTTGAATGCATCGACTATGATTAGTGTCTACCTTGAATCTCGGATTAGTCAGTAATTCAATCGTTTAATTGAAAAAGAAAGAATTGTGACGTAGGGTGTCTTCTGAGTAAAAGACCGCCACTGAAGATGAAAAGTAGATGAGAAAATTGTTCCAGTAGAGATGTAGAAGACAACAAAACTTCGTAAAAGGTTTATTATTCGGTTGTAAAAGTTTCTGTGGGTTTCAAACATTGTGTCTGGAAGACGAGGGGCGTTCGATCTCTCAATTTAACACGTACATCCTTCAAGTGTCGGAGTGTGGCTTATTAAGTGCATACGTTAGACAGTTTGACGATTAATAAGGAAGTTTCTTTTTGTTAGTCTATAAACATAGTATTATAAAATAGAGTGGGTCCATTTTGACGGTGCCACAGTCGTACTAATTCTTTGGATGAAAGGACTGACAGTTCACTACGAACCCCTTTAAATGTATGCGTAGACATGTGCTCTTCCCCTTTGCACGAGGAAGCATACAATACTTTAACATTCAAGTAAGCTGTGTACACCACCCTCTCCGATTACACAGTCCTGGAGACCCGTGGTACCCATGTTCTGCTTCAGACACACCACGAGTACCAGGTCACGTCCCTCACTCACTCCGTCACGATCATTGTGTCGGACTAGTCGTATGTTCCTCTCTCACCAGACAGCATCTGGGGTCCGAAAGACGTAAGACGTCCTGGTGTAGGTTTAATCGTTCCTCCCCTTCCCGTAAGTTTTGGCTCCCTTTCCGTCCACGTCTCTGTCTCCACTCCCTCTTAGATCGAGAAAAGGTCTACAGTCTTATAGGGGACCCCTTGTCCCTCCGTCTCGAGCTCGTGTCTTCGCTCTTCAGGGGCACGCACTGACAGGTAGGCTCCGACGGGTTTCATCCTTCCCGAACATTACCCGTCCCCGCTCCAGTGCAGAGTAGAATCTACACACCCAGGACAGCCAGGACGCCGTCCATTTGCCCTTTTCCTCTGCCCGCCAGTCTCATTAGTCCAAACTACCCACCTCTTCTCTCCTCTCTACGTCTCTGTACCTCCTCCGTCCTTTAAGTTGTCCACCCTGATTGACCTACTCCCCGTCGACACCCATGGTCCCTCTTTTCCCTCCTTCAGGTACTTCTAAAGACCCAAACCCGGTCTCCCCTAACCCAAGGACCACGAGGGTGCCTTCGGGGTCGCCACCTCCTCCTACCTCATTCTCAGGAGACTCCCGTCAGCACGATTAGCGAGGTGGAAATTTCGTTGAGTCTTGGGGGTCACAAGGTAGACCCTCAGAACGAAGTAAGGATTCCGGGGCAAGAGAGACGTGGTTCCTTCTTCGGGTAACCCAACCACCCGAAACGATGTCACCTCAGTCGACTGAGTCTGTACGTAGACTTTGGGAGGACATCTAGGAAAGGACCCGGTAGAGATATGGTGTACTGAGTTACTTAACATACGAGTAATTACTTATATTTGCCGATTTTCTTACACGGACCTTACGTCCTCTACGTCCAAACTAGGGACCCAACCCTTCTAAGGGGCCCTCTTCCTTTACCGTTGGGTGAGGTCGTAAGAACGGACCTGTCTCCTCGGACCGCCCGACGTCAGATACCCCCAGTGTTTCTCAGTCTGTGTTGAATCGCTCACTTGTTGTTGTCTTGATCTTGGGGAGTCATTTACGCTCTACGGTCGTAAGAAGTGACGGCTCTTCTAGTCTCAAACTGTTGGAACCCTTCGGTCCAATGTCCTCGCGTCTGGGCTGTGTGTCGGGCTAGGAATCTCCGTCGGGACGGGAACTCGGTAACGACATTTTGAGGAGTGGTTTAGAGGGACCGAGTCCTGTATGTCAAATACTCCGTCCTCGGACGAGACAGGGGGAAACAAACCGTTTCGTTGTTTCGATAAGAAAAGATAAAGTGGGTTTTGAGACAGAGATTCTAAACTAAACCGTGGTCACGTCTCCGACTCTAAATCCGTAGTGACGATGTACCAATAACCCAATAGAGAAATTCCTTCCTAGGATGTCTGTTCTGACAGTACAGTACCTCCACCGAAAAAGGTTGTCATCATAGGATTGAGGATAAAACAAGAGTGCAGTCGAGATTTGAAAATCCCAAAAGGAATATAACAAATTTGATAACATATCAAATTTACCAGTGTGGATCGTCCGTAGGTGAATTTTCACTTTCAATGTCGCGTAAGCAAAAGAAGGAATGAGATTCACTCGAACTCACCTACCCAGTATATAAAAATCTAAAAAAACAAAGGACTTACTAGATAAGAGTATATTCGACACCACAACGTTGTCGGCGAAAAAAGTAAGTACAGACATGTGATTTGAAATCGTACAATAAATAACTCATATTACGATTGTTGTCGTGAATCTTCTCCAATTTTCTAAGAGGAGTACTCTCGACGTGTAACAGACACTTCGTGTACTATATTTTAAGTATAAAATATCGGTCTGTTCTTTTTACATTTATATTTGCAAAAAGAGACGGGAAACCGGGGAACAGAGGGGTCGTCACACGTGACATGCAGACGTCAGTACGTAGGTGGTTTCAAGGGGTGTCCGTCCTTGTGGACGAGCTTACGTGAGTCGTCGTAAGAGGTGCACAGTCGTCCTGTTGACGAACTGTGTTGTAACGAAGAACTAGAACATTCCCCAGTGCACTGGGTGGTGCTACTACGAATCTGGACCTAGTACACTTGACAGTTATTATACATTAATCTACAACTCGGGAGACAGAGATTTTCAATATATTGACACAGATATGAAGATTACCTACCTTGTCGAGAGTCTTGAAAGACTTTACGAGAAGGACCCGATATTGGGAGTTTAAACAGAGTTTATTTTAAAAGGTAGAGAACCTAACTGATTAATTAAAAGGAGTTGTTCATCTTACACTTTAAACAAACCACTAGCCAGTCTTGGCTGCTCTTTTCTCCGGGGCGTGTGTCTGAGAGGTCCGAGTCTTTGGCATTATCCGCTTGTACCAGAGGATGTCTTTCCCCCGAGAGACTTTGTACAGAGGTATCTGACTGTGCAGTAACCTGTATGTCTACTCTTGTCTCTTACCCTTCTCCCTAATGTTCTTTTTGTCTGAAAAGACTCAGTCAGACGTGGTGTCGGAAGAGTCCCTTGGTAGCTGATTTGGACGGGTAGAACCGGTCTGTGCTACTACTGTTGAACCGTCTCAACAGACTGTTATCCTTCAGGGCTATACCTTGTGTCACGACTACCATTCTTGATTGGCCTTCATAAGTCCTCCCCGTCTTCCGTCCCTCCGGGTATTGTACGGGACGGTTGGGGGGTCTTAGGAAACGTGACCTTAGGTAGAACCGACTCTCTACGTGTGTGGTGGTATGGTCCTTCCTGGGACTCAGCCTGATTTATACCCGGTTTATTCTACTGACAGGTCTCTGTCGGACCTTTGATCAGGGTAGTGGCATCTTAGACTCTGACACCCGAGACGACGTCTCGTCAAGAGGACCCAAGGGAAGGGAAGGAGGAGAGGTGGACCCGTGGGGAAGGGTTAGTTCGGAGAACAAAGAGTAGTACACACAGAGGAGTCTGTTAGGTAAAGACTCCAATCTCGGGTGTGAGCCAAGGACCTTCTCTGGGGGAGAGGTCACCCGGGTATTGGGGAGAGAGAACGGTCTTACAGACTCCCTTTATTGAGGTGTAGGTTTGGACAAGAGTTTCGAACACTGGACAGGACGTCAGAGGTCAGTGTGACTGTACAATCTCTCCGCCGCACTCGAAGGCTCCGTTTCTACGGACGTCGACACAGTTCCCTCCTGGAGTGTAGGACTCGTCGCTCGGGAAGGAATTAGAACGGTTGTGCAAATTAAAGACGAGGGGCGAGACTTCGGAAAATGAAAACGAGCGGAGGTCAAGATACGTACGAGTCAAGACGAATGACGAAAACGGTCTAAGAGAATTGTTTTACGACACATTTGTAGAGTCTGACAGAGTCGTTTACGATCACAGGTGTTATTTCGGAGTCGGAACCAACACAAGAGGTCGGTCATCCCCCGACAGGGACGAGAACACGGGACTCCGACGGTGTTTTTCCGGTGAGAGAGACCTTGGGGAGGACGTGGTCTGTCGAAACGAGGACACAGAATACAGAGTAGTGTCCCTGTCCTTTTGGTTGTGTGTGAGGAGGTCCGAAGGTTTAGTTTGGTTCATAGAGTTGAGAGGAGAAATATCCCCTAGGTCAGTCCTTCTTTCACAAAAAAGAGGGGGACGACTACGGGAAAGTCGGACGGGAAGGGGGTGGACGACCACGGTAGTCGAGTCGGGGTCACTGGTCGCCGTCACGACGGGTCTCCGAGTGCGAACCACCCAATGGGTGACTACGTCCAAATCTCTCTCCCGTTCTCTTTGGTTCACTCCTACTTTCCTTCTTTCATAAAGAAGAGGGAGACGACTACGGGAAAGTCGGACGGGAAGGGGGTGGACGACTACGGTAGTCGAGTCGGGGTCACTGGTTGCCGTCACGACTGGTCTCCGAGTGCGAACCCAACCCGATGGGTGACTGAGTCCCACTCTCTCTCCCGTTCTCTTTGGTTCGCTCCTACTTTCCCCGAACCGAGTGGTGCTTGGACTCCCGGGGACCTCGATGTTGCCCTTTAAGTCCTCTCAGAAGGTCTTGCCGTGGGGCCACGAGCGACGTCGCGACAAATGTTATCGGTTCTGTACCCTCGGTGGAGTCACAGGTGACGGGCCCTTTGCCTATTTCTTCTACACCACGTATATATGTCACCCGATAATGAGTCAGTAATTTTTCTTACCTTATTACGGAAGAGTCGTTGTACTGACTTGGATCTCTAACAGGATCTCACGTCAGTCAGTCTGTCTCTTCCCCTTTACGGCCTACTGTAGGGAACGTACACCTTAGATATTTCTTTACTGCGTCTACTTGAATGTCTTGTCTTCTGACGTCTGAATGTCTTGTTTGAATACCAACGACCCCCTTCTACCCCACTTCCGCATCAATTCCACAAACCCTCCCTGTACATGTGCGACGATATAAATTTCGACTATTGGTTTCTGGCTGACACGTCGTGTCCCTTCAGACGAGTTACAATGCACCGTCGACCCTACACTTCCCTCAAACCTCCCCTTACCTATGTACACATATATGCCGATTCAGGGAAACGACAATTAGACTTTGATAGTGTGACAATTAACCGATATGGGATATGTTTTATTTTTCAAACTTTTTTCTTTTTTTTGGGTGTCATTTTGTCACTTATTCGTCTTATTCGTCGAATAACATGTATTTCAAGAACTTGGCAGTGACTTCGTTCAAAGCAACTATAAACCCTTCTTTTTAATGATTAAAACTGTCGTCCGTCCTGGGCACCCCGGGAGGACCCATGTTTTCGGGGAAACAAGGGAAAAGAACAAACAACTTTTTCTGAAGTCAGAGACTCCGGACGGGACTCAAGGTTTCTTCTCTACGTTTGTCCACGATTAATCCCTCCACTCCCCTACATCTCTGTCCTTTTCGTCAGTTCGTTCCTTTCTTTACTGTCATCAACTTGTATTGTTATAGAGACTCAAGAAGACGTCCTTGGTTCCGGGGACGGGATCACCTCCTGCCACCGAAGTCCGACTCCAGGGCGTGGGCCTCGTGACGGGAGACTGGAGTGGGGGTTGGCTAGACTTCTCTCGGTGTGTGGAACGTCGGGAGTGGAGTCAGACGGAAATTTTCGAGAAGGGACTTTGGGGAGGTCCTCAAACCCAGAAAACTCGTACTCGGGTAAAAAGAACGAGTCGGAACATATTTAGAAAGAAACGAGGTTTGACTGACTGCAAAGGTAAACAAATCGGAGTGACACACAGTCCGTGTACTTCAATACAAGGTGTTACAATAGTTATATAGAAGAGAAAGGTTTTATTTATTTTCGTTTCCTTAAGGGGTTCGCTAATAACTAAACCCACGGACTGTGGGACCAGACACGAGTCACTGGGCGTCGTGGGGAGGGTACGACCTGAAGAAGTATGTCGGTCCCTAGGAATGATTTCGTCGTCTTGTCAGGTCCTTCTTTACCCACCTGTGTCTCAGTCCAGGACCGTTCCGTACTGTTCATCAGGGGTGGTTCGTCCACGAGGTACTCTCGACGTCGAGACTACGGTGACCACACACGGGAGATGGTGCGGATCCTGTGACGTGACCGACGGGGATGTGAGTCACGACCGATGGGGAGGGGTACAAGAGGTTTCGAGATCTTGTGCTATTCCTAAGATTACCGAACGTAAACCGTATGTTTCTTTTCACATAAATAGATGTGCGACCGAATCCCTTATCTTATCGAAAGTTCTAACTGAGATGGAAGTTGGGTTCCCGAGAAGAGTCCGTCGGACAGGAGCACCCCTCTCATTCCACCGTCCTTCCTCCCCGGTTTGAAGTCCCGTCCGGGACACCCCACTCACCAGGGAATGGCACTCTCTCTTTGTGGGGGCACAGGTAAAGGGTTTCTTTTCACACTGTGGGTGAGGTCCCCCGAGTGGTGTCGGAACTGGAATCCTTCTGTGTTAAACCTTAGTGAGTACATCCTTTTAGTAATTCTTTTAGAATCGAGTCTTCGGTGATGTGATGTAGACAAAACCTATGAAGATTGCAATCCAAGAACTTTGTACCCTAGAGTGCTAATCGTTACACCAAGGTTGGGGTCGCAAGTTGGACCCGAGGACAGTCTTCTGAGAAGGAGTTCACTGAAAGAAAGACATCCGTCGAGAGGGTCGAATTTTGTCCTCCCTTCCCTCGTCCCGTGGTGGAAATTTTCCTACGTGTCGGTAGCCCCTGTCCTGTTTTTAACCACTCTTGGTTGATCCAGGTACTACTGTCTGCAAGACCGAAGACCACCTGGAACTCGGAGGACTGTACAACCAACATTGTGTAGGTGGTTTGTTGTGTGGACATCCGTGGCACTGTCGAGGGTCCGACTGGTGCTTTCCGGTTTCTCACCCGTCACCGGTCGAGGACTTTCAGAGACGGGGAAGAGGTCTGGTCAACCTTATTAGGATGGTGAACAATCGGATACTTTAATGGTCGGGTATTTTTGATTAGTGGGGTATAAGGCCCGGAGAGCGGGAGACGTCACCGGGTGTCAGACAGGCAACTCACCTAAAGAGACATTTATTTAAGTGAAAAATGAATAGTGAACCACAGAGTGACTTAAGAAAGACGTTGCTGTGTAACTCGTGGACTCGAAGCAATTCTGGACTCTGGCCTACACACCAGAGTTGCTTTTCTGTCACCCAAGCCCGGGGGCAGACCCAACACACCAAAGTTGGAGCGTTATAAACGTTGGTAACATCCCGAGGTCCGACGTGACCAGGTTGTATGGACCAGGACCTGGAAAGTCCGGACCCGGTGTACACCCATGAAACTAGAACCCTTTCCTTTCGTCTGGCTCAAAGGTGTGGGGTCGGGACGGAAATGACTTCCGTGGTCGGAGGGGTCTAGAGACACTATTCGGGGTCCGAAGAGAGGTGAGGTCAGTTGTACTTACACTTCGTGTCAAGTCACGTCTGTTAAGACCTCCCTGAGGTCTGTAAAGCCTTGTTCGCTTCGGACCTACGGGGAGTCACGACTTCCATAATCTCACACACCCTGTCTCGGAACGTCCACTGTCCCACAACGACTACCGTTCCGCCGTGGTGACGGGTCGCCCTAGGGTCGTCGTTACTCCTGGAGTCGTGTGTGTGCCTGACACAGGTACAAGACGGAAGCGTAGGACGGAATGAGTAGAGTTCCCCGGTGTGGTTTTGTGTGTCTGACCCTCGAAACTTGGTGTCTTCGCACAAGGAGTCTCAAGATTCTCCACTCCAGTCCCCGACCACTAAGGCGAAGACTCCCCCGGGACCCGACGTCTGTGGAGGAGGAGGAACACAGACGTACACCGTGTTTCGCCCACAACCACAGGAAAGGAAAAGACTATTCCTGGGACTAAACTAATTCCAGGAGTCGTGTTGGATAAATTCGGAATGGTGGGGAGTGTCCGGTAGAAGTTGGTCAGTATGACCCCCACTCCCGAAGTTGCGTCGTAACGTTTCCCTTTGACAAGACAGGGATCGTTAGGAATTATCAACACACTGTACCCCGAGGAATATGTGGTGACGATTCGGAACCAAAAACTAAACGTTTTACATGTAATATAAATAAAGTATCTAAGTGACACTCCGAATTTCCTAGCTAATTTTTAAGTGTCTGTTAGGACCTTTTAAAACCCAGAACTTTTTATGTAACGTCAATAAAAGTGTCGATGGGATTGACCTACTCCTACAACCAGTACAGTCAATTAGAGAGGACGTCCTGAAGCTAGTGTGGGACGGCGGGACAGGAGGTTTTCGTCTGTCTTTGGTGTCCGGGAAAGATCCTCCTTCCGGGAACTCCCGAGGGGTGGGGGCTACTTACCATTCCCAGGGACGAGGGCTTTGGAGACGTTCCTAGGGTCGATCCTTGTAGACGACGAGGTGCCTATTCTGGACCTCTCTGTCCTCAGACGAGTTTAGGACAGGACCGAGTGTACGGAGACGATTCTCGGTCTGGGGTACTTTTCAGGTTCGTCTAGAGGATCCTTTACTTTGCCTCGTGAGTAGACGGTTTTTCCGTAAGAAATTTCTTCTCTAATATCCATTTAGACTAACGTTTAGAAAATTGTGTTCTGGGAAGTCCTCAGGACCTACTTTTACGGAGTGTAGGCTTCTCGTCCCGGGGAGAGGACCAAGACACGAGGACCGTGGTCGGTCTCTGTGTCGGGGACTGAGACGGAGGGTCACGGGTAGTGGTCCGACCGGGTGTACCTTCTCGCGGAAACCCTGGGGGACCGACGTCGAGTGGCGACGACATTTCATTATGAGTCTAATTGGTCTGGTAGACTCTGAACGAATAGACGGACTTCTCCTTCGAAGAGAACCTAGACGAAGGTGACTCGACAAGTCGTGGAAGGGTAGCGTCTGTCTCTTCCACCATTCGTCTAAAAGTTTGAAATACGAACGTAAAGGACGTTCCTCAAGGTTCTACAAAAAATAATACGATATAGGGTCCTTGAATTACCCTTTTAAAGAGACCCCGGATTTTTATTTTTTTTTTTTTCTTTCTTTTCCTTAACTATACGGGGAGACGTTCGTTACGTAAAATAAATGTAATAATTGTGGTACCTAGTACCTTCCATAATCTGAAGAGGGGGAACCGATGATCACTTACGTTTTGTTTTACACATAAGACAGAGATTATTCACATATACTGGAAGTCTTTCGTAACCACCCCCCCAGGACTGAAACGATAAGCTAAATAAAAAAAAGGAGGAAAGAAAGTTTAACGCAGTCAAAAATTTAGAATTTAACGGAGTATAAGACATAAAAGGTACTCAGAACAGTTCATGAAAAAGTTTACTTCACTTTACTTCGTCTATTTTGAGGAAAAAGTACGTTCAAAGGGTTGAAACTGGCTTCTTGTGTGTGTTCGGTCACTAAGGGGGTGCCGACCCGGTTCACGTCCACCGGATAAGACTACCCCACCAGTCCTAGGTGTGGGATTTGAGAGGTGAAGGTACGGGTAGGAAGTGCACTTCCTACTTAGAAGTGAAATTCGGTCATTCTCTCCTGGGAGTTCCAGGAAGGACGCAGGACCTCTATGGGTAAGAGGGTGGACCATACCGTTCGAGTATTGACTCCAATAGACAGTAATGACCGAAGAAACATAAATTATCATCAAAAACACAAAAAAAAAACCATAGATAGAAAGACTATCTCCATTAAAAGTTGTTAATAAGATTCTGTAGACTTGAATTATTCCAAACTAATGTATTCCACCATACCTTTATAAACGTACCAAGTAACTCAAAGTGTCTCGAGACCAATAAATTTATAGGGAGTAACTTATAATATGAACGTTAAGAATTAAATTTCAGGAGTGTAGAGATACCTTATACAAATTTTATATAAACTTTTCTGACCCAGTAAAAAAAATTCCAAGAGGTAAGTGAAGTTATCGACGGTGTATAAAAGGAGATATTTCCGTTAAAAATTACAGTGTGTTTGGTTCATTGACTCTGAAGTTTCTGATTTCAAAGTTCAGTGATCGCTGATGTAAGGAAGAATACAGAAAACTTTAAAACAAGTGTCCGTCTTGTTTCCATCACACGTGAAGATTGGACTCTTTCAACTAGATGAATATCGATATAGACATTGATTTGTTACCAAACAAAAGAAAAAGTCTTATGTGTATCTATTTGAATAAAAAACCGTGGGTTTTAAGACTTTTTTACAACGGACTGAGGTTCTTTTTTTACATACTTAAGACACGTACGGATTCGTATCTAAAATTTATACCAACCTTTATTTCGGTAACCTTTCTGTAATGAAAGTCATTTTTATAATTACTTACGGTAGTTGTGTGTGCAAATAGATTAAATTAATTTTTAAAATGGTCAACTTTGCAGGAGGAAATCAATGACCCGATTTTGTCAGACAGATTTAATTTAAACTACTGAACTACGACATAACCAATTTACACCCTTGTCTTAGGGTCTGAAACCAATTTGGGTCTTACTTATACTTTATGGATTATCCAGGGAAAGAGACCGAGGATAACTACAGAAGTACAATAGTGACTTACAGGTGCCTACCTATTGGTTTCCCAACATAAAAGAGGATTTCGTCAAATTGATAGAAGATGACAGAACATATTCCTTGAATCAGTAGTACAATAAAAATCTCCGAAACAAAAACATTTATTTATTTTTTTATTTATTTATTTGTCTTTGGGGTTTATTTATCTCGACCCTCCGGTCGTCCCCCGTGAGAGTGTGGGTCTCTGGCGTCGAACTTCGTGTCTTTCTGTCTGGGGAGGAAAAAAGACGGTTATTCTTCGGTTCCTAAGACCAATGATTCGGAAGGGTGGAAGGAAATAGGAGGTAATTTTCGGAGGAGGAGGGGTACACCCTTGAACGTGAACCGAGGGGTCCCAACGTCTGAGACAAAATGTTCAGAGACGACTAGGGTTTATTTGGGTGTCAGATAAATAAAAGCCAATTGTTAAAGAAAACCAAATTTTATGTTACCAGTAATATTGTTTAACTTTCTTTATACATTTACTTTTTGGTTTTCCAAATTATTGAAAGATTCTGTTTATCGGTTATGGTAAACGAACATATACAGGAAAACCACTCTTATTTGTTTAGAGATCGGATAAAATAATGTGTAAGACTAATCAACAAGGACCAAATGTCCTTATGATGACTGAAAAAACATAGTTGTCAAATCACTTGAGGAAATAATCAACGTTACCGAATAGTTATCTCAGAAGCCTAAAAGATGTAAAACAGAAGACACTTACTTTATAAAAAGAAGGGGCACTTTAAGAATGAGGGAAATACAAACGAACAAAGTAATATAAATAATCTTAAGAGTTATTCTAAAACTTAAAAATTGTTTACTACTCTTACCAATAAGAAAAGAAAAGGAACTTTTCTTATAAATAATACGTAGAAATTTATATAAACGAAAAAGAAGTATGATGTACGTTTAACAATTTGAAACAAGAACTCTACTAAAAATAAGAAATCCGTAATTACCCCTGTCTTAAAACAGTATCAAAAGATAACTTAGAAAACTTTTAGTGTGTAAAAGAGTAAATTACAAAGTTACACTGACTATGGAGTGACTGAAACAATGGAACTGATAAACATTTAGTCCTTCAATTGAGATAGTCTAGTATTAAACCAAAAACAAAGTATAATTACCTAAACCAACCTACCATAAAATATATCATTAAATAAATACAAACATTTATTTTAACTCAATGTCTTTGACAGAGAATAGTTCCAAAAGACCGGAGAGTTAAGAAATATTTAACCCTCTTAAAGGATAGGGAATAAGTTTCTTTGTGTTCCAGACGGAGAAAGACCCTTTAAACTACTTTGGAAGGACACTTTATTTACTCTGGAATAAAAACACTTGTCTAAAAATTTTCGATTTAGTGGTCAAGATAAAAAATTTTCAAATGTAACGATAAATCCCGAAATGTAAAAAGGAAGTCAGTTAAAACCTTTGAATACAAAGAGTTTTTTAATAAAAAAATGAATTCAAAGTTACAAAAATGTATTTGATAAATGACATAAGAAAAAGATTTTCTTTTTATTGTGTGACATAACCAAAAAAAAATAATTTTTTTCTCACACAACATAAGAGAAAATATTGGAATTAATGTCAACATCAACTCAGAGTCTGGAAAAGAGGATTTACAGTGGGCAGAAAAGAGACAAAAGACGAGTTCGAACACTCAAATGATAATAAAACTTAGCGTCAGAGTGGAAGTCGTGTCAAACTAGTAAAGACTACACACTTTTACGGTAGTGCACCAGACTCGAAAGAAGGCGGTCTTAAGGTGTACAGATTCACAGGTAGACACTAGACCATTGTCGGTCCCTCACGTGACGTGACGGTTCGTGACACGACTCTGACTGGGTAGACATCGAGACGACGTGGACATACGACAGGACTCCCGGTGGGGTCGGGGGAATCAGGTGACTCAGAGACGAGTTCTTTTACGTTTCGACGCTTTCCCGGGGACAGGTCAGGGGCTCGGGTCGGTGTGTCTCGCGGAGGGGTGGTGGGTAGAAGATGGCGGGAGGTAAAGAGATCCCAGGCGTAGGGGAAAGACAAGAGAGAAGAGGGGAATCTTTGGAGGGAGTGGAGGAAGAGTCGACCTCAACTCCAGGAGATGTGACCAGAGAGGGGGTGACGGGACCAAACTTCTAGTCAGAACGACAAAAATAGTCACGGATCACAAAACGAGTGTCTGTTAGAAGTTCGGACTAAAAAAAGACAAGTGGGGTGAGGAGTGTCGTTGTAAACGTGGGGACCGGGTGTACACACTTCTCCTCGTCTTGTCCGGAGAAGCCTTACTTCTAACAACCCCTGACTAGTAAAACTGACCGTCGGTTGGGTCCTCTCAGAGTTTTTTCGTATTTAATACGAAAACACTTCCTTTACATATAAATATACCCTTTAGATGTAAAATTCCCACGCAGGCAGATCAGTTCCGATACCAAAAAGGACACCAGTACATACCTACACTCTCAACCTGACACTTCTTCCGACTCGCGACTTCTTAACTACGAAAACTTGACACCACAACCTCTTCTGGGAACTCTCAGGGAACCTGACGTTCCTCTAGGTTGGTCAGGTAAGACTTCCTCTAGTCGGGACCCTAACGAAACCTTCCTTACTACGACTTCGACTTCGAGGTCATGAAACCGGTGGAGTACACTTCTCAACTGAGTAACCTTCCGAGACTACGACCCTCCCTAACCCCCGTCCTCCTCTTCCCCTGCTGGCTCCTACTCTACCGACCTACCGTAGTGACTGAGCTACCTGCACTTAGACTCACTTGAGGCCCTCAACCACTACCTGTCCCTCCGGACCGCACGACGCTAAGTACCCCAGCGTTTCTCAGCCTGTGCTGACTCGTTGACTTGTCTTGCCTTGACTTGAGGGAGATCCATAGTCCTTGTCTTCCTATTGATTCGTCTTCTTTGGGAGAAGGTGTCTCTTTCGAGAGTTGAAGTCCAGACGTCCTGTCCGATGGGGAACAAAAGACACGAAAAGGACCAGTACAGGATTGACTGGGGGTGAGTAGTGGGAGTTGGAGTAAACGGAAATCAATTACGTAAAGACGAAAAGAGAACAACTAGACAATAATATCGCCCAGAGTCAGTTCTTGAAGTTTTCCATCACCTTTTTAATGAAAAGGAAGGAATGTGCACAGTGGACAACCATATAGAGGGGGGAGGTGAGTGGTGACTTGTGTCAGATATCATCTTTTGATAACTTTCCCACACAAGATCCAGAAGACTCAGAGTCGTAGACGTCGGTTTAAAGGACAGGTGTGTCCTCCAGTGTTCGGTTAGGAACCCAAGAGGTGTCACGACAGCGAGTCAACACAGGCTGAGACACTGGGGTACCTGACATCGGGCGGTCCGAGGAGACAAGTACCCTAAAGGGTCCGTTTTCGTGACGTCACCCAATGGTAAAGGATGAGGTCCCCTAGAAGGGTCGGGTTCCTAATTTGGTCGCAGAGAATGCGGAGGACGTAACCGTCCACCTAAGAAATGGTGATCGCGGTGCACCCTTCGGGGGTCGCAAAGTCTGACCGTCTCAGTGACACCGTAGTCAACAGACTATAAGGAGATCTCAAATAAGAAAGAAGTGAACATCGGGAACGCCCTAAAATGAATGTACAGAGGAAAGTTTACTTCAATATAAAAAGTTTTTCTTTGTTTTTCTAGATATAAATAAGTCGTAAAACATAGACGTCCTCCTCTCCGAGGTTCACGACACAACGGTCTTTACGATCGTAAAAGGAACCTAAGAAGTCGTATAAAATGTCTGTGAATCACCCTGATTGTTTAGGCGACTCATTAGTCAAAGAGTAATTGAACAAGGTCCGTAAAGATAAATATATTAACCTTAGACTGAGACTTTCGAGACTTACAACAACGGTCGGACCCGAAGAATTACACACTTCTTTCGAGAGACGGGTCTAAGTCGGAGGTATATTAACTTGATAACCTAAGGGTGTCTCAGGGAGTACCTTTACTTACTCGGAGACCCCTATTACTTATCTCCTGTTTCTCGTATGTTTACTTGCCGTAGTTCGGTTGGAACTTCAGACGGGGTTCCGGACGTATTGGGTGTGATACAATAAGTCACCTAGTCTCATCAGGACGACGTCTTACTCCCTTCTCGACCTTTCATGTTCACCAGTAGGGAGGACTTAGGATGCGTAGTCGGACCTGGAGACGACCAGAGTGGGATGGTTCCATGGTCGGGGGTACATGTCCGGTTGGAATATCTGGGACCGATACTACTAGGTTTCCGGTGCAGGTGTCTGTGGAGAGACCGGACTTGAGGAGGAGACTCAAGGTCTTAGTTTTAAGGATGGACTATTTTGGTGAACCTAAAGATTATCCGAATAGTTATTCGAATAGGTTATCCGATAGTTATTATTTATCCGAGTAACTTTTCACTTGAGGATTGGACTGGGCCGGTGGTGGAACGACACGGATGTAGGAAGAGTCTTAGTCGTGCTGTAGTTAGGGTAAGTAGAACAACGAGTCCGACTCCAGGGAAGTCACTTGGACCTGGAGACAGAACTTACGGACCTAAGTTGGGTAGTCGTTTCTACTGACCAGACTAGAAACTAGAGGTCGGGAGAGAGAGGAGTAGGATTAAAGGACCTAAAACGTGTAAAGGTTTAGTTCTACATGTACCAGGTATCAATACTAAGATCTTTTCAAGAGGGACCCTGTACATATCTCACACCAGAGAAACTCCTGGTGTGAAGTTGGGGCCCCGGACTACTTCGGGGACTCCCTTCGTTTTACTGGGGACCCTTGTCAAATAACAGTTCTTCGATTATCTTAGACTCTTTCGGAACGATTACAACTTACAGTAGACTTTCAGTTCTTTAGGAGGGTAAGAAAACACAAGACCATTTGTCACCTGACATTTCGTAGGAAGAAGGGGTTCCCTGTCTACTTTGAGTGTCTCCTGGGGAACCAATGGGTCCTTTTCCAGTATAGATCTGGGAGGGTAACAACAGAGTATTTACTAATCGAGTTGACGAAATAGGGGTTCCTAGTTCGTCTTACTTTACGTACGATTGGAGAGAGGGTCCGGAACTGTAGTATAACGTAAAGATTAAACTAAACGTATACCACTCTTTTACTGGGTATTTATTTATCATTTATTTCACTTTTAAAAGTATAACTGACTTTTAGGATTCTGATCTGACCGATGTTTCTTAGACCTACGTATTTGCCTAGTTCGTAAATATAAAATAACACTCCTTTTACTAGTTAATTTTTAGTACCAATACTCTAGAAATCAGTTTAAAATTTTGTGTGTGTAAGTATGTTTACACCCGATTATTTTATTTTTCCTTCGGAAAGGTTTTCATGAAAAAGAATGAGGGTTAGACAGAGAGTCAAGGACTACCTCATACTATTAAGTAATGGAAAGTCGGACTCGTCGTCTGTTGGTGGGACCTCCTCTCGGACCGGAGTCCATCTTACAAGAGACTGGAAGACAGGTCAGTAGGAGAAAAGTGACGGGGGGCATAGGTGTGGGTCGAGACAGGTGGTACTAGTGAGAGAGGAGAGATAGTCTCGTTTGGATGAACCGACCCGACCTCTGAGAACGTTCACACTACCACACCATAACGTTACCAGGGAAAAGGGGGAACGTCATTAAGAAGACTTATTTACAGAGAAGAGGAAGTGAACTCTCAAATGACCATCAGACAACAGAACAACTATCTTATCCTACCATAGTAGTAACGGGATCAACCCTGAACGAGAGTGATAGTGTGTCCGTACCCGTGGGTCAGAAACGGGTGGGGAGGTCACGACCTCCAGTACGGGGGGGTCACAGACAGAGTTACCCCTTGTCGGGGTAACGATCGTAGTGGAGAAATGTGACTCTGTTTTAGACGGTGGACGAATAAGGTGTGTACATCCGGGAGCCTACCTCTTCCGTTACCGTGGGGTGAGATCAAGAGAACGAACCTTTTAGGGTACCTGTCTCCTCGGACCACCCGACGTCAGGTACCCCAGTGATTTTCAGTCTATGCTGACTCACTGAAGTGAAAGTGAAAAGTGAACGTACGTAACCTCTTCCTTTACCGTTGGGTGACGTCACAAGAACGGACCTCTTAGGGTCCCAGCCCCCTCGGACCACCCGACGACAGATACCCCAGTGTATCTCAGTCTGTGTTGGCTTAACTGAATCGTCGTCGTCGTCGTCTGGGAGCCTTCGATTCGTTTTGTTTAGATCAGGGAAAGGGTCCTTTATTCATGAGTTAATAATGTAAAGAAGGAACTTTGGAGTCGTATAAGAGAAGAAGTCCAATTTTTTAAGTCGATTTCTGTATGTGATAAACAGTATAACAAGGATTTAGGGCCACAGACGTTGCACCGTACTAGGAGAAATCCTGACGGTGACCTTTTTTTAAACTTAATTCGATAGTTGTTAGACTTCGTGTCCTATAATAAAGTGTCTGTCTTGTAGGTGTAGTTTTTATTTAATCTTACCGAGGTTTCTCACTATTCTCTAATGTTTTGGTTTTCGTGGGTACTTTTGGTCAGACTACCCTTGTGTCCTCGTTTCGCCCGTCGTGCCCTGTTCCCGCGAGGTGAGTCCTGGGTCCTCTTGGAAGAGTTTCGTTTTCTTGCCGATAAGGGACCTTTTTCGTCTGTTCGTGTACGATAACGAGGTCGGTACGGTTTCGACACTTAAGGTCCCATGAACGGCTAATTATTTACAAGGTACTCAACTTTTTATGACTTTTCACTCTTTATTGCTTTCTCACTGTAGTTTATTTGTCATCGGGTCCTTTTGACAGTAGCCGGTTTATCAACACGCACGCACGAACCAGTGAGAAACGCTGGAGTACCAGACACCGAGTGGTCCGAGGAGATCGGTACCTTAAGAGGTTCTTATGACGTCACCCGACGGTAAAGGAAAAGGTCCTCTAGAAGGACTGGGACCCTAACTTGAGCACAGATGACGTAGCGTCCGTCTAAGAAATGGTAGACTCGGTGGTCCCTTCGGGGGGTTTATCTGTACTTAGTGTCGTTATTGTTCCACTCGAACGTGTAAACCTTAACGAAGGTCCTTTGGTCTCGGAGTCGTATCATGGGTCGTAGGGTTCCTCCTCCCTGAGACTTTCTTTGACGAAGAGAGGACAAGGTCCTGAGGAGTTGAACCTTTCTATAAAAAATTTGAATTTTTTTTTTTACTTCTAGGTCGTTGAACGGTCCTGTTTTTCCTCTTCCGAAGTCCAAAGGAGGACCTCTGAAACTTCTTCCCCTACACTACTCGTGTCATTCTTCTTTCCCTCCGGGGGGACGTTTATGAGTAGGGCACTACGACTAAGAACGAAACTTCGGTGTTCTTTTTACAGAGTCAACGACCTCCTGTACTCTTTTTAGACATTTGTGTAAGGACTCTGACATTTTTTTTTAGTGACGTTCGTCGTTATCTCTAGGTTGTCGTCTAATTGATCTCTTTTATTGTAATTGAGTTTCCTATTACCTACTCTAAGTTTCCTTAGCGATACTTCGAGACGGAAACCAAGTCATATTCTACAGAGTTTGCTCCTGGTAAGGGTGGGATACCTCTCCCTCGACCCCTTTGATATTTTGGGTTCGACCAAACGACACCGACAGTAAACAGATTACCCAATTCGTAATCTCATAATGTAGACGTCTTTCTGGGTTCACTTGATTTAGGTCTTTCTCTCTCGGAACATACTCTGTTCTCTACAGAAATATCACCGTCTCGCCCCTCCTCCGTCAGTTGCACCAGTGGTTGAACTTGTTGACACTCTTGTTCCTAGTCGGACTATGAGTCTGGCGTCTTGTGGACCGAACCTCCACGTACGGGTGGCTCCGGACGTCTCGTCTCTTCGACGACTTCTATTTCTTCGGTCGTGGAGTCGACCCCTCGTTGTGGGTCTCTGGGTTTTTCAGTCACTGGTCCAACATTTACCTCTCTCTGAGTTGCAAAGTCTTTCGACCAACAACCTTAAATTGTGAGTCGTTTTGTGTTTGTTTTTTAGAGGTCCGTTTGACACAAATTTAGGGTTCGGAACACTCTCCCGTTCAGGACTGGGGTGGGACTTTTGTAGGTTTCGGTCATCTACCGAACTTGGGTGGACCCCTGTCGTCCCACTCCTGTGGGGTCCCCTGGTCGTCGACGGACGACCTTCCCGACGTCAATCTTTCGGTGTTCCAGTTCACGATCACCTCCCGCCCCAGCTGCCTCCCCTTTGTGTCGTATTTGAGAAGGACATTGAAATTTACGTTCGGGTTGGGTGTCGGGCGAGGTATATATGGACTCGGTGGCTCCCATACACATACAAATCCTGTTCTGGTTGTGCTTCAGGTACCGTGACGTGAGTCGTGTCGGGTCTGACCTCCCCGGGTCTCCAGGTAGTCTAACATCCTACAAATATGTTATCCATAATAAGACGTTCTTTTTCTTCGACTTTCTGTTTGTCGTGGTACTTACTTCGATGGGACTCGTCTTCCCATCTTCTACAATGGGACTCATCTACGTTGATCTATGTTTTGAAGAGAGGTGAATATACTGCAGATCTTTGTGTGTCTTTGATAGAGATCTCTATCTGTGTCCTTTTATGCAAGGAGACCACTCACCCCGTCACACCCCTAATTTTGTATTACTTACACTTCTTTAAAAGGACTCACTACCAACCCACCCACCTGTATTAATAGTTTTGATTCGGACCCACTACTTCTGGTACGTAACATAATATGGATTTGACACAGAGTGATTTTGGAACTAGACTTATCTCTTCGTCTGTTTTAAGTAAGACCTTTGTATACGTGTCTTCTCGAACCCCTTTCACAAGATAAAGTACCACCTTTTGATATCCTGGTTCTACACTGCTCGACAGATCTCCCGGACAGGGGTGGTGTCTTCAGAGGGTCATCGTGCCACCCCGTGGACCCGGTAATGCACGGTTCGGGAATTCTGTCAAGGACCATGTTTCGTCTGAAGGGTTTACGTCAAGGAGAATTTTTATCCTACATCCTTGGAGGGACCATAAGGTCACAGATTCTGACGTAAAGGTGAAGTCCTCCGTGCCTAAGGTAGGGACCAACCCTTGATTTCAGAATATACGACGCTTCACGTTGACTTTTTTTGTAAAAAAATTTACTTTTCATCTTTATCCTACATTACCATTCCTACCATCTTTGATTGCTTTCGTCGAAAAAACTTACGTCATTTTAGATCGTCTATGTAAACTGTGTCACACACACAACACAGACTAAAAACTCTGGGGGACCTGGCATCCGACGGTCCGGGGAGACAGGTACCCTAAAGGGTCCGTTCCTATGACCTCACCCCACGGCAAAGGAGGAGGTCCCCAAGAAAAGTTGGGTCCCTAGCTTGAACACAGAGGACTCAGAATACGTAACCGTCCCCGAAGGGGTGTACCGTGATCACCATTTCTTGGACGGACGGTCACGTCCTCCCGTGCGGTTAAGTGAGGTCATAAGAACGGACCTCTTAGGTTGTCTGTCTCCTCGGACCACCCATGTCAGGTATCCCAGTGTGTCTCAGCCTGTGCTGACTTCACTGAATCGTGGTGAATCAGTGTGCTATTGGAGAACAGAGAATGTTTCTTTTCTCCCAATGACAAGGTAATTATTTATGTCTTTGTTTTCCTCTGATGTTTCCGACCGTCGTTACAGCTTGTGTAGGCTTTTACCCAAGTCATAACTATTTTGTGAGTTTTCTCGACCGACGACGACGACGACGACGATTCAGCGAAGTCAGCACAGGCTGAGACACGCTGGGGTGTCTGCCGTCGGGTGGTCCGAGGGGGCAGGGACCCTAAGAGGTCCGTTCTTGTGACCTCACCCAACGGTAAAGGAAGAGGTTACGTACTTTGACTTTTCAGTTTCACTTCAACGAGTCAGTACAGGCTGAATCACTAGGGTACCTGACGTCGGATGGTCCGAGGAGGCAGGTACCCTAAAAGGTCCGTTCTCATGATCTCACCCCACGGTAACGGAAGAGGCGTTTTCTCGACCTGAGAAGGTGTTTTTCCTTCTATAACGACGTAAAGTCTACTTATTTTGTTTAACTTCGCCCAGTTTTGTTGAAGTGACTCTTATTTGTGTTTTAGTTTTATTTATAAGATTCAACATCTTACCCGTTTCGAAGTGAGATAAACGTATTCATATTTTCGAAGACTTAACTGATAGTTTGAGACTCTAATAATTTTTGCTATATTTTGGATTTATATTTTTTAGGTTCGGGATGAGTTTTTACGTCGACGTTCGACTCTATAGATTAACCCAATAGTCTCATACTTTGTGGTCCGATTCGTTTCTATTATTTTTATAAACTTTTACATTATTTGTATACTTTTGTACATTTGCATTATTCCTCCGCTACGGTAACTACACGTTCACTTATTTCTGTTCCCTTTTTATTAACACCTAGTTATCAAAAAGAACTCACTGATTTCTACTTACAAGATGGATTCTTTTATATAGTTTAAGTGTATTATAATCCAAATGGTATTCAGTTTATTATGTATCATGAAAGACACTTTTTGGTGTGTAAAAATAAATATATTATGTTGCTAATTCACAGTCGGAAGTAATTTCTTGAATTCAGTAGAAAATACTACAAAAGGTTTGAAAGTTCATTAATGAAGTTTGTTAGCTGAATCTCTGGATTCTTTAGACAATTTCTGAAAAATTTACATTGACGACTTTTGGAGTGTGGTCTAAACGTCACATATTTTTGTAATTATTATTTTTATAGTGACCAAAACTGTACATTATAAATAAAGGTAAGTAAAGATTTGATACATGTTAAAGTCACACTAAAGAAGAAATTCGATTTTTACTCTCTCTCTTCCGAAAAAGATAAAAAGCAGAGTCTGTGCCTGAGGTCGGGCACCTAGACGTCTGATGTGAGAATCTTAATGTGGACCCAATAGTACTCAGAAGTTTACTTTGAGAAACTTAGTGATTGATATTTAAAGTATGAAATTTTAGTTACTTACTAAGTAAACATGGTTCATATACTAAATTTACAAGATTCAACAACTCGGTGACTAAGAGAAAAAACTGAGAATCTAAGAAAACACACACTCTTGTATCTCATATCGAACAATTTCCTGGAAGTAAGACTTTTGACTTTCATCTTCTAAAGCTATTGCCACCACCATGTCAACTTTTTAGGAGGATGCCTACTTTTGATCTACTTTATGATTGTTAATCTTCCGCGACCCTTTGTTTTCGTCCTTTTTCAGACTCTCTGAAATGAGACTTGTTTGTGACTCTTGACTCCCACTCTTAGTGCTGAAACATAGAAAGACGAGTGCCTCTCGGGTTGCGCGAGAAAGGTGAGGTGAGTGTCTTTTGAGGTACGATGACGGACGTCCTCTCTCAGCCGCTTTCGACCTTTGCCGTCCCTCCCGCGAGGCCACCTCAGTGTGTCTCCACGTTTTAGACTCGGGACTTAGACAGAGGGACCACTGGTGGTTGTGGTTCCTCCCCAGACGTCCGCTCTAGGCGCCGCGACCGGACTTCCTCCACACACTCCCCGCAGACAGGACTTCACGTCCCGCGGACTTTGTGGGAGGACGTCGCGCGCCGAACGCGTTCTTCCTCGGCGTCAGGAGGACCGCCCTTCACAGACTCCTGCGTCCCCTCACCCTTGTGCCCCTCTCCTTGGACCTTCGTCCTGTGCCCGTCCGATCCGACTGCGCGCTCGTACCTGTCGTGTCCGCGTGCCGGGGGTCTACGCCCCGACCCCTCCTCCGCGACTCCGTGCTTCCGGACCCGTTTGGGGACGCCCCCGTGTCTCTGTGTGTGCGTGTCTCACCCAGGTCCTTTCGGTCCCGGGGGACCCGTCTGTCGCCGTCGGGAGTCTGTGTGTCGCCTAGACCTCCGCCACTTCGTAGGTAGATGTGATATATCAAAGATTTTAAAAAGTTAACTTCATATCAAATAAATGTTTCAATTAAAGACGACAGTTTCACCAATTGAATGTGTGTATATGTATGAGAAAATTATAGGAAAAGGTAAGACCACATAGTGTTCTAGGACTTATGTCAAGGGATGCGATATGTCATCTTAGGCCAACAAATAGGTAAAAATTTGTTTTCATTTATCGGTATTTTTCCTTGTTGGTGCTTATGTAGATGGCTACGACCCCTGTTTCCGACATCCTTAACTGAGACTACCAGATTTACAACCTACACGTTTCTGTTATTTCGTCGATAGTTTTATTCGTCTTTCTTGGAAAAATTGGCACCAGAATTACTCAGTTACTCACTTGTATATTTAAGTTTTGACTTTTTACTCTTGACATTTTTATAAAGACATTTTAAAGATCTCGACTTTCCTGTTATTGACTTTACTTTTTGAGTGATCCACTTGAGTTATCGTCTAACCTCCCCTGTCTTCTTTCTTGGTCACTTCGACTTCCACATAGCCATCTTTGATAGATTCGTTTTTTTGTCTCTTCTTTTTCCATTTCCTGATTACTTGTCTAAGAGTTTCGGGATGTTCTGTTAAATTCTGTAAAAGTGTACACATGAACCTTAGGTTCTTCCTGTCTCCTCTCTTTTTCGTCGTGTTATTTATTGATTTATTTTTGAGAGTGTTTAAACCACTTGAATCGTTTCACGATTCTGTTACTAATTATTTGTCTTTATTTTACATAAATATAGAACTTCGTCGTTCGTTCACCTTTTACTTTATATTTTCGTAAACACAAATTATAACCCTTTTTATTATCTTTGACTTACTTGTTTTCATAACGTTCTGAATGGGTTATTTTTGATACTTTGAGTGACTTTCTTTAATTCTGGATTTATTTACCTCTCTCTACGATATCACCACTTAACCTTCTGAGTTAATCCAGTTCCATACATAAGAGGTGATAATTAGATATTTGAATTACGTTAGAATTAGTTTTAGGTTCATCCGAAGAACATCTTTTAACTAAATTTAAAAAATTACTGTTACGTTTCAGGTTTCGTTAGATTTTGTGTTCTAAATATTATTAAGGTATCCTTACATCTCGGGTTGTGATCGTTTTCATAGTTACCTTGTCTTATCTACCAGGTTTTTATCCGGTTTGAATATACCACTTAGCTAAAAACTGTTTTTTAAAGTTCTATTAATTTACCTTTATTCTATTAGAAAAGTTGTTTACTAAGACCCTGTTGAACCATAGTTATACCCCCTTTTTTTGTTCATAATGGGGAAGGGAGGGTGGTAGATGCGGTTCATACTTGATGTCTACTACACAGACTCTGTACTTTATTGTTTTTAAGACTTTTCGTGTTGTTCCCTTTGAAAAATCGTTAAACTCAATCAGTTTACGTGGTAGCTATTCTATGTTTTTTATATTTGGTGTCTTCCTTTTGACTATGTCAGTCAGTCAAGTCAAGTCAGCGACTCAGTACAGGTTGAAAAACGCTAGGGTACTTGACGTCGTGCGGTCCGAAGGGACAGGTAGTGGTTGAGGGCCTCGAACGAGTTTGAGTACAGGTAACTCAGTCACACTACGGTAGGTTGGTAGAGTAGGAGACAGTAGGGGAAGAGGAGAGCGAAAGTTAGAAAGGGTCGTAGTCCCGGAAAAGATTATTCAGTCGAGAAGGGTAGTCCACCGGTTTCATAACCTCAAAATCGAAGTCGGAGTCAGGGGAGTTACTTATAAGTCGAGACTAAAGGAAATGTTAACTGACCACACTCAGAGAACGACAGATTCCAGAGATTTCTCAGAAAAGGTTGTGGGTCACGTTTCGTAGTTTAAAAACCGAGAGTCGAAAAAATACAAGGTTGAGAGTGTAAGTATGTACTGAGGATCTTTTTGGTATCGAAACTGATCTACCCAGAAACATCTGTTTCATTATAGAGACGAAAATTTATACGACGGAGTCAAACAGTATCTAAAAGAAGGTTCCTCGTTCGCAGAAAATTAAAGTACCGACGTCAGTGGTAGACGTCAGTAAAACCTCGGGTTCTTTTATTTCAGAGAGTGACAAAGGTAACAGAGGGGTAGATAAACGGTTCTTCACTACCCTGGCCTACGATACTAGATCAAAAAACTTACAATTCTAAATTCAAAAAAGTATAAGGAGAAAGTGAAAATAGTTCTCAGAGAAAATCAAGGATAAATGAAAGACGGTATTCCCACCACAGTAGACGTATAAACTCCGAATATAAAGAGGATCGTTAGAAGTAAGGTCGTACACGAAGTAGGCCAGACCGTAAAACGTACTACATAAGACGTATATTCAATTTATTCGTCCCACTTTTATCTATCGGAACTGTATGAAGAAAGGGATGAACCTTAATCAGGTAACGAGGTACAGGTCAAGATTGACAACGAAGAACTGAACGTATGTCTAAAGAGTCCTCCGTCCCGTCGACCAGATCATAAGGACAGAGAAATTCTTATAAGCTGTCAAACAACACTAGGTGTGTCATTTTCCGAAACCACAATAGTTATTTCTTCTTCATCTACGAAAAGACCTGAAGAGAACGAAAAAGATACTACGTCGTCTACGACCGTTAAACTAGGGATCAAGGAGACGGAAAAGATTTAGGTCGAACTTGTTGACCTTAAAGAAACAAGTACATGACAACTTTGTAACGAACCTCTTAAAACTCGTAATTAAAGGATCAGACATTCTACCCACGTTAACACTCCATCAAACTTGTAAGAGACCGTAACGGAAAGAAACCCTAACCCTATTTTTAACTGTAAAAGGTCAGAACAACGGTGACGACTCGAAAGATTTAAACGACCACATAACTCACGTCGTGAAAGTGTCGTAGTAGAAAATCCTAAACTTTAAAGAGTCGACCTTAAGGTAGTGGAGGTGATCGAAACAAGCATCACTACGAAGGATTCCGGGGGAACTGAAGGGTAAGGTCCTACAGACCGAGATCCACTCACTAGTGTGGTAGCATCAATTGATCCAGTAATTCTAGAAAAAACATGTCAAGAAGACACATAGGAACGGTGGAGCAGAGTTATAGAAGACGAAGACAATCCAGGTATGGTAAAGACAGGAATAACAAGGGTAGAAACGTACTTCACAAGGGAACCATAGAGATTAAAAGAACTTCTCTAGAGATCAGAAAGGGTAAGATAACAAAAGGAGATAAAGAAACGTAACTAGTGAATCCTTCCGAAAGAATAGAGAGGAACAATAATAAACCTTGAGACGTAAGTCTACGTATATAGAAAGGAAAAAAGGAGACGGAAAGTTAATAGAAAAGAGTCGAAAAATTTCTGGAGGAGTCCGTTGGTCAAACTGAAAAACGGTAAAGAAAAGAACCCCTACTAAAACTAGTGACGGAGGACATGTCACAGTACTTGGAGGCAGGTATCAAGAAGTCCGTGAGACAGATAGTCTAGGTTAGGGAACTTAGATAAACAGTGAAGGTGATACATTAACATTCTCTACACTAAATCCAGTATGGACTTGCCAGATCACCAAAGAGGAAGAAAGAAGTTGACTTCAGACTTAAAACGTTCTCAAGTACTAGACTCGGTGTCAGTCAAGGACCAGAACAAAAACGACTGTCATATCTCGAAGAGGTACAATACGAGGTTTCTTATATTAGTCACACTGAAGACATAACGGTGGACCACTTCAGGTTCAGATCTCAGCAGAGAACACGACAAACTTCACCCGTAAACGATATTGGTCACACAAGAGAACCGTTTTGGGACAATCGGAAACGGGACGAAGTAAAACATGAGGTTCCGGTTTGGACGGACAATGAGGCCCATAGAAAACTGTAGGATGAAAACGTAAGGGCAGGAGATTCTACTTTTCCTGTAGAAAAACAAACACAATCAAAATCTTCCAGAACGTGCGGAAGTATCTTGGTAAACTGAAGTCGAAAAAGTCGTAATCACCAACCTTGTATCTGAACTTAATGACACTATGACTTACCAAACGGAACCTTTGCTTGTCTCTAGTAAGACAGTAAAAACGCTAACGTAAGTTGATAACGTAAAGTCTGAGAAAACAACTGACACTCCCGATGAGGTAAAGAAGATTCCCTAAGAACGGTGTCATCATCTATATTACCAGTAGACTTAATGTAAGTGGGTAAGGCAGGTAAAATCAAGTGACTAGGGAGTTTACAGTTACAAACGAGAACGGTGAAGGACAAACTGGTGAAGGTTGAATGGAACTAAGTACATTACAACAAAAAATGCGTAAAGTGAAATAAAGGTGGTGGTCAGTGTAGATGTTGACCCGGAACAAAGACGAAACCGAGTCGGAGAAGTAAGAAAGACCTCGATAAAGAGGTGAGAAGAGGTCACCGTATAACCCGTGAATAGTTACCCCTCAAGTAGAAAGTGACAGTAGAGAAAAACGGAAAAGTATGCAAGTGCCCCAAGAATTCCGTTCTTGTGACTTCACCAAACGGTAAGGGAAGAGGTCACCTGGTACAAAACAGTCTTGAGAGATGATACTGGGAAGGCAGAGTCCACCGGGATGTACCGTACCGAGTGTCAAAGTAACTCAATCTGTTCCGACACCAGGTACACTAGTCAAACCAATCAAAGGACACTGACACCAAAAGTGAGACAGACGGGAGACTACCTACTCCTATTCTCCGAACACCTTCGAAGGACTACCCTCCCTGACCTACGCCACCTTGGACCCAGAACGAGACTACTCACCCCTGTACAAGTCATTTAGAAATTGGGGTAAAAGACAACTATCCACCCCGACACAAGGAAGGGACTATGTCATCTACGGTGATTTTAATTTAACGGTGGTTTTAATTCATGGAGACAAGAAACTTTCTACGGTAATTCTCTTACTTTTACATTAGATTACTGACTCTCTTTATAAGTGGTATATAGTTTTCTAAACATAATTAGAGAAATTCAGTTATTATTCCTAGTTTGTTGAGATATTTTTAACTCGGTCTAAACTTTTCCCAGAAATGTTTTACTCGACATGTTTACCGTTGACTGATGTACTTTTCTACGAGTCATCAGTTTTCCTTTTTCGTTTAAATAGAGATGATCTTGATGGTCTTAAAGATTTTCATTTGTGACGGTTTGACTTGTGACTATTCAGACACCTCCATTACCACATTATACCACACACTGTTCCCAACACAACTGGGACAAGACTTCGACCCCGACTTTAGAGAGTTCATGGGAGGGACACGTCATTGATTCGAGGGTAGGATTGAGGAAGGGAAGAGTCCGAGACTGTGAGGTTTCAATCTTATGTGTACGACGTGGACGAGGTTGTGAAGTGTGCGTCCTTACCGGAGAAGAATACCTCTGGTGCCTTAATAAGTTTTAGGGGTTGACGATCCTTCGGTTCATCGAGGTGGACATCCGGTCGAATCGAGTCAGCGAGTCAGTACAGGCTGAGAAACGTTGGGGTACCTGACGTTGTGCGGTTCGAAGGGACAGGTAGTGGTTGAGGGTCTCGAATGAGTTTGAGTACAGGTACCTCAGTCACTACTGTAGGTTGGTAGAGTAGGAGACGGCAGGGGAAGAAGAGGGTGGAAGTTAGAAAGGGTCGTAGTTCGTCCCAGAAAAGTTTACTCAGTCAAGAAGGGTAGTCCACCGGTTTCATAACCTCAAAGTCTAAGTCGTAGTCAGGAAGGTTACTTATAAGTCCTGACTAAAGGAAATCCTAACTGACCAAACTAGAGGAACGTCAGGTTCCTTGAGAGTTCTCAGAAAAGGTTGTGGTGACAAGTTTTCGTAGTTAAGAAACCACGAGTCGAAATTGAGAGTGTAGGTATGTACTGATGACCTCTTTAATATCGAAACAACCGTTTCATTACAGAGACGAAAAATTATACGACAGATCCAACCAGTGTTGAAAAGAAGGTTCCTCGTTCGCAGAAAATTAAAGTACCGACGTCAGTGGTAGACGTCACTAAAACCTTGGGTTTTGTTATCAGAGAGTGACAAAGGTAACAAAGGGGTAGATAAAGGGTACTTCTTTACCCTGGTCTGCGATACTAGAATCAAAAAACTTACAACTCAAAATTCGGTTGAAAAAGTGAGAGGAGAAAGTAAAAGTAGTTTCTCCGAGAAATCAAGAAGAAACGGAAGACGGTATTCCCACCACAGTAGACGTATAGACTCCAATAACTATAAAGAGGGTCGTTACAACTAAGGTCGAACACGAAGTAGGTAAGGTCGTAAAGAGTACTACATGAGACATATATTCAATTTATTCGTCCCACTGTTATATATCGGAACTGCATGAGAGTAGGACTAAACCTTGGTCAGACAACAAGGTGCAGGTCAAGATTGACAACGAAGAACTGAACGTATGTCTAAAGAGTCGTCCGTCCAGTCCACCAGACCATAAGGGTAGAGAAATTCTTAAAAGGTGTCAAACAGTACTAGGTGTGTCAGTTTTCGAAACCGCATCAGTTATTTCGTCTTCATCTACAACAAGACCTTGAGAGAACGAAAAACCTACTAGGTCTCCTATAACCGTTAAACTAGAGACCAAGAAGATGGAAAAGATTCAGGTCGAACTTGTAGACCGGTAGGTTTTGGACGTCCGGTAGAGGTACATATTCAAAGGGGTCCAAGGACAGTGGGACGGGAACCTCCGTTGGGGAGACCTCACCATTCACTGTTTCTCAAGACGGAAAGTAGTAAGGTCATAGAAAGACAACACAAGAAGGTAAGTCCCTGGGGTCATAGTAGATTAATACTTTGTCTTACCTCGTAAGTGTAAATAACTTTCCTTTAGTTTTACCTTTTCAGTGAAACCTTTTGACAACCCGTCAAAGACTGTTTCAATTTGAACATGTATGTGAGTGTGAATCTTCAAAGTTAAGGATCCTTAGATCGGTTCAATAGTGTGAAGACGTGTTTCCGAATATACAGTTACTAGTATAGTTGTAATAACCATAAACAGTCTCTACTCTTTGTTGAGTTTTCAGGTAGTTCACCATATCACTATTTAACACCATATGAGTATTTACCTTACGTTGTTTATACACCAAATAGGTATGTTGTCTTGTATTCTTGGTATCACATAAACATGTTACATTAAGTCATTCTACATCAAATATGTATGTTACCTTACATTATTTTACACCATATAGGGATGTTTCCTCATATTATTTTACACCACTCGGGGATATTACCTTATATTATTCTACCGTATAGGTAGGTTAATTTATATTATCCTATAGTACACAAACATACCACCTTACTATGGGTTGTTCTTTTTCTTGCACTGGCTATGTACATTGTTATCACAGCTACCTAGAGTCTTGTACTATCTACTTTCTTCGGACTGTCTCTAGGTAGAGAGACTGACGTCAGTGTACTTTAAGATGTTTTCCGTTGAATTTTTGTGGTAGTGTTGTCTTTCGTCCAGCCGTCAACGAACCCTTGTCTCACATACCCAATCCCCCAATCCCTACTCTCGACGCTTACCTTGACGTCTCGGTTTATCTCCGGAAAAGAATATACGTTGAATTTTTACGAATTGTTTTGTTTGTTTGTTTGTTTTTGGGTGTGTAATTTCGATTTCATTTTTGTGATGTATTAAATATATACTACTTCGTTTTGACTGACTTGGTACTTCTTTTTAGATATGTTTGAACAATTTCGGTCGGAATAGAAGGATGAATTAAATAGTAAATGATGTGAATCGGGGTTTGAGACAGAACAGTTGAGAAGTTTTTACATACCGAATAAACAGGTTTCCATCTTCTCGGAGGAGGAACTAGTGAAGTAGCCTAGAAATTGAGAGAACACTTCGGAGGGTATATACACAGTTTAAAATTATGTCAGACATATTAAAAGAGAAAACTTAGACAGAAACAACCAAAAGAAAAGTCTGTGTCGGTACTTGGGATTCTCTTAGTTCTTTTAAAAAAGGAAGGGACGTGATCCTCATTAATGAAAACCATATCAAGTACTTTAGATAAGTTAAAGAATTGATATATTAGAGTTAAACTCTCTAGAAAAATTCAACGGATAATAAAATTTATAAAGTAGTTTAATAGACCTTAAAAAAAAAGGTCACTGTAAAATACAATTTACCCCCTGTAGAAGGAAAAATTGACGATGAAAGTGTCTATACGGTTTATAAAAGTGTCCATTGTAGAAATGTTGTGACATATCCTTGAAAGGAATAAAATCCAAACTTCTGTTTTTAGTAGTTAATTAAGTAGAAACAAATACTAAAAAAAAACTCACGAGTGACTTAAGTCTACAATCTTTTCAGTACCCCAAAGAGTCATGTCTTATAGATCTCTAGGTCGTTTTGTATATTCGAGTTAGTTTTGTAAGATGGGTGTTTGACTATATCGGCTTTTGTGTGATTCTTTTAAACTTTTAATTTAGAATTTGTATGCACCCCCGGCTGACATACGAACCGAGTCAACGAGACCTCTGTACAGTCGTGACAGACCAAGTGTCCAAAACAACGTTGTTACCATTAAAAAAGTCCGAAGTTTTCGTCTAAAAAAGATGAACAACTTATGACTAATTCCTAGAGGTCAACTAAAGTTTTCTTTGTACGTCGGTTTTATGTCTCTTAAGTAGAAGTTTTTATTCAGTTTTTAACAAAAGTTCGTGAATCGAACTGAAGTGTCACCAAGAAAGGTCCAAGTTTTTAAAGATTTCTTTTTTTAGGTCGACCGTTTTCTTCGCGATAACGGTTCGACTCAAAAATAAGTGTTTTTCTGTACGAATCTTTTAATAAATTATTAAAACTGTTAATATCGAAGACATCAATAAAGATCGTATAGTTAAACAACCCTATGTTAATACTTATTATATATGTGGTGTTAGTTGAAGTTTAGATGGGTTGACTAAGGAATTCAATCCATCCGGTACAAAAATATTACTACGAGAAAAGACGTTTTAACTTAAGTATCATCGTCAATTTTTATTAAAATGAAAGTTGTAGTTTGAAGAGTTTTACGTGGATTTTATCTTAATCGTTAACATGATCTACAAAACAGAAACTACTTTAATTAAAGGTTTTTGAACCGGGACTAAGGACTTTGACTTAACATTTTTTCAGTGGACTGAGACATATACTTTTATCGGCTTAACTAGATAGACTTCGTGTACTTTATGCCTATATTGTGACTGTAATAAATTAAAAAATGACAAAAAGAGAAAGACAACCTCTGTTGAATAACTGTCGACAATAAAATGAAAGACATGTTTATGTACTTTGCGACACCAACTTTTCCTCATTTCAATTAGGCCTACCTAATTCACTGAGAGTCACTCTTGAGTGTCGAGTCTCTTACTATCGAAACAGTACGTAAGATGACAGTATGGACAATTTAGTGGTAGAAATCTACCAGAAGAATTTTACTGATGGTTGAATACTTGATCTACGACTACGAAGAATTTATCTACCTACAAAAGATCAAATAAGGATACACAAGTCACTCAAATGATGTTGGGAGGTTTTACTGATCTGTTTCAAACACGCTTAACGTTCAAGTAGGGGTTATCGAAACTCTTTGTCTTTTAGTTATAACTTCCAAAAAATTTATAAGTGAAAGAAGGATTGACGTAAGGAAATTTTGTAAAACAAATTCGGACTACGATTCTTTTAGTAATTATTGACCGACTCGGTGTTCCCTTCTGGTTCTTATAACCTCACCCATCGGATAGGTAAGAGGTCCCCTAGAAGGGTTGGGTCCTTAGTTTGGTCCCAGAGGACATAACGTCCGTTTAAGAAATGGTCGACTCAATAGTCCCTTCGGGATAAACGATTTGTCACTTCGCAATAAGTCTGAACGTACCGTCCCCACCTCCTAAGTCCCCTCATACCCCCGTTCCGAGTCGACGAGTAAGGGCAGGTTAGTGGAAGAGTACCTCAGGGTAGGATGGTCTGATGACGAGGGAACCCCTCACACGCACACGATTCAATGAAGTCAACACAGGCTAAGAAACGTTGGGGTACCTGACACTGGGTGATCCGAGGAGACGAACCTCTTAGGGAACCCCCATCTTGACCAGAAAAAGTAAAAGAATCGTTAAAGTTTTTAAAAAAAACTTTAAAACTTAAAAACGGGTAAATCACTCCATAACATTTAGTGACATTCAAATTTACTACCCCTTATTCTCGGTTAAAGTCGAAAAGAAACGTAAGGGTCATATACTTGTGTGGTAGTCTTGTGTCTCGTTTTTGGTCCAAGAACACACAAACTAATCTTAAACACTTCTTTTACAATGATCAATTCGTAAAGGGGGTGTCCATTTTCTGGTGAACCTCCCGTGACCCAAAGTAAAAAGAAAAGAAAAAAATTTATTTAAGTGTAAGAGAGGTTTAAAGGAGGTTTCATTCTGGTCTGACCTACTTTTATCGAAAGGAATTTTGTTTATAGGAAAATAAGGGTGGGGGTGGGGTGGGGCCGAATATTTTAGAATTACTTACTCGGGAAGGACCTCCGAAAAGTAATGAGTCCCCGGTCTCCCTTGTCAGAATGTAGAAGTAATAAAGCTACGACATAGAATGTATTACTTGTCGTCCGCCGGAACCACTAGTACTAAAGGACCTCGGACCCCAAACTTCGTCAACCACACTCTACAAGGACCGTGAGTTCTACCCAGTCACGGGTCTCTCGGTCACCCCGACTCCCAGTCCTTCCATAAATGGTCTCGACTTTTCTGTTTTAAAGGAAGGTCCCAAAGCCCTCGAACCATACGAGTGAGAAAGTTTCAGTCCCGTCCCTCTGACCAGAATAAATCTTCCTTTATTCTAGGACCTTTGTATATTTTTTTATGACATTAATTGTAAAATAAGAGTTGTCGATTCTTACCTGTTATTTCGTTCGTTAAGGGACCGGAACCCCGGCAAGTGCCGACGTGTCCTTCCTTGGTCGGTCGCTCCGTAGTGAGGACCCCCTCGGTTACAGACCCCCGGCGTCCCAAGAGACACTTCCTTCCACTCTTCGTACACAGCATCTCCTGTGTCTGTACCCGTTACCGGGACCCTTTGTCCAGACAAGGTCTCACAAGACTACGTGAGGTCCACCTCCCTCGTTGTCGCCGTCTCGTCCACTCACTATGCCCGCTTCGAGACCCGTCACAGGCGGGTTCGTCCGTCCCGGCCGTCCTTTCGGCCTCCGACACACGACCCGGAGAGGTTCCCCACCACTCCCCGAAAGTTTTTAGATTTATCACCCTCTATTGACTTAAACCCTGAAAATCCCCCTTTATATACTATGAAAACTTTTATAATTAGTGAATAAAGGGAGGAAATTTAAAATATATAAAAAACAACAATAAGTCAACAAGTCAGTGAAGGTTGAGAAACACTGGAGTACCTGATGTCGTGGGGTCCGAAGGAACAGGAAGTGGTAGAGGACCTCGAACGAGTTTGAGTACAGCTAGCTCAGTCACCGTGGTAGGTTGGTAGAGCAGGAGACAACAGGGGAAGAGGAGGACAGAAGTCAGTAAGGGTCGTAGTCCCAGAAAAGATTACTCGACCGAGAAACGTAGTCCACCGGTTTCATGACCTCGAAGTCAAAGTCATAGTCAGGAAAATTACTTATAAGTCCAAACTAAAGGAAACCCTAACTGACCGACCTAGAGGAACATCAGGTTTCCTGAGAGTTCTTAGAAGAGGTTGTGGTGACAAGTTTTCGTAGTTAAGAAGCCACGAGTCGGAAGAAATACCAGGTCAAGAGTGTAGGTATGTACTGATGGCCTTTTTGGTTTCGAAACTGATATGCTAAAGTCACAAGAGCGGCCTCTTCTACTCACATGTCCTTCAGGTGGTGGAAATCATATTTATATGTATGTATGTATTTATATGTATGTGTACCGAAGGGTTCACTACGATCACCATTTCTTGTACGGACCGTTACGTCCTCTGTATTCTCTGCGTCCAAATTAGGGACCCAACCTTTCTAGAGGACCTCCTTCTTTACCGTTGGGTAAGGTCATAAGAAGGGGTCCTTTAGGGTACCTGTCTTCTCCGGCCACCCGATGTCAGGTACCCCGACCAGCGGTTCTCAGTCTGAGTTGACTCGTTTACTCGTAATATATGTATATTTTAAATATTTCCGTTGAAGTATATATAAGAGGGGGTAAAACAAATAGGGGAAACTGTATTTACTTTCACTCCAGGTCTGTACGTCGTGTTGTCCCACCCCCTTGGGTCTCGGTCGTTGGGACGACGGTCGAGATCCGGGGACCCCTCCGAGGTCATGGGGATGGACCTAAAATATGTAGAAAAGGTGAGTGAAATCCCCTTCCACTATATCCTAGAAGAGAGACACCCATAAGTTTCTCCTTCACAAAATTGAAAATAGAACAATTAAATGCCTTACTGAATGACTATATTACTTCTACCCCTTTTTTTGTTCGTTTGTAGACTTAATTGGCTTCTTTCCTTAGAACAAGGAAGGTACAGGGGTTTCACCTAACGACGCATTCCGACGGACCCTGTCCAAACATAATCGTAGTTTCTTATTATCTCAATAATAATAACACTCTGTGATTTATATATCACAGTCTTATATGTATCACAGTTTATATTATCTCAAAATCGTGACTTCCCGAAAAGTTCAGTAGACCAGGTTAAACCTTTCATAAATAATTAGAGACTTAACCCGAGGAACCGGAGACTTTTGACGACTCCTTATCAAGATTACCAGTCTTTTCTCACGACCCGTAACGTAGTGACAGACTAGAGAAAGGTTCAGGTCGGTAGAAATCAGTCAGGGGAGGTTCCTGGACCTACGTCCACATGGTCGTAGACCGCGAGAGCTCCCTACTTGAAATTTCACAAGAAACCATGGGTGGCCCTGGCGTGCAGGAGTCCGCTGGTTTCGTAACAAGTTTGATGACGTAAAAATAGGTCACAATACTCCTAGTCCCGTAGTGTATCCAATTTTAGGTCTGTCAAATGAGTCTCCGGATGGAGAGGATAATGGATTTTGTACACTCACGAGGACTACTTACGACTACAGAGAGAGGGTGTTATTACGAAATGAGTCCCTACCGACTGCACGAAGGGTGTCTGTGAGTCGCTTACACACTAATTTCTATTTAAGTCAAGTGTCGACAGTCCTAATGGTTTAACATTGACGAGAATTCACTTCCGTAAACAGACTCTTTTCTACTCTGCGTTAAAAGTCTTGGTCACCAAATACCCATGGAGGGTCCCATTACCCGAGGAAATATTGACCTCAAATAGAAGGACTTTCTGTTTATTCTCGAAACCCAAAACGACAATCACATTCTCGTCTTACACAGACGACTAGTAGTTTCTCCTATAAACTGTAGAGTACCTGCATGGGTAACTTCCAGAAACTCCTCTTATAAGTAACCGAACAAGAGAAGCTCTACCTCTGTCTAACCCACTCGACAGGTACCCCGGTAAACAGAGTTTGACAGCCGGTGACTGTCGAGTAAAGATGGTCTTGTGTAGGGTACCTTCCCAAGACTTTCGTTAAGTTCAATGGAGACCATTACCGTGATAACTAGTTCGACACCTACCCCACTTCCATGGACGGACGGAACCTACTTACCGAAATAACATAGAACACTGTTAACTAAAGGGAAAACGACTCCTGTGTCCGACCTCTATTACACTCTGTTGACATAATTACTGGTTCACCGAAAATTGTCTACTTACTACCGCTCCCTCATACATGCCTATTAGAATGTCTCCTGTTTATTAGAACGAACACTTTATGTCGACCTTTACGCTTGAGAAAATGTCGACTCCAGGAGTGAGGACCGACTCCGACCTGTTCGACGGTGTCGTAAACACCATGTTTAAATCCTAAAGGAATTTTCTTTTTGACCACTTTCTTTTTGTACACCTTAAAAATCCTTCGTGTTGTAAAAAAAATTCATAAAATTTTTGATAAAAAAATTAACCTTATATCAACTAAATGTCACAACACAATCGAAGTCCCTATCTTCTCGTTTCACGAAATCAATATACATGTATATGTGTAAAGATCAAAAGAGTCTAAGGAAAGGGTATATCCAATAATGTCTCATAACTCATCTTAAGGCACAAGATGTCCTCCAGGAACAACTAATAGATAAACTATTCTTCGTGTTAAAATTTACCTCGGGGATCCTCCGGTTCCTACCCTCTTTTACCGAGACTCCGAACTGACCCGTCGTCCGTGAAACGTAAATTAGGAGTACTGTTCAGACCACCCATGGATCCCTATTCGTAGGAAGTAGGATTCGTCCACTTCTGTCATTCGTTCAGGTTAGTCACCTGTCCCCAAGTCGACCTCTGAGTACGCAGGTCCAGGTTTCGGTCCCAAAAGGTACTAGGAAGAGGTCGAAATCAGATTCAGCTATCGACGTGTGCGACCTGTCTCATAGACACTTAGTACCAGAAAGAAGGTTGTCTTGGAAGTTTTAAGGGAAGGCTCGTGGGACCCAGAGTGGCGGTCGTCTTATTGACGAAGACAAGTTTACGTTTATGCGGAGAGGGTGGGAGGTCCGTGAAGAGACCACGGAATGATGGAACCCTATTTTAGACTGGGGGATTGTACCGGATTACCAGTAAGGTCTCGACCAGACACGGTAGGGGAACGGGGGCGGAGAGTCCTGGGTCGGCACGGAGGAGAACGTCCGGACACCCTGATAGGGTCGGGTGTGTGTCCCCGTAGAAGTGGGGAGGTATCGGGGGGTCCTGACGTCAGGACGGACGGGGGTAGTGTCGGAGGAGGGGTGTCGTTCTAGTGGGACCAGGGGAGGACGCTAGAAGAGGTAGACGGTAGAATGGAGGACCGTGTGTCGTCTCCTGAGTTGTCATAGACGACTAACCTACTTACTTTGAGTAGATTTGGGTAGAGGAATGAATTGACAGTTTTTTGGTAGGTGTCTACATCGATGTAAATTATACGAGTAAAAGGTCTTTCCTAATGTCTCTTTACTCCAATGAACTAGTTTAAGAATAAGACTTCTGAAGTAACATAAGGTCCGGTCAGGTTATTGACAGAAAATTATACTAAAAAATTTTATAAATAAATAAATAAAATGAATCAACGTCGTGTGACCGAATCAACGGGGAGTCGTCTACCCTAACGTCAAGGGTCTGGTCCCTAGCTTGGGATCAGGGGACGTAACGTTCCGTTTAAGAATTGGTGACCTCGTGGTCCCTTCAGGGGGTTTTAACCTAAGGTGTAGTTACTGAAAGTTGGTAGTTCTTGGTGAGTTGGAAGAGAAATTTCAATAAAACAATTCTTACACCTTCTCATCTTGTGTAACTTTCTTTTTTATAGTAGTTCGATAACAGTTCAAAACCCCGAATTATAAGTTTGGTACCTGTGACAAAAGATATTTAATTTAATTATGTTCCGATTGTTAAAATAGTGTCTTGGTCTCCAAAGTGTAACATATGCTGGAGGATATTTTGTTGTACCGCTATAATAGTCTCACTATTTTTACAAGGTTCCGAAACCGGATTAGTAGAGTGAGGACCCTTCAATAGGATTTCTTTATTAAGTTTCGTTTGTCTCCGACATGTGAACCGCTAAAAAGGACGTCAAAAAGGGGATGAAAGGAATGGTAAAAGTAGTAGTAAGTTCCTTTCGTCGTCTGTGTTATAAATGTCTGGTGAAGGGGAGATCAACTACTTGAGTAATTCCCGTCCTTGGACTGAGTAGGAACGTACACTACATTTTATATATTATTCACGGAGGTACAAAATATTTTCGTTATTTATACGTGTGTGTGTGTGTGTGTTTGAGGAGATGTTTTCAGATTGTTTTTTTTTTTTTTCTCAGTTTATAAGTTGTTTTCTTGTCAAAATTAATGGACAGAGGTGGAAAGGATGTATGCTTCTGTTACACTAAGTTCGAGACCGGACCCTCTTCCTGGGGTGTCCCCTTAATTGGACGAAACCCTTCGTCCAATCTCTTCCAAAAGACTCACTCCAGTAAACACGAGTGCAGAAATATTCCTACCCCCTGATCCTTCCCCGAGGTCCGGACCAGGAGACGTTCAAGTGTCTCGTACCACATTTCACCGGCTCGGAACACCTCCGACCAGACACTGGACTCAGGATCGTGACAGGCTTTAGATTCCAGTCTACGCCGACCTGAGATCCTTTGTGCGTTTCTTTCGGTCTCAGCACGTGAAAGACGGGTCTTCAAAGTTGTACTTGAAGTGAGTCTTTTCGTGAAGTAACACTATTAGTCCGTTGTCGCTGAAACACCGCCAGAGAATTTTTGACTCTAATACGGGTTACAAACGTTTGTTTTCACAATAAAATTCGATAGGTGTTTAAAGGTTACTCCTCGACTACTAAGTTTCTAGAGGACTCCTCTACCCTTTGTTTAATTCGAGGACTTAAGTTCTCCAGTTTGGACTGGGGAGAGAAGAGAACCAGATTACACAGTCTTTACTTCTCTAGACTCTCGGTAGACTCGAGTCCTGGGGCTCCTGGGACTACACCGCACCTGGAATCGTTTGGGTCTCGACTAGAATCAAGTGCTTCCTACTCCTTGTGACACCCCGTCCACTTACGAAGAGATTTTGTATTTATACCCACGGGTAACCCAAAACACTCCTAAGTACCTTATCGGAGACTTAGTAACGAGGGTGTTTTGGTTTCACATTCAGTTGTGTACCTTATCTTTATACGATCGTGAAACCTCAACTCGAGAACCCTTTACGATTGTCCCTCCACTTATTACGAAAATGTAATTTTTATGACTCTTACCTCAATTTTTCATATTTGAAACTCGACCTTTAAATTTTTCAGTATCCCTACATTGTATATCCTACCACTAAAATGAATTATGACACAACACATACAACTTCAACGACTCCAATCTAAAATTTTCAAAAGTAGTTTTCTTTTTTTAGACATTGACATACCACTACCTACAATTGGTAACCTGTATTTGGTTAAAACATTTTTAAAACACTTTATGTGTTTATAGCTTAGTAATTTTTTATAAAATTTTACGGTAAACGTCGTTGTACTTACCTGGATCTCTACTAGAATGATTCATTTCATTCAGTCTCTCTCTTTCTATTTATAGTGTACTATAATGAATATAACCTCAGATTTTATACTGTGTTTAGTTGTATAGATGTTTTATTTTTGTCTGAGTATCTGTATGCCTTTTCTGAACAGCGGTTCCTCAGCGCCCCCTCTCCCTTCCTAACCCTCAAACCCTAATCCTCTGCATTCGATCATATGTATCCTATCTACTTGTTGTTCTACGATGACATATCGTGTCCCCTGATATAAGTTATGGGATTCTGTTTGGTGTTACTTTTTTTATATATAGACATATGGACTCAGTGAAACCACATGTCTTGAAGTTTGTTGTAACATTTAGTTGATATGAAGTTATTTTAACTTTTTGTTTTCGTGTGGTTTGGTCCCTTTTTATATGGTGTACGGAGTATAGTCGTTCAATGATTTAGTGACACTAGTCTAAATTTGACAGAAGTAAAATCAAAAAACAAATTATATTTTTTTATTCTCATCATTTGTTAAGATACAGGATTCTCTGATATTTAACCTCACTCTTTTTATAAATTAATACATAGTGAAAATCCTTTTAACAAGTCGTCCTTCATTAAAAGAGACCCCGTAAAGAAAAACATCCATTATAAATAATCCTGAAAGAAACGACGAAGTCGATGATCTTTTGAATATCAGTAGAGACGTCGACTGAGATTGTTACTCGACAACTTTGTGTCCCACAACCCCTCGTCCTTAAACATGATTTGGTAGGTTGGTAGAGTAGAAGACGACGGGGGAAGCGAAGGACGGGAGTCAGAAAGGACCGTAGTCTCAGGAAAAGTTACTTAACCGACAAGCGTAGTCCTCCGGTTTCATAACCTCGAAGTCGAAATTGTAGTCAGGAAGGTTACTTATAAGTCCCAACTAAAGGAACTCCTACCTGACCAAACTAGGGAAAGTACCTAGTGTCGGAACAGTACCATTTCCCCAAGAGTATTGAGTTACTTCGGATCTCGGTACAGCACGTCCCGTGGGTTCTGTCTTCCCAGTATTACAACTCAAGACTGTTTGACCCCGGGTGACCTTCTCCGTTACCGTTGAGTGAGCCCATAAGAACGACACTCATGGGGTGTTTGTCATACTTTTTCATTTTATTCTAATGTACGATGTATAAAGATATTTGAGACTTTAGAGATCTTTTTGTTGTTTTACGAAGTGTTGGAGTTTTTCTAGAGTAAGTACGGATTTCAACGTGTCGAAGTGTCATACGAAGAAAAGAATTTAAACCCTCCTTTTTAGTTTCTCACTCTTCTACTCATGGAGTTTCGTTGTCAAAAAGTTACTACCGGGGTCTGGTTCTCGTGGTCTTCGTGGGTCCTTCCGTGTATGATTTTTACGTTTGAGAAACGGGGTAAGAACACGAATCAACGAGTCAGTAAAGGTTAAGAAGCGTTGGAATTCTTGACATCGGGTGGTCCGAGGAGACAGGTACCCTAAGAGGTTCTTTCTTATGACCTCACCCCACGGTAAGGGAGGAGGTCCCCTAGAAGGGTTGGGTCCCTAGCTTGGAGACAGAGGACGTAACGTCCACCTAAGAAATGAAAGACTCGGTGGTCCCTTCGGGAGAGACCGGGGTCGGGTCTGGTCGACCTAGGTCTTGACACGTCTCGCCCTCCCTAGTCACTCACACACAATATTGTTCGGAACGTCCACTACGAGTGGTCCGGACTTACCCCACTTGTGACGTAAGACCCCAGCCCTTAGGGGTTTCTCGTGTTATAAACGTACTCTAGACCTCCGTCGGTCGTTGGAGGTAAGAGTCCCCTAGACGTCGGGGTACAGAATCCTTCGACCTAGTCGTTCTTCTCAGATCTTACCGTACCCCTTATCCGTGACTTCCTCCCTCTCTCTACAGGTGTGACATTCACTTCCCATCTCTTGTCCTCCAAACGTGTAGATGTAGTCCATACCCCGGGGTCTCGGGTATTTCAGATCGTTTTCGGTGTTTGGAAATACCCGAACACAGACGTTGAAAAATGTTGGAGGTTCGGGGAGTTCCACGTATTGTCATATATGAATCCTCCCAGAGTCGATTCCGTGGTCGTGTCCAAACTTTTCGAATTCCTTTCTACTTTCCGACACATGAGTTCCGACCGGAATCTTTAGTCGGTTTCCTTTAGTGTTTTTGACGTGACCCGGTAGAAAATTTCTCTAGACAGATGTAAAGATCGTCAAAATAACTCCGTATAAACTTTATGATATTTTGAGTGAGTTACGTTCGCATGTTAAATTACTAGAATCATTGGTTGGGTTAATTATTTGAAAGGTAGTGGAGTCATTTAAGGGTGTGTGGGCATACACCAATTAGGAGACAGACTAGGGTCCCCGAAAGAGGGACATTGTTTAGACAGAAGAGATGTGTAAGGCTTATTCATCTTAGTATGTTATACACCAGAGACGTTGAGCGAAGAAAGTAAGTCCTACAAAAACTCCATGTTGGTGAAACATCGTACGTAACAAACTCCTAAAGAAAAAAATTCAAAAAAAAAAAAAANAAAAAAAAAAAAATTACAACCGGTAAAATTTCAGACATAACTTAAGCAATGTTAAACGGAGACAAAATATAAAACCAAAACCCCGGTGTTCCGTACACCGTAGAATCGAGGGTGTGGTTCCTAGTTTGGTCGTCGGGGACGTACCCTTCCGTTTCAGAAGTGGTTACCTGTAGGTCCCTTCAGGGACTAAAGAAAATTATCTGGGACTGACCCTTTCTGACTTCCACCCTCTTCCCCTACTGTATCCTATTCTACCAATCCACCGTAGTGGCTAAGTTAGTTGTACTCAGACTCATCTGAGGTCCTCAACCACTACCTGTTCCTCCGGACCGCACGAAGTCAGGTACCCCAGCGTTTCTCAGTCTGTACTGACTCTCTGACTTGACTTATAAGATGACGTACCTTTATTTTTGTACGATAAATAGGTAAGTGATGACGACCTGTAAACCTAATAAAAGTAAAAAAGCCGGTACTTCCTATTAGGACAGTACTTATAAATAGATTGTGGAAACGTATCTGTATACAAATCAAAAGACCCTAACTTAAGGTCCTACCTTAACGATCCTGTCTATCATTCAAAAGAGAGAAAAAAAAAAGAAAAGAAAACCGGTGTAGTACTCCGGATACCCTAGAATCAGGGGTTGGTCCCTAACTTGGACCCAGGACCGTCACTTTCGGGACTCACGATTGGTGACCTGACGGTTCCTTAAGTGAACGAAGTGAAAAATTCTTTTACGGTTTGACAAAAGGTTTCACATACCTGATAAGGGTGGTCGTTACACAAGATCCACGACTCAGGTCAGAGAGGTGTAGAAACGGTTACGGACGATAACAGAAATAGTAATAATAGTTTTGGTAAGATCGCCCCATGTGACCATGGAGTGGCACTGAAATTACAAATAAGGGGATTCCTGATTCCTCCAACTCTTATAAAAATATACGAATAAATGTATACAAATAGAAGAAACGACTTGATAGACAAGATTATGAGACGAGTAAAAAATAACCCAACGAATACAATAACACAATATACTCAAGAAATATGTATGAATTGTTTTCTGAAAATAGTCTATGTATTAAACATTTGTAAAAGAGTGTCAGACATCGAATATAAAAGTGAAAACATTAGTATACAAGACTTTATACCTTTGAAGAGTAAAGATATAGTAAGTTAAATAGTCAAAAAAGGGGAAAATACTCAATACTAAAACGACAACTTAGATTCTTGAGAAACGGGTTGATTTCCAGTACTACTACAAAATAAACAATGATATATTTTTAATGCATCAAATTTCGGAATGTAACTTAAGACACTGAGTAAAACTCAATTACAAACATACACCTCACTAGATTCGTTCCTAAATTCAATAAAAAAAGGGGAAAAATGTGTTCCCCTTTTATTATCGGGGTCGGGGTAAACAACTTTTCCGAAAGTAAAAGGGGGGTCCCTTTTACGGAAACATACAACCACTTTTTATTTATACATTCCTAAGTGTAAGTCCTGAGTGAAGATCTGAAAGTTAAGACAAGGTAATGACGTACAGATAGGAACATGGTTGTAGTGTCAAAAGCTAATAACTCTGAAATATCATACGATACTTTAACCTCTCGTGGTTAAGAAGTCAAAACAATAAAAGGTTTAACAAAACAGATAGGAAATACTAGGTATCCTTAAAATTCTAGTCGAAAAGTTAAAAACTGAGTTTTTCATACGACCCTAAACATATCTTAAAGTAACTCAAATATCTAGTTAAAACCTTCTTGACGTTAGAACTACTATAACTCTGAAGATAGGTATTTTACAGAGAGGTAAATAAATATAGAGGAAAGAAAGGTATTATTACACATCGAAAGTCACATGTTTAGAACGTGTAAACAACAATTTAAGGAATCAGAAGATAAGAAAAACTCCGATAACGTTTACCTTGATAAAAGACAAAGTAAAAATGACAGGGATCACCAGTGATCACCAAGTGACAAATGTCTGAAAAATATGTAATTAGACGACAATGAGAAGTAATCAAGATTAACAACACACACACACACACACGTATAAAACCTTAAAAAGTTTACGTCTTAGTACTGTACGGTCTCGTTTCCGTTGAACTGGGGAATTAAACGCAATGGTAATAAAAGAAGAAAAGGGGTAGTACATCTCATCGGTGATGTCATTACCTATGTTCACCGTCTTCACCCATCAGAACGGAAAAGGGACTGGAATGACTGTGTCGTGGGTCGGAAAGTGATAATGCGTACTACAATGGGTACCGATACCCAATAAGAGGCCACCGAGTCTCCCATTTCTTAGACGGATGTTACGTCCTCTGGACCCAAGCTAGGGACCGAACCCTTCTAGGGGACCTCTTCCCTTACCGATGGGTGAGGTCATAAGAACGGACCTCTTAAGGTGCCTGTCTCCTCGGACCACCCGATGTCAGATACCCCAGAGTTTCTCAGTCTGTGTTGACCCGTTGATTGTGAAATGAAACGTAAGAATCGACCTGAAATAGTCCTACTCTGTAAAGTGAAAACGATAAAACAACCCTCGAAATTAGTAGTCACTCACTACTTATAACAGTCTCTGAAAAGGAAGTAAAAACTCCAGTAATAAAAAATAAGAAGTAGAAAAACTATTATACATATAATGGAACGTTCGACTCCTATTTAAAGTGTACCAATATAACAATAGTAGGAAAAATACCGCGACTTAAGTCTAACAGTTATAAAACAATTCCTCAAAAGGTGGATATTTAGTGTCTTTTTTTACTAGACATCAACACAAAAGACACACTACAGGAACGAAACGAAATCATGATCCCGGTATTATTAAGAGTAAAATTTTTAAGTAAGTAAACAAAGAGTGACACGACGTAGAAGTAACGACGCGTACCCGAAAGAGATCAACGTCACTCGTCCCCGATGAGAGTTCGACGTCGTACCCTCGAAGAGTAACACCATCGAAGAGAGCACCTCGTGCCCGGGACCTCGTGCGTCCGAGTCATCAACACCGTGCACCCGAGACAACAGGGTGTCGTACACCTTAGAAGGTCCAGTCCCGAGTTTGGGTACAGGGGACGTGACCGTCCACCTAAGAGTCGGTGACCTGGTGGTCCCAGTTGGTGGAACAGCTAAAAGAATCACTAAAAAGATTCGTAATTTTATAAATAGTAATAGATGAGGTCTAATTATGATCGAATTAAAGTGATTTTATCCTTTAACAAATGAAAAGAGAACACTGAGACACGTGGTTCTTGTATGGGATAATGTCTCACAATGCTTTTATCACCACTCATCGTTGTAAGATCATACATTTTGAGTCACTCTTTTGAACAAACATACTAAGCATCTTGATCTTCTTCCTGTGACTCCAGGTGTCTCACCCTTAAAGAAATTTAAAAAGAGAGAGATGAGAAGTAGGGATGAAAAGGTAGAGAGACAAAACTACGCAATCTTACCGAATAAGTAAACAGTCTATATACATAACGTATAAAAGGGGTTGTACGCCCGACGAAACGTAACCACATTATCACAACAAACTACTTATCTCCAAGAATTAAAATTATTTTAAGTTGAATAGTTAAGAAAGGTATACTATTCAGAAAATTCTTAGAAAATTTTAAGTTGAAACGACTTAATTTTAATATTTCTACAAGAGACAAAAGGAGACTTTCGTAATTGAAAGTATAAATTTAGACATTATATAAACCTTAGCTTAAAAACCATGATACACTCCTTCCTCAGTTCTATGGAAATAGAGGTCCGACGATAGGTTGAGTGGATCATGGTAAGTGACCTTTCTAGTGGGGGAGGGGACTCGGTGTCCTAGTCGTAGAAGTACGTAGACCACTAGAAAATGCGGACTCAGAAAAGACTGAGATAAGACAAGGGTAAACAGTCAAAAAACTAGAAACTCTGTTATGGTGTCACACAAGTAGTGAAAATATCACATCTAAAATGTCGAGACAATAAGAAGAAAACATAAAGTGACCGATCGAAAATTGAAGACATAAAGGTACATCTAAAATTTTGGTTGAACCATTAAACGTGTATTTTCAGTGACATAAATAAAAAATAACCGTAATACGACTTATGTGTCTAAAACAAATAAATTGTCTTATTAAACTCCGACGGTTGTAGAAATGTAATGACTCAAAAGACTAATAATATAACAGATAGGAAGGTAAATGACTCCTAAAGAAATTAAAGAGAGTTATTTTGAAATTCTAAAAATTCACACCGTTAGAACAGGTTCAAACGATACAAATGAAGATTGATAAACTTTACAAACTGCAATAAACTTTCTCATCAAAAATTAAGTAAAGATAAACAAACAACGACCATAGATATGTCTTGTCGACTAAAAATGTATGGTTAAAATATTTTCTTTGTCATATTAGTTCATAATTAAGACTATGAGTATCAAAGGAAATAAAAAATACCTGTTTTAATATCATAGAATTCGTTACTGGTTCACAAAGGTACTCTATCCACGATAAAGAAACCATTTTTAAAATCTTTTCATATGACAACTTCGGTACGCCCTTACCAGGTAAGGAATACTCTTCCTACAGAGCGCGTGTGTGTGTGTGGTAAACTACGACACGTTGAGTGATATACGCCAAATCAATACTAGAATAGGACGACAGACTTTATGTGTTCTCTTTTTTGTTTTAGGTTAGCACAGATTAAGAATCACGGAGAGTGCATAAAAGGTTCTTTCACGAAGATTATTACACTTTAGAGACATAAATAGAATATTAAAACATTTTTGACAGGAAAGAGAGATTTTTTATCGGTAGGAGTAAGAGATCACCTTTATTTCGACATTTATTGATTGTAGCTCATCGTGACTTATGAAGTCCCTCTATGTGTCAGGGACACTTAACACGAAAGGCACATGTATGAAGGGGAGTCCATATTGTAAGGTGTAACCTCTTGGCCTCAATTCGGGTTGTTCTGAGAGTGTAAAGTTGCGGTTGCGGGATGTGGACGGTCGAAAGAAGGAGACTCACGAGTTTCATTCTTTTGCACAAGTGCACGTCCTACCTCAGAAGACCAGCGGCCGAACTTCCCTTGCGTACGGTACTCACACTCACACTCACACTCGACGGAGACTCCGTGTCCTCGCGGACTCTCTCGGGCCTTAGGACTTCGGTCGTCCTGTGAGTGACTTAGTGTCTTTTTCGACTTTTGGTCGGGGTGTGTTTGGTGGTAAAATAGGCTCTTGTAGGAGCCCTCTAACTACATATGTTCAGTTGTTGCACTTACAAAATCCAATATACACTAAACACTAGTAAATAAATATAAGGTCCGTAAGAACTAAAGTTTGAAGACATGGAAACTAGGTTCACTAAAACCGTCGAACGTTGACTTGACAATAATACGAAGACAACCCTCTTCCTCATCCAATTACGGTGTCCAATTTTGTAATCTGACACTTTCACTTCTGACTAAAGGATTCTAGTCCTGAATTTTGGAAGTACAAGGTGGGTTCGATTCAGATAGGTTCGTACATTAAAATATATTCCGTAGTGAAGACTACAGGACATTAGATTGTATAGTCTACACATTGGAAAACAATACTTCTGTGACTAAAGACACACGTCGATATCCCTGTCTGGTGGTATTTAATAAGTGACTAGAGTTAGTCGATAATGTCCTGAAACTATAGGTCCTCTTTGACAAGAGTAAAAAGTTCGTTTTAAAAGTGATTCTTAAGGTTCGTGGTAGACGGGGCAGTTCCAGTTTTAAGATATAGGATGTGGATCTCTGTCTACTTTCGGTCTAATACAGATCGCTTATACAACTTTGTTTTGAATTTCTCTTGAATGTACTAATCTGTGTAAATTTAAATAAATACCCAGGTAAAGACTTTTATTTCAACAAAAGAAAAATATATTAACCTAGTTTGGAAACTTATGTTTAGGAAAACATTATGAGGAAGAATTAGATAGAAAATTTTTTGTATAAGTAGGAGGAAGATTCTCAGAGATTCTATTATGAGTGGTTTAGGACGGAATAAAGTAGAATACGACAGAGAGTTCCAATCTCCGTCTCGTAAATCTTCAAACTAAAGTCTTGTTGGTAGATGAGAGGGGGGTTTTGTAGTCATATTATAATTTTGTAGGGCACTCAGAGACTGGTCTGGAATAAATATGTCTAAAATGAAAACTTGTAACAAACGAATAGGTTTTTTATTTTAATATAGAATTATTATTTTTGACTTGGTTTGTCTTTATTCACCGAAATTTAGAAGTATTGTAAAGTTGTATAGGTGTGTTCTATTTTTTAATTAAGTTTATTAAAGATTGTAATATGGGATTGACCCTATATAGAAGTCCCGTTTTTCTTGACGTTTTTTTTAGTACTTGAAACGGGTCATCCAAAGTACGACTAACACCATATTTGTCTTCTATAGGACACATAAAATACCTTTTCTTGTTGATTCGTTTTTATAACTATTATAACTCAATATATGTCTCTACCCCTGTTTCTATCTCTAGTTTTCTGTATTTCGTTTGTTTTGTCCCTTTAAACTTGTTACCCATATATATGACTTCCCATATAGAAACAAGGAACACGATGAATAGTTATAAGACATCCAAACTTTAAAAATATTTCAAACCCCCAACTTTTTTAGGAGTTCCTACGTTCAGTACAAAAGGATAGAAAACATTTGTAACTCTACTCCTGAGGGACTGACAGATTCCGGTTTTGAAACAAAAAATAGTATTGACTGTTCACTCTGTGTCAGAGAACCTATGAATCCTGCGGTTGATAAACTCAGTGAACATGACTTCGATAAGTGATTTATGACAACTGAGGCCCTTTCCGTCTTGGTCCGGCGGTTCGCGTCGCATGACGTCGGACCTGGAGTTTCCAGGACCAGGGTTTGGATGCGTCAATGGTCGAGGACGAAGAGGTCCGAGGGAAGAGAGGTGTCGGGTAACTCTACGACGGTGTAGGTCGAAGGTGTCTTTGAAGTGGAAGAGAGGATAACTGAAGAAAGTTATTAGATTTTTAGACCTAAAAATCTAATAACACTGACACCGTGGAGTATCGGTGTGTTGTCGTTTCCCGTACTACCGTCTTAGAGTCTTACTGGAGTCTGTGATCATTGTCGGGCCCATTGGCAGGCGGTGACTCTTCCGGGTGTAGAGGACCGAACTACAGGTCGTTGAGGTGTCGACTGTTCGACCACTGGAGTTTTCATTCGAGTAGTGAAGAAACTGTGTGAGACCAGCACTCCCTCAATGAAAGTAGAAAGACTCTGTGGGACGAGACCCGAGTAGAACGTAGTACCGGAACCCCGGTGTGTCTCCGCCGGGTTGAGGGAGGGTTCCGTCCTGGGGGACATGGACTTCTACGCGTGCGTACTGGTCTCAGTTGAGAAGGTTCGCGAAGTAGGTGGGTGGGTGGACCCAGTGTCAGGAAGTTCGGGGAGGACTTCTTGGGTGAGAGTAATTGTGGGGGTATTCACCACGGGTCTGTCCGAGTCTCGAGTCCATGTTTCGTCAAAGGTAGGACGTCCAACTCCTCTGTGAGAGGGACCGATTGGTGCAGGGAGGACGGTAAAGAGAAACTGTTTCGTGTCCGCCGAAGGTTAAAGGGGACTGGAGAGTGTACCTTTTTCTCTCCGAAGAAAGAGAAGGACGGCTTAAACGAATTCTTTTTATAAGTTGCTACAAGGTGCAAATTAAGTGATTCATTACTTTTCATTTACTCGGGTTGGTCGTACAAACTAAAGACTACCTTTCTCTCTTTGACGAAACGTTCTTGTTTGTTTCAATTTAATTTCATTCGCTGAGCGGGGCTGTCACCTTTAACTTAAAAGGAGGTTTCTTGAATTTGCGGAAATTTTGTACCCTGACTATGGCTATTCTCCCGTCCGGCATGACCTTGGGTCGCGGACACCCAAGGGGCCCCGGGTCTCCCGTTCCTGAGCGCACGATCCCGCACCTACGTTTACGGCTTTGAGTATTCGCAGGGTAGGACGTAGGACAAGAAATAGGGCAGGACGTAGGGTAGCACGGAGAGAAGGACGTAGGTGCCTTTCGCGAGCCCTCGGGACGCAGTAGCGCCGCGCGTCCCGGTTGGCGCGTACGTGGATGGCAAAAACGTCTACCCCGTCGTGACCAGGCCGAGCATGTGTCCCAGGTGCGTGAGTCAGACACCTGTGCGCCTGTGGCGCGTGTCGTGAAGGGGCGACCGGAGCGTCGCCGTGGCGAGCGTGCCCCTGTGGACGTTGTGTCCGGTGCCAGTCCCCGTCGCAGAGGTGGGACACGACTTCGGAGTGTGTGAAGGGGTCGGGTACTCCTGTCCCTGACTCCGACTCCTCCGAGGGGACCCGCGCTCACGTGGTTGGGCGGCCCTGGGCTCCAACGAGAGAGGGAGGATCGAGGTGTGGTCCCTCGGAGACAAAAATAATTGGGTGTATCACTCGAAGAAATGTTCGAAAGACAACTTCTTTATAAAAACAAAGAGATTTTTAATGTGTCGTGCAACATGTCTTAAGAACGGGTGGGTCCGTAGGACATCTAGGACGTATCGGGACGGGTCCCGAAGTCCCGGCCGGAAGTCCCGGGTGACAATAGTAGAGACGGGTCACTTCTCTCGTCTCGTCCTGTCCTTCCCCTCGCCACTCGGTTCCTCTTTGGATCCCGAAGAGTCTCCACCCGTGGACCGACTCTTCCACCCGTCCCCGACAGGGTTGTACTGGAGTAAATTGAGAGTCCCGTCGTCATTGGTGTGGATGAGGTTACTTCCGGGAACAAAGACCGTTCCTTTGACTCTGAGTCCACAGTCCGTTGACCGGTGTCCACCCCGTCTGGAAAGTAGTCTCCGTCCCGAACCCGAGGTCTCGGGTTCCGGTGAGTACCCGGTAGCGAAGGTAGTGGGTCACAGTGGTGCAGGAAGTGTAGGACCGAGGTGGACCGGAGAGACTTAAACGGTCGGCGACCGGGGTTACGAGGGGAAAACCGAGAGAGGTTAGGTCGTGTTATTCCCCGAAGGGTCCACCACGGTCACCATTTCTTGGGCGGACGGTTTCATCCTCTACATTCTCTGCACCCAAGGTAGGGACCCAACCCTTCTAGGGGACCTCCTCCCGTACCGTCGGGTGAGGTCATAAGAACGGACCTTTTAGGGTACCTGTCTCCTCGGACCCCCCGATGCTAGGTATCCCAACGTGTCTCAGTCTGTGCTGACTTCGTTGAGTCGTACGTCAGTTCACAATACCGGTAAGGACCGTTCCGACCTGTGACGGTTGTTTAGGGGAACATCATTGAGTCTGTCCAGTACCACCCCTACTATAAAGAAAAGGACCTTTAGGGGTCACCTCATTCAAAAGTAGACCCAACTGGGTCCTGTTTCACTTTGTCCTGTACGTCTGGGTCGTTAGTCTGTGACACTACACCCTGTCACGTCTACACCCCTCCCGACAGTTTGACTCAAAAGACCTGTCCCTCCGGGACGAAGTGAAAACGACCATTATGGACACCGTGTTGGTTGTGGTGTGTTTGCTGAGAGCACCGACGAGGGAACCTGATTTGTCACGTCTATAGGGTTTGACTTTAGAGGTGAGTCACTTGACTGTAGAGGTGGCTCACCGATCCAATGACGTACCTCGTTTTCGAGATGAACATGAATTTCTGTACCAAAGGTCCGTGATCTGGTGGTACATCGACTCTCAGTCCTCACTCCCCCCACACTCACACACACAAGTGTGAACTTTTTATTCTCTTTATTTTGTGACTTTTTTGTGAAATCTCAACGGGTCCTGTTTTGGAACTGACCAAACGTAATGTCGGAATCTTCAATGTCAGTTAGACGGTCGTTACATCTCCGTGTATAAACTCTGCACCTCGGCCGTACTCTTCCAAGAAAACGAAGGTATTGTTCGTACCGAGACGACGAGGGGAGACAGGAGACAGAGGATGGTCAAGGGGCGAGTCGGACATCGTAGGAGCACAGGTCCCACCCAAATGAGTCACTCGTCCTATACTTTTCTTGACACCCTAAAAGTTTTCGTCTCTAGGACTCAACGTTCCCGAGGTCGAGTGATGTCCAGTCTCCGAGGTCTCGTCTCCGTATTTCGTGTCTCACCCACCCAATCTGTCTCCCCTCCGTGGAGGGCGGGGTCTTCACTCCTATCAGAGTGACCCTCCCGATCTCTGAGTCCCTCCTCGTTCTCCCGGCCCTCAGTGACGTCAGACAGGAGTTTTTTGCCCGTGTCCCTCGAGGGACCACACGGTCGCCACTTCTGAGGTACGAGGGTTGCGTCCCCGTGTCCGAGTTAGGGGCTCCAGTTGATTCTAGGACGTACGGGGTACCACACCGACTCTTTTCCCGTTGTCGGTCCGTGGTGTCGTGTGGGACCGACAGTACGTCCTTCGTCCTTTTTCGGGGTAAACCCAAAGCCTTAAACTTTCCTTTCTTCCCGGGAGGACAGGACAGGGTCCTGTCCCGGTCTTTCCGAAGCAGTGTCCAGGATTCATCGGGGAGGACTTTTAGTCAGAAGAACGACGAGACCCGGACTCTGTCGTGGGACGGGGTGGTGTCTCGGTATGAGTTTAGTGTGTTCGTCGAACCTGACGACAAAAGAAATTCCTGACGTTGAACCCTGAAGGGATCAACAGGCACAACTCAAGACGGAGTTCCGGTGTCCACGTGTCGGAAAGTGATTCCGGTGTCTTCGTCTCGGGTCTTGGTTTCAGTGGAGACTTCGACTGACTGGGGGAAAAATTGACAACAGTTTTCGGGGACATTAGAAGTGCTTGCCTGATCCATTGAGATTTAATCCGTTTCTACGGGTTGTCCACCACGGTCATCATTTTTTAGGTGGACGGTTAGGTCCTCTGTATTCTCTACGCCCAAACTCGGGACCCAGTCCTTCTAGGGGACCTCCTCCCGTACCGTTGGGTGAGGTCATAAGAACGGACCTCTTAGGGTACCTGTCTCCTCGGACCTCCCGATGTCAAGTATCCCAGCGTTTTTCAACCTGTGTTGACTTCACTGAATCGTGTGTGTGTGTGGTGGGATGTGACGGGATTGGTCAGTGGATCACGGTTGGAAGGTCGTCCTTAAAAGAAACAAACCTCCGATGATTGGATGCTTTTGATGACTGACAGGGACCAGACGTCCTTCAGACAGGCGACACGAGTGTCGTGGGTGCAATAGAGACGAGAAACAAGAATTATTTGTGAGGGAAGACTTTACGAGACACAGACCTTTAATAAAAGGTTGCGTACGGGTTTGACGGAGTTGTCAGGTCACCAATTCTGAGACGTGAGAGTCACGTCTTCCGGGCTCAAGTTAGAGACCAGTCCCTTGATCTAGGGTGTATGACGTTCGGTGTTGTTTCTATCTTCCAGGGTACGACTGAACCGTGTCGGTTTAATAAGTACTTATTTAATTCATTGAATTTGACTATTTATTCAAAAAAAATTTTTTCGAAACGTTGAACTAGTTTCTAACCTAACACCCAAAATGATAGTGATTTATAAACCTTTAGGACCAAGTTGATACACCTCCAAACAAATGAAGAGTTTTTAGCCTCAAATCCGAATGTCAGTTCTAGTGTTCCCACAGGGAGGGTCTGAAATCAGGCACGAGACGGAAGGGGTTGGTACACACACCGATTTTTGGGGGAACGGGTTACCATCGTCCGCCCCCGTCGTCTGACCGGAGATCCTGGGACCACCCTCCAGTCGGACGTGTCTCGGACTAGCCTAAGGTGTGCCGACGAGGCTAAGGTCCGTGGTCCAGACTCGTGACGGGCTCGGTGTCTTAGGAGTCGATGGTCGAGCTCGTGGTTTTCCGGAGGACGGTGGGGCACAAGACAGGAAGTCAAACGTGACTTCCATTCCTACGGATCACGTAAGGATTTAGACACTCATCGTTGCATTCGAAGATTCCACGTAAACACGTCAGAGAGGACAATCGTTATCGATGGATGTGACACGTATTGTGTAGGTCACTGACTTTATAGTAGGAGACGTCAGAAGGTCAATGTTTAGGTTCAAAACATCTCTAATCTTTAATCTACGTCTCGGACCTTCTCGTGAACCAGTAGACTCCTTTTCCTCAGGTGAGAGTTCCTTGGGTGGTACCTGACTTCATTAGTTGACAACACAACTTCCTCTTCTTTTGCTAAAAAGTCTTACTCTCATTTCTATTCGAGATACAGCAAGTAAGTAAATAGGGTCAGGACTCCGGTCTACTACTCGGGGGTGACACACGATAAAGGTCTTTCTACCCTTATAACCAGTACCGACCCTCCCCTCACTACCGGTCCTTCCGGCCACTCCCCGGTCGTTAACCGGCCGGACCCTAGGTTCAGACCTACGACTCCCGACGAGACAGAGTGTCCGGAGGAGACGAAAGTCTCAGTGGGGTCACTGGCACTGAATGTTTGTCGAAGATTCACCTAGAGTAGACTTCCCGAAGGAACCACCGGGTCTACCACTTCTTAGACGGACGTTACGTCCTCTGGGGTCAAGATAGGGACCCAGTCCTTCTAGGGGACCTCTCCCTTCACCGTTGGGTGAGGTCATAGGAACAGACCTCTTAGGGTACCTGTCTCCTCGGACCGCCTGATATCAGGTACCCCAACGTTTCTCTACCTATGATGACTCGTTGATTGTGAAAGTGAAAATTGGACTTCGTTTTGGTACTTCTTGTCTGAACGACCTTGTACAAAAGTGACTTGATAGATACTTGTCTATTTTCTTTCTATGATTGAACTGTCACTGATTTCACAAAAGTATCAATCTCGGAATCTTACGAGTCATTACTGCACGTACAGGTATAGTGTACACGTATCCGTCATTCTGAGATTTATGACTCAAATAAAGATTTGTCAATTCATCCTTGTTCGTTACATTAAATGTGTGCTTTACTAAATGTGTACTTTACATTTTACTCCGGAAGTACTACCTGTGATGAATGTAGTTAGCGGAGTGTGCATTTACTAGACACATTCACTCATCACCAAACCCTTCTGGAAGACACGTTCAATAGATAATCGTCAACATAAAATAGGGTATATAAAGTGTAAGTACTTAAATCCACGTCAGTCTAGAGACAGACATTCCTCGAAACGGAACACAGTAAAGTATTGGTACCAATACTAGTAATATTGGCACTCTTCCTGGTCCGAGACTTTGTGTCGTCCTTTGATAACACAAGTTTCCGACTTAAGCTTAGAGTGAGAACAGACACAGGATTTGCAGAAAGATAAGAGTTCTGTCGTTGAATAAAACATGTTGTACATGAGAAGAAAAAAGATGAAGAAAATGAGTCGTAACACTGGAACTCTATATAGACACGACATCGTATGGTAAGGAAAAACTAGTATAAGGTAACCTATCTGTCCGACGTCAAACACATAAGTAAATGAATGAATACCTGTAAACCCAACAAAGATCAAACCCCGACAATGGGTATTTCGACGTTACTCTTGAGCCCCTGTGTTTTTTCTTTGGTTAAACGTCTGTGAAGGACGACGAGGTAGGACGGATGTGTCGTGGAAGAGGAGTGGTAGGCCGTCTTACAGGTGGATGAACCCTTACGGTTATATGAAAAGAATTTAGACCAAAGATGTGTACAAAGACAGGACACGACGGTCTTTTCCGGCCACCGGGTCCACTCTTCAGTTTCTACGGAACACAGTGCACTTAAGACGACAGACTGATTGTTGGTCGTAATATAAAGGTTAGACCTTGAAACAGGACCCCAACGACCGTACCTTCGGTACTTTCGGGTGATTAAGGTGCGACTTACGTCTACGGAGACGGTCTTGTCTGCTTACTCTCTGGTACTTTTAGGATCATTTTACAGGGTTCTTTAACATTGTAAAAGTATTTACACTAATTAAATACGTACTTCTCTACAGTCGGGTCTGGAAAGAGTTGATTTTAGTAAGTTGGACTTTATTTGAGAAGAGAAATAAAGTAGGTAGTCGTCTCTCTAGGAGAAATAAAAAGATTGACAACATGACAACCTAAGACGTTTCATTCTAATTGTACTTTTGTTTCTCTTTGTGACTTTAGACCCCGAAGGGAGAAGGAAGGGGCAAGGACGATGGGGTAGGAGAGGAAAGAAGTTTAGAGACATTCGGGGTCCCGGGGAACTTAAGGAGGTCCGCGTGACCGGCTCTCATGTCAGGATGAGAGTCGGACGTCAGTCGACGATCGATCTAAGTCGTGTTGAGTTCTCGGTCCCGACTCAGGGACAGTGTAGCCCTATCAATATCGTTGACTCGACCATGTTTTACGACGTGTCCAAGTTATTTATAACTGACTCAGTTCCTTTTTTGCCTTTCTGTGTTCTCGACTTTAATTGAACGTGTCATACACTCTTTGTCTTTTTTTACTTTAGATGTCTAAACGAAGTCTTTCCCGACCAGTGGTGGACCATTCCTTGAGTCTCCTAATCTACGGGTGTGTGTTCCGTTTCCCTTCTGTCTAGGAAGATAATGCTCCCTAGTTCTAAACCTAATGTACGGATTAGGTGTTTGCCTTCTCTTCTATGTCTGCAATCTGGCTATACTTGGGTTTTTACCTCTGAATGTCTTTCCTAGGCTGTCACGTATCTCCCTACATGCCTTTGACCCGGGGATTTGGGTGTCGGACTGTCGTCATTCGTTTAGGACCTCTAAGACCTCGTTAGGTCAGGACGTGCACCCTTCGTCCACAGAGTGGCACGAGAGGGACAATGTAGAGAGGATCGACCAGAGAAGACACACAGTGCCAAAGGACGACGACGACGACGGTTCAGCGAAGTCAGCACAGGTTGAGACGCTGGGGTAGGGACCCTAAGAGGTCCGTTCTTGTGACCTCACCCAACGGTAAAGGAAGAGGTTACGTCTTTTCACTTTCACTTCAACGAGTCAGCTTAGGCTGAGAAGTGCTGGGGTACCTGACGTCGGGTGGTCCGAGGAGGTAGGTAACCTAAAAGGTCCGTTCTCATGACCTCACCCTACGGTAACGGAAGAGGATATTTATCGATTTTGAATATACCGTATAGACTCCTGAGTATGAGACTGTTCGATCTTGGTTCTGACGACCCTCTTTATGGTTACTAAAGTCTATACGTCTACTATGGTAAGTAACCATCTTTCACTTCTTCTTGACTTCTCGGAGAACTACTGCTACTTTCTCTCTCACTTTTTCGACCGAACTTTGAGTTGTAAGATTTTTCATTCCAGTACCGTAGGTCAGGGTAGTGAAGTACTGTTTATCTTTCCCCTTTTCACCTTTGTCACTATCTTATAAAAGAACCGGAGGTTTTAGTGACACCTGTCACTGACCTCGGTACTTTAATCTTCTACTAACGAGAAACCTTCCCTTAGATACTGTTTGGATGTATCGCATAAGTTTTCGTCTCTGTAGTGAAACGACTGTTTCCAGACATATCAGTTTAGATCGTAAAAAGGTCATCAGTATATACCTACACTCTCAACCTGGTATTTTTTCCGACTTGCGACTTCTTAACTATGAAAGTTTAACACCACGTCGTCTTCTGAGATCTCTCAGGGAACCTGACGTGTCTGTAGTTTGGTCAGGTAGGATTTCCTTTAGTTGGGGCTTATAAGTAACCTTCCTGACTACGACTTCTATGTTATAAAACCGATGTACTACGACTCTCGACTGAGTAACCTTTTCTGAAACTACTACCCCTTCTGACTTCCATTCTCCTCTTCTCCCGCCGTCTCCTACTGTGCCAATCTATCGTAGCGACGAGTTACCTGCACTTAAACTCGTTTGAGACCCTCTATCACCTCCTGTCTCACGTCTGAGTCTGTGTTGAATCGTTGGTTTGTGGTTGTTTGTATGAGAGAATGGGTTCCCTGGTTGAAGTTTAGGTTTATACCTTGAATGGTCTACACCTGTGTGGGTGGGACGTCTGACCCCTAATACGTCCGTACCCAGGACCCTGTCTTTCTGTCCTTGTCCGACGGGTCCTGGATGGTGGCTTAGGAGGTGGAGGTGACCGACTAGGATCTCCGAGGGGTGGATTGTCTTAGGACATAGAGTGTCTCTTTATGTTTCGGTACGGTTTCAGTAAGTGGAGTCACGGGTCAGACGTCTGTTACCGTCCACGGTCGGCTCGACATCCGTACAATGTTGAGGATTTCCGTTTCGACAGGGATCCCCAACTTCCCTCTCCTCCCTCATGTCTGACCTTACCCCCATTCAGTCGACATCTCTTCCGCCGTCCGTCTCTTCCCCGGGGTAGGTCCGTCCCTCCTACAGAGTAACGGGGTGTCAAGGGAGGACCCCGGCTCTTGGATGGGATTTCTCTGAGTCTTTAGACTGGACCACTCTTGTTTGTAAAGGATGGTAGTCGTCTTGATTTTCTTGACAAGACTTTGATTTCTTGTTCTTGAGTCACAACCACGCAGACTCAAAATAAAGATATAATCAGTAAGTCAGCACAGGCTGAGAAAACACTGAGGTACCTGATATCTGGCAGTCTCAGGAGACAGGTACCCTAAAAGGTTCTTTCCTATGACCTCACTCAACGGTAACGGAAGAGGTCCCCTAGAAGGGTTGGGTCCCTATATGATACTGAAACAAACCAATTAATAAGACTATTAGAGGTTAATTCCTTGTTCAACGGTACGTCCCTATACATGTTTAAAATTGTAAAAAAAAAAGTCCTCGTCAAAAAGTTATCAAAGTTTTATTTTTAATTTCATTCACTAAAGTTCAAATTCTATGATATAGTGAAAGAGTAAAGTAAAAAAAAATAGACGTTTTGTTGTTAGATTTAATTTCAAAACTTTATTTTAAAAGAATTGTTTTCTCTTAAGGAGACAAATGTATAATAGAAAAGATAGGTGGGCGGGGCTTACCTATCATTGAAGAAATTATTGGTGAGAAATGAAAAGATTACAATATAAAAGTATCCTATTTCAATAAAATTCTTTTTTAAATTACACTATTTTCATTTACAATAGCTTTGATTTTTTTTTTTTTCTCTCTCTCTCTCTCTTTCTCTCTTTCTTTATTCTCCGTCCTCGATTTTAACGGGAAGGGATTTTCGTCAGATCCGAACCGGGACCTACTGTCGTGGGAGGGTTTCGGTGACAGTGTGAAGACAGTGGTCTACCGCTCTCACAGGAAAGATCGACGATTCACAGAAGGGTTTTCGCGGGTCTCAGTGTGAACACTCGTCCTACGTGAATTCCCCTTAGTTTTTCAGGGACGATGAATTTGGTGTCCAGAGTAGTCGAAGACTACCGACCCTCGACCCAATAAAACCTCGACCTCCTTTTCCGTCCTCGTTACGAAAGGTTGGGACGAAAACATACCTCACTGGTGTGTGGGCGTCCCGACTACTTGTCGGTTCTTTGGACGAATCGTTCAGTCTCGTCACCGACCTTGACTCCCAGACCAGTCCCGTGACCCAGTAAGTCCATAGTCGAAGTACTCATACAGGACCCGGTAAGAAGGATGAGACTGGTCATAGAGGACTGAGAGTCGTTCTTCGGACTTTTTACGATACGCCCAGGGTCGAAAGAGAAGTTGTTAGTGAAACCTGACTTAGGAAAGGGTTGGAATGATGTCCAAGGTGTGGACTTTGACAGAATTTAACCTCGTTCCGGAGTGATTCGTGGATTCGTCGTCTCCGGAAGGACCCTGTACCCCCGTGGTTGGTCGTCGGACGTAGAGGGTCCGAGGCTCGTGAGAGACTCGAGGTGGGGACAGGTAGTCCCGGTGTCCCCCCCGGGTGAGGGATATTCCGAGAGACAGGAGGGGGATGGTGTTCCTGTCGCCGAGACCTCACTTTACTTAGACTAGGTGTCGGTCGAAGGTCGGTGGTGTGATCGTTTACCAGGGAGCATCGATGTCGTTCGCCGACGAAGGAGACGGAAATCTCTAAAAACAAAACAAGAAAAACAGAAAGGGGACCGACAGTCTCTTACCTAAACGTGTGTTTCCCTGAATTAATTCTTGACAGGGGTCCTCGACAGTCAAAGGTCAGAGTTCTTCTTGTGTTGAAGTGGGTGGTGTGTGTGTGTGTGTGTGTGTGTGTGTGTGTGTGCGCGTGTATGTGTATGTGTGTCGTCTACTTGTCTTGTTGTCAGACTGTTGGGCTGTTCCGGGACGAAAGAAACGTCCGTGGTTTCTGACTGAAAAAGAGGAAATATCAAATGGAACTTCGTCCTGGGAGACAGATTGTAGAAAGTTTTGAAGGACACTTATTCAGGAAACCTATTTAAACCTAGTACGTCCTTGAGTAAACCTTCCCCCTTTTTACACCTGTCACAAATGTACCACATAAAGTGGACCACCGTTCGTCACTTTAGTAACCCTACTCTTACTTCTTTCGACAAAGAAGACTCTACTTCTAGGTCTGGACCACTTACAGGACCTTCCCAAGGCTAGACTGTCTAGTGTGTCAGTTTATTCTACGTCGTTTTTTGGACGACCGGAGGACAATTCTGGACTTGTAAACATTTCAGTATACCAATTTTAAGTATGCCACTTCGAAAGTGGGTGTCGCACTACCAGAGACCTCCATCTTGGACACCCTCCAGTATTCCCATTCTACTCCGGTTCAAGTACTCCCACTCCGGGAATCCCACCCCAATCACAGGAGGACACTCTCCTCCTGCCGGGAGAGAGATGGTACACTCCTGTACCACTCTTCCACCGGCACATGTTTTGTCTCGTTCGTCTTAGTCTGGGACGTCCGTGGAGTTAGAACCGGAAGTTCAGAGGCCTTGGTCCTCTTCGTTTGAAGACAACAAAGTCCGTGGGTCAGGGTACATAAAGTGAGATCGTCGGACTCGATTCTGTGGTGGACGTGGGGATAAAGGCGTCACCTCTCTCAACACACAGGTACACCTGGGTCGGTACCGGAGGTCGAGAACCGAACGACGTTTGTCTCGACCGTCTCACCTCCGCCCCGGTTGTTCCAGACCTCACTGGGGTCCCGGTGTCCGTCGGTCCGAGTCTCGGGGTCGGACCTGGGGTGAGGGTCATCCCTCCCGGGGAGAGGAAGATGAACCCTAGTGCCCCCTACCACTGTAAAACTACCTCGTCGAAATTATGAAATGGATAAGTGTCTAAAGATTTTAATTCTGAAATTATCTACCCTGTACTCGCGTTGACCCGTACTAGTGGGTGAGCCCGGTTTACCCCCCTTTTCCGGTCCCCTCTGTAAGACAATTTCGGTTTGAGGAAGACTCTGGAGGGACTAACAAGTCACCAATCCTGAGTCACGAAGGTGACGGTCCCGGGTCCAAGTCAGGGACCAACCCCTTGATTCTCGGAATTCAACTCACCATGTTGGCTTTTTTAAACTTTTCGGGTTTAGGAAAATTTATTACTCTCTGAGATTTGAGAAAACAAAACCTTAATCGTATTTCCAATTTCTATTCATTAGGAATCCTCTTTCTTCGTTATTTTACTTACCCGAAGGGACCACCGAGTCACCATTTCTTAGACGGATGTTACGTACTTTGCGTTCCCTGTAACCAAACTAGGGACCCAGTACTTCTAGAGGACCTCTTTCTTTACCGTTGGGTGAGACCATAAGAACGGTCCTTTTTAGAGTACCTGTCTCCTCGGACCACCCGATGTCAGTACCCCAGTGTTTGTCAACCTGTACTGACTTCGGTGACTCGTACGTGTCGGAAGGAAATTATATGTTTACTGTTTTTGATTCACAGAAGGTTCTCGTCCGAAAATTTTCCACCCACACTCTACACTACTCTCCTGACCAAAGGAACCCCTATGTTCAAGTCTTTACTCCGTCACTTGACCACTATTGTCCCTTACCGCCCCTGAGACCGTTTACCTCTTTCGTGAATTGTGCGACTTCGGGTATACACATAGGGAAGGATTGTGTGCCTGTGCATGTGTAAAGCTTTCGTTTGTTTTGGTGCGACGAAAGGAAGTAGTAAGAAGTGAACCTTACCTTCATTATTACGATTTTGCGATTTGCCCCTCTCTACTTCTGGAGGTCTCCTCTCGACTGAGTCACCTCGACCTCCCTTGTACCCAGTGTTAGGGGTTGATCTTTCACCGGTGCACCTGTGTAGACTCCAACCTCGGACCGAGGGTCGTCGGACGGAGGGTCGTCGGACGGAGTCGACAGTTAGTGGGTCGTTCACGACCTGGTGCCCGACTCGGACCTCGTGTCCGTAGGAGTCGAGTGTGGAACCGGGGACGTGAAGGGGAACTTCGAGTCGGAGAAGGTGTCGTAGGACGTCGATGTTGTCCGGTCGGGTCGCCAAAGAGGTCAATTACTTCAGGCAATGGTACCCCGAGTGAGTGTTCTTTCCCTGGTAGAGACTCGAGTCTGTGGAGGGACTCTCGGCTGGTAAGTTAACACGGTCACCGGGGAGTGACAATCGGGGCCTCGTTCTACTCGAATGAAGGAGCCGAGGGACCTCCCGTGTCCTTCGGACTCCCCTTGAGACAACGGTCGCCCTCCACTGGACTCGGTCACCAACTGTCGTGTCAAATAGGGAGTCCGGTGACCGCGGGGGACGAGGAGTGTCCGGGTCCGTTTCCGTCGTCCGAACAGTCTTAAGAAAGAGAAGGACGGAGGGTCTGAGACTACAAAGACGTTCACACTGTACTGACTCGATGACCGGTCACCTCCGTTTCCACGAGGCCCGTCGGGACGAGGGGTACCCTTATCTGCCGGTTGTAGGACCGGTGGGTCGAAGGGACGTGACCCCGGACCCCCTGTCTCTACGGGGATGCTGTCGTGGGTGGCCGCCCCTCGGGACACAGGGGTCTTGTATTGACAGTTGTTAAGTCTCACACTGGTCCGGATTTTGATACCGAGGACTGTAGGGTTGTCCCTACTTATTTATACTCAGGACCGAACAACTTTACTTGAAATAAACAAAGTTCGGAAAACTTTGGTTTGATACATCTATCTAAAACCCCTTTTTTTGAGCGTCTTAAATTTTCATTTTACGTTCATTGTTAAAAAAAAAAAAATACTAAAACACTGTACCTGGTAATAATTTCAGAAAAAAACTTACACAATTTTGTAACGGTGACAAAATACAAAACCAAACCTCGGGTGTTCCGTACACGTTAGACTCGGGGGGTTGGTCTTTAGTTTGCCCACGAGGGACTCCACTTTCCGCTTCACAATTGGGACCTGGTGGTCCCTTCAGGGGTCCCTTAAAAATTTCAACCTGGTCCCTTTACATTTGCTAACATGGTACGGTTGGAGGTTGCTTTCGTCTCTGTGTTCTGTCTTCCAGGTTGTAGAGATCCTCTCACACACAATGCTAAATAAAGACTCGACGGAGTCCTCGTCTTCCCGGTATAGTGATTCTTCACCGTAGTGATCGACACCAAAATATGGTACACACACATACATATATATATATACACACATATATACATGGACGACGACGATTCAACGAAGTCAACACAGGCTGAGACACGCTGGGGTATCTACCGTCAGGTGGTCCGAGGGGTAGGGACGCTAAGAGGTCCGTTCTTGTGACCTCACCCAACGGTAAAGGAAGAGGTTACGCACTTTCACTTTTCACTTTCACTTCAGTGAGTCAGTACAGGTTGAGAAGCGCTGGGGTGCCTGTATATATATATATGTATATATATGAATTTATATAATACATCACACACACTCACAGTCAGCGAGTCAACTCAGACTGAGAAACACTGGAGAGTCTGATATCGGGTGGTCCGATGAGACAGTTACCTTGACAGGTCCGTTGTTATGACCTCAGCCATCGATAAGGGAAGAGGTCCCCTAGGAGAGTTGGGTCTCTAGTTTGGGTACAGAGGATGTAACTTCCACCTAAGAAATGACAGACTCGGCGGTCGAAAACAACAAGTCAACGAGGCAGCACAGACTGAGAAACACTGGGGTACCTGACGTCGTGCGGTCCGAAGGGACGGGTAGTGACAAAGGGTCTCGAACGAGTTTGAGTATGGGTAGCTTGACCATTACGGTAGGTTGGTAGAGTAGGAGACAACAGGGGAAAAGGAGGACGGAAGTTAGGAAGGGTCCTAGTCCCATAATAAAGTTACTCAATCGAGAAACATAGACAACCGGTTTCATAACCTCAAAATCGAAGTCACAGTCAGGAAGGTTACTTATAAGTCCCAACTAAAGGAAAACTAACTGACCAAACTAGTGGAACGACAGGTTGTCTGAGAGTTCTTGGAAGAGGTCGTGATGTCAAGCTTTCGTAGTTAAGAAACCACTTCGAGCATATTACAATACATGTGAATTACATATTCACACACATATTTATATATGTGTACGTATATAGAAAGAAATCGAAATAACCCTAAGGACTTGGTCCTTTATCCCCAGAAAGTTACTCTTTCAGAGGTCGTGATAGAGAAGGAAAAGCGTGTAAGGGACGATGGACAGAGTTTTAAGATTGACGTGCATACAATGGAAGAGCGAGTTAGGAGGTACAGGGGTTCGTACAGAAAGGATGTAGGGCGGACACGGGGACGCAAAGTAAGGCCCGGTGACGGAGTTCAGGTGGGGGTCCAAGTGATCTAATAGAGTCTTGGACGTAGATAGTAGGACGGTTTGAGAGGGGAACTTCTAGTCAAGATTACTGAGATCGGAAGGAAATGTCTCCAAGATAGACTAAGGAAGGGTTTCGACTACTCATGAAACCTATATCACTATAATAAATGGGTAGATAAAATAAGGGCGTAAATAAAGAGATCCGTATTTTTTATTAAGAGTAAATATAGGACTGTAGACCCAGACTAGACTGACGAAAACCGAGTCGACGAGAAAGAGGAATACACAATAACAAGAAAACTGTAGTATAAGGAACCTTGACATAAACGCCCCTCAGGGACTCCGGTCTCTCACAAACAGAGACGGGTTATGGACACCCGTGACGGTCAGACCCCTGGGAAATTTACTTTTATAAGGTGCTCCTAATAGGTCTCATGAGTCCCTTCGTACTGGTAGGTGTAGGTGTCCTCCCCTGCACGTTGACGACTGGCACTCGGGGTCGAGACGGGTGTGACTCCGACAGGTCCCGACACAGACGTGACGGGAGGACGTCCTGTCTGAGAAGACTCCTCGGACGAAAATACTCTGTGCAAGACTAGACTGAAAGAGGTGGACACAAGGACCCGAACGGTGCACAGGGTCGGACCGGTATTCACGGTTCGCAGGTCCAGGGTCCGTAGTCTCTATAGAGAGTCGGTCGGTGGGGACTTCGGTCGGCGGGGAGACCGACTGAAAGGAGAGATGTAATTAAAGAGACACTCACTCACACACACACACACACACACACACACACAGAAAAACGGTAAAGACGACACGAAAATTCTTCTACACGAAATAACATACTCTAGGTTCTAAAGTACTGAAAATATTTTTGACCCAAAAGTCCGATATTAAGAAGGTATAAGAGTCCGTTTTAGTGGAGACGGTACTAGCCTTTACGTGTCTCGGAATTAAAAGGTTACGAGACAAAAAGGTGCCCGGTCCGGAGGGACTCTTGAGTGTCCCGGTGCCCGTCTACGGACTGTAGTAGCGAAAGACGTAGGTAAGCTTTCCGTGAGACACAGGACCGACGTGGGGTCACGGGCCGTCTTTATCTTTCTCTTCACTTTAGGTCGACCGTCCTAGAGTCGGAACCTTGTCTATTCGTCGTTCTTCCTAAAGGCCGATGCACCAGTCTTGGTACGGTACTTCCTACCGATGTCCCCGACGTCTGAACTCACCTTTTGACCCAGGAAATGAGTTCGAGTGTTGACAAGATAAACTTTGTCCGAACCAGAAAGGGGGGCTTTAGCCGGGGTCCTCAGGAGACGGTAAAATTCCGTTTGGTAGTTGTCGGCACCCCAGACTTACTCACCGGAGGTGGATGAACGGGCCGTCTGTGGGGCACGGGGTACTGGTTGGAGACCCGTGTAGAGAGAGATGTTCCAGGGCCGTGAAACAGTGGCATAGTGGCCCTAGATCCGGTTACGGACGTTTCTAAATAAGTTTTTTCATAAAAACTTATTTATTTACGTTCTTACTTAAAAGACAACCCTACATAGTCTAGGCTCCTCCTTGATAAATACCCTTGTGTGTCGGGGGATCCCAGTGGAAGATTGTTACTCCTGGAAGAAGTACCCGGTAGGAGGACCTCTGGTTCACGGAGTAACCTCCGTCCTGGTGAGGACTCTACGAGTGGGGGGGTCCGGTGTACTCGTCGTCCGAAAACGAGATGATAAACATGTCTCGAGACACCCAAGAGGGTAGAGAGTGGAGGAAGGATATTGTACTCTCTGTTCGTCCTAGGAGCGATGTCAAAGGATGGTCGACTATTTCTCCGAGACAACGGACCCGAAGGGTCAACCACGTCACCATTTCGTAGACGGACGGTTACGTCTTCTGTGCCCAAGCTAGGGACCCAAGGAGGGACCCTTCTAGGAGACCTCCTCCTTTACCATTGGTTGACGTCATCGGAACGGACCTTTTAACGTACCTGTCTCCTCGGATCGTCCGACGTCAGGTACCCCAACGTTTCTCATACCCTAGTGTTTCTCATACCCTAGTGTTTCTCAAACCCTAGTGTTTCTCAACCAGTACTGACTCACTGACTCGTACGTACTAATAGTGGGAACCCGTATCTTGTTCCCGAGTGATCTCTGATTGAGAGGTACGGTTGACTTCCGTTCAGACCTCTCCCACCGATCCCAGGGACTCGGCGGAGACTACGTCCGACCGAACAAACCAGAACTTCTTCAATGACCAAAATATACCACTGTGGAGAAGTGAACACTTGTCTATCGTAGTGTTTCGGTGTACTGACATCCTGGTACCCTTTCAGTCCGGTCCCCCACTACCAGAGGACCCCTCGGTTACGGGAAGAGTTCCTCGTCGAACCGGGACCGTCTACCGATGGTAGACCCTGAGGGGGACAAGAGTACTGTTCGACCGTTGACTTCATAGACATACTTGGAGAGTGAACAATTTACAGACGAGGTCACTGTGTTTGTCGACTACGAGACGCTCGGTTCGTCTCGTGAGGGACCCGGTCCCGACCGACAGTCCGGTAGTCAGACATGGGTTACCGGACTGCTGGAAACTCCAGGAGGGGGGACCGGTTCTAGACCTTGGATGACCTTGGAAGGAGAAACGGGAGTCCCTCGAGGACCCCGAGTCTCGAGTACAAGAGGAATGTTGAGTTCTAAAGTATGAAACTTCGGGTGTCTACGAGTAAAACAAGGGATACCGAAACAGGGGATACAATATTCACTTTGTATTGTGTGTAGGAGTATTTGCGTTGGTTTAAGTAAGTCACAAATGGTCCGGGCATATTCGGAAAGGAAAAGGTCCATGGTCTTTAAGAGGGTCGGTGTGTGTTTTACGGGGAGGTGGGGGACCCTAGTCCTTCTATTCCCCCGTCCCGCCCTTCCTTTCCAGGTTGTCTGGTCCTGAGTCTAGGACGCGGGGTTGTGGGACAATGATCGAACTACTGAAAGTAGTTCAATGAATGGACAAAACTTTGAATCAAAAGAGAGGAATTTCTTTTATGGTGGTTGAGCAGTCAGACAACACATTTAGTGTTGGGGTTTTATATTTTGTATATTCGGGACCTATTTACATCCAAAAGAAGAAGAACAGTTTTTTCTGATTTGAAAATCCAATCGTCTATGACCAGGACAGACTTTGCAGACATTCTGTTGACCAGGTGCGGTTTTCCGGGAATTTTAAACCAGGACAAGTTTCTTAGGTACGGTTTACTAAACCCTATCCTGGTTTGTCGTCCATGAAAAAGGAAAAGATTACTTATGTCAACTAAATGTTAAGACACAGTCAAAGACTATATGTCGTTTCACTAAGTCAAAACATATATATATTTATAGATATATACATGTATATTGAAAAAGTCTAAGAAAAGGTAGTGACCAATAATGTTCTATGACTTATATCAAAGGACCCGATATGTCATTTCGAGAACAATTTATTGATAAAATATAAATCATCACTTCTTCCGACTCACGGTTTCTTAACTACGAAAACTTGACACCACAACCTCTTCTGAGAACTCTCAGGGAACCTGACTTTCCTCTAGGTTGGTCAGGTAAGACTTCCTCTAGTCGGGACCCTAAAGAAACCTTCCTTACTACGACTTCGGCTTTGAGGTCATGAAACCGGTGAAGTACGTTTCTCAACTGAGTAACCTTTTTTGAGACTACGACCCTCCCTGACCCCCGTCCTCCTCTTCCCCTACTGTCTCCTACTCTACCGACCTACCGTAGTGACTGAGCTACCTACACTCAGACTCACTTGAGGCCTTTGACAATTATCTGTCCCTCCGGACCGCACGACGCTAAGTACCCCAGTGTCTCTCAGCCTGTGCTGACTCGTTGAGTTGACTTGACTTGACTTACACATGAACAATTAGGTTTTGAGTATTTAATAGGGAAGGGGTCGGAAGGGGTAACCATTGGTATTCGAATAAAAAATTCAGAAACTCAAATAAAGAGAAAACATTTATTCAAGTAAACATAGTAATAAAACCCCTAAGGTGTATATTTACTATAGTTATAGTATACTATAAACATAAAGAAACAGACTGGAAGTGGATCACACTATTAGAGATCCAGGTACGTACAACGAAGTTCCTGGAGAACCGTACCTCGTTTATAGAAAACTTTCAAAACCTGACCTGGGTCACTAGTACGTCTATAGTTCCTGTAAAACCGTACCTAACTTGTAGAATACCTGGTCTCAAAAATCCTTTCAAACCTATACTTGTTGACAGGATGTCCTTGAAAGTATCATGGATAGAGTATACACGCATGTTTCATGGTACACCTGGTCCATTTTTTTCGTCAGTCAGTGTAATTCAAAGAAGATGGACTCAATCCCTGTGTAGCTTTCTAGATCTCTTTGGTATACATGAGAGGAACGAAATTTTTATTTTAACAATGGTGAATTTACCGAAATCTGTCTTTCCGTCTTTGATTCTTCAGGTCTTAAGTAGTTTAGAATGATCCTTGGTTTTGTTTGAGTCGCCATCGTTGTCGTGTGTGCACTATAACTGAAGGCATTTTCTTACAGGTGAAATGTGTTGAGTCAAGTGAAAGAAAACGTTTCCTTTTGTTATTACCATAATAAAACTGAATTTATCGTAGTCATCTTTCTTATATTTAGGATAATCCGACTTTTTGTACCTCTTAACACAGAAAAAGGAAGAACCGTGAAAGAGTACTAACGTAACGTCTAGACAACTCTACTACGAAAACTAAGGTTTAAAGTACATCCAACAAAAGGTAATTATTTGAGGATCTTTCCTCTAAAACATTGTTCAGTCTACGACTCCGGGGTCCTTTCGGTACATTGAGTCGCCAGGGGTTAGTAGAGTGGGCACTGCGGGAGTAGGTGACTAAAGGACAGGTTGAAAGGGGCACGAAACTTTCTGTCGGATCGTTCCTCGTGTATAGTTATTAAGTAAAAGAGAAAAGAAGTTTGCGAATATGTTAACGGTTAGTCTCGAGGACTAGACGGTATTATTGGTCACACCTATGTGTCTTGACTACAGTAAGGTTGTTTTCGCTTCACTTTCAAGTCAAGAGGGCTCACCGGAATAGATCACCTCAGTGTGTAAGGTACTCTCAGACGCTTTGTCACTTTGTTTAAACGTCTGGGGTTAAGACAGGGGTGTCAGGGGGTCTTTAGTCCTAAGGGTCCTCCTCTTGTTCAAGAAGACAACGAGTTTTACCTCCGTAAAAAATTACTTTCTCAAAGTTTAAACTGAACGACGACCAGACGTACCTTCAAGAGTCCCCGTTTAAATTTTCACTCCGGAAGCGTACTGTGTTCGTGGGTGACTGAATTCATCGTGCTATTAGGGCTTTTACCACGAGGCTGACCTTGTCTGTGGCTCAGTAGCACTAGACGCACCCGTCGAAGTAGTGCAAAATAAATACAAAGAGTCCGTAAAAAACACGCTGGACAGGGAGACACGGAAAAGATACTTAAGTAAGAAGGTCAGTGAGAACGACTACGTAGGAACAGGGTGGCGTGAGAAATGTGGAGGGACCTGGGTTCGGATACTCCAGTCGAGAGTAGTGACTGTGGGTCACAATGTGCGACCTGATCCAGGGGAGGGTCTAAGTCTGCAACTTTAGGATTTGGGTTCTCGAGTCGTACACTGACATGAATCTCTGTTCCAGAACTGTCTCCGGCACTTCCACTTTATTCTAGTATACTCACCCGGGATTAGGTCCTACTCACCACAGGAATATCCTTCTCCTCTAGTCCCGTTCTATGTGTGTCTCCCTACTCGCCCCTGAGCCCTTCTGTCGGTAGGTGTGCGGGCGGGTCCTCCCTCCGGGGCCCCCTTTGTCGGGGTGGGTGAGGAGCTAGAACCTGAGGGTCGGAAGTCCCGACATTCTGTTGAAGATAACAGCTTCGGTGGTCCAGACCCCGTAAAACAATTAGTTTGCCTTATCACGAGGACATACTTTTTGTGTTTGGTTCTCTGTCCGAAGGAACAAGTTTCAACCTCTGAACAACCACATTCTTGTCCTATGATCCATACTAAACTCTCCGTTACCTTCCGTAAGATCGTCATTGATACAAAAAGAGACCTATATGTTTACTTTAACGTTTGTGGGGGCCGCCCTACTCCCATAATGAGATTCATAATAATCGTCGAGTTACAATAAAGTAACTTTTTACTCCAGCAGTCGATTGTAGACGGGTTCTAGTTGATCCGACATTCCTTACTCCCAAAATTTCTCCATTTCTCGGACCTCTCTTCCCTTCTCTGTCTGACTTCATGTCTCTTTTGACCCGTCTCTCACTTTCACTCGTCCTGAGACACCCCGGGAGGGGCCATGTTTTTGGAAAGACACAAAATACAGAGGAAACATCCTGTTTCTAAAATCGGAGATTCTGGAAGGGACTCGAGGTTTCCCGTCTCACTTTGTAGTCATTAATCCCCGTACTTCTTACGTCTTTCTTTGTCATCACGTCTACCTCCTCCCGGGGTCTAGGAGGACCCCGTACCTGTGTCTGGAGACTATACATAGAAACTTAAGGAAACGTCCTTGATTCCGTGGGTGGGAGGACCCGTTGCCATTGAAGTCCGACTCGTGTTTTAAGGACCTCGTGGCGGGACACTGGAGTGATGGTTGGTTAGTCTCCTCCCAATGTATGGGTCGTCGGATGGAGGGTTTAAAACGGTCATTTTAGAACAGACTTGGGGGAGAGGGAGGGGTACGAGGAACGTAACAACAATAACGACAAGTCAGTGAGTCAGTACAGATTCAGACACGCTGGGGTCCCTGACGTCGTGCGGTCCGAAAGGACAGGAAGTGATAGAGGGCCTCGAACGAGTTTGAGTACAGGTAACTCAGTCGCTACGGTAGGTTGGTAGAGTAGGAGTAGAGTAGGGGAAGAGGAGAACGGCAGTTGGAAAGGGTCGTAGTCCTAGAAAAGATTACTCAGTCGAGAATCGTAGTCCACCGGTGTCATAACCTCAAAGTCGAAGTCGTAGTTAGGAAGGTTACTTATAAGTCCCAACTAAAGGAAATCCTAACTGATCAAACTAGAAGAACGTCAGGTTCCCTGAGCGTTCTCAGAAGAGGTTGTGATATCAAGTTTTCGTAGTCAGAAAACCGTGAGTCGAAAGAAATACCAGGTTGAGAGTGTAGGTATATACCGGGACGTTATTTATGTGGAAATAGACGAGGTTTGAGACTCCACAGTCAACTAAACCGAAGTCACACGTCGACCGTGTCACTGACGTCTATCCGGGGGTCTTGCCTCTGAGTGCCCTCCCGACCCTCCTCACTACAGACGGACCCCGACGGATGTGTAGTGTCCGTGTCCTAGTCAAGACGGTTCGAGGGTCGGAGGTAGTCATTAGAGAGAGAGTCTTTCATCTCGTCTCTGATGGTGTCGCGGACGCACGGAGTACCCTTCGCCTGGTCTTGGTCGGAGGGAAAGTGGAGGTTAAAACGGCACCAGTCGTCACAAAGTACGCACTGGGAACTCTGGTGTTGGAGGTGACTTGACGTGAAAAGAGTCTCTTCGGGGGGTCTCGAAGTCTATATTTTACGAAAGGAAAAGACAAAAGAGACGATACATTGGACGTTCGGGACCTCCTGGAGGACCTTCGGGTCACCCGGGTCTGGTCCGTACCCCCGTTTGGGGTACCTGAGTGCCGACTGGGGCACGCGAATGAACGAGTCAACACAGACTGAGAAACACTGGGGTACCTGACACAGCGGATCATCCGAGGAGAGAAGTACCCTAAGAGGTCCGTTCTTATGAGCTCACCCATTGGTAAGGGAAGAGGTATCCTAGAAGGACTCGGTCCCTGACTTGAGTCCAGAGGACGTAACGTCCACCTAAGAAATGGTTACTCGGGGGTGTCGACTGGGATTCGGGAAGATTCGAGTTGGAGGGTTGTGGGGACTGTTTCGGACGTAGGAAAACCAGAACCTTCCTTTGGACGTGTTTCGGCGTGATTTAGTCCCTTTATGGATCTTTACAAGGACTATGATTGTCTTTACTTGTTCACACTATGTATGTCACTTTCGGAATGCGTTGACATGTACAGTATCCTCGTCCTTCCGTCACCTTTAAAACGTCGTCGACGAGCTGGGAGTACGTACACAGTAGGATCGTCGACCATTACTAACCTACTTTCAATTCTTACTTCACAGTGAACTTCTACTTTCTACGTGAATTACGAGATTTTTATCGAAATAATTATAAAACTAAGAAGGGCTCTATTAGTAGAGAGGTTTGGGGGAAAAGAACGATTTTAGAGGGTAGACGTCTCACCCTTTGTGTAAGGTAAAGTGAACAAGTAAGAGTACGAATCAGCACAGACTGAGAAACGCTGGGATACCTAACCTCGGGAGGTCCGAGGAGACAGGTACCCTAAAGGGTCCGTTCTTAAGACCTCACCCAACGGTAAAGGAGGAGGTCCCCTAGAAGGTCCGGGTCCGTAGTTTGAACTCAGAGGACGTAACGTCCGTCTAAGAAATGGTCGACTCGGTAGGCCCATCCGTGATTAAAAACCTTTATCCTTAGGTTGTCCTCTTAGGGGGTTGTTGGTATATGTGTCTGTCAGGTGCCGTAGGTCGTAAATCGTTACTTATTGAGTTTGTCTAAACTTAAGAAGGAAGACGGACACTACCGACGAGACACTGGACAAACTCGAAGACTCCAGTTTTACAATCATTAAGGAGTCGGGTGGAGTACCCTATGTATTCTTTACTAATACAATGGTGTGTATCACGTCTGTCATTTATGATAATTATTTTTTGATTGAGGAACAGAAACTAGAATATTGTGAAAGTTACTTGAACTTTGAGGTCCCTTAACAAACCGATGTCGAGGTAAGACCGGTTGTGTCTTTCACCGAGGAAACCCAGGGTGGTCGAGGGTCCCGGTCGAAACGAAGACGTGAAGGCCCGACGTGGGTTTTGAAGACCTCTCAGTAGACAGACCGAGAAGTCAGGAGATCCTCTTAAACCTCTCGTCTCAAGGACTGACGATAACATACCCGTCCCGGACCATGGGTATTTCAAGAGGAGTTTCAACAGACCAGGAGGTTTCCCGGCTTCGGTTCTTAACAGAAGTTGTACAAACGGACCTCAATCTGGGACTTACAGTCCACCAATCTTGAGGTCCCTCGGAACTCCTTACCGATCGGAATGAAATGTCTACTCTCTTTTCTCATAAAGATGTCGTGAGTCCTTAAGTAAGGACTTTGAGTGATGGACGACAGTGTGGGACCGGTGTAAGAGTCAGACATCTAGAGTCTCCGAGACAAGACCTCTGGGACCTCCTCTAAGGAGGGGTAGACGGAGGAGTGAGTCGAAACCCTCGGCCTCCAGGGTCCTGTGGGAGACGACGGGTCCTTTTGAGACCGTACGGTTCAGTTGGTCGGTTCAGGTCCGTCCAGTCTCCGACTCGGTTGGGACCCCCCGACCTTTCCGACTCGTCCCCACGCCCACCAGACGGTCCCGACGATCACTTCTTCGACCCGAGACCCGTTCAATCGGATCGAACTCCAAATTGATGGAATCATATCTACTTTTACGTCGGACCCCCATACTGTAATGACATCCGTAAGTCCTTTATCGCGATGATTGTAGTACTGGTCATGAGTGGATTTTATTTTGGTAAAATTCTTGGTATTGGACCTGAATAAAAACGGTACCTGGTACAAAACAGTAGGTTAGTCGTTCTTAAAACAAAACAAAATTAAAGATCTTGTAGACGGACTATGGGTCGTGTATTAGGTCCCTTTGCCGAATAAATATACTTATCAGAGGGAGTTACTTGATAATTGACTTCTTACGTAGGGTTTGTCGTTCCATTTAACGGGACACAAACTTTTGTCCCACATGTAAAGTCGTCGTTGTGAAAATTGAGGCCTCGTCGGTTAATTCCCATTGTCGCGTCGGACAAAAAAGCGAACCCGAAACCACGGTGCCCGAAATGAGATTCCTTTGGGAAAACCTCGTTTGCGTACAGTCGACCCGTGCACCGAAAGTTTTTAATGGAGACGTGACTTTTTCTCTCCCCTGTGTCCGTGTCGCGGCAGGTGGAGACTCTTGGTGTCCCGCGGAGAAGAGGTTTCACCCCCGCTCCTCGGTCGAGTGGCCGAGGACCCTGCACGTTTCGGCGGGCCCGCGACCGGAGAATGGTGCTTGAGGAGGTCCCAGACCATCCAGAACGGGGCCTTGAGCGTCATCAAGAAGGAGAGGAACGTGACGCCCGTCGTGACCGACCACAGTTGCACCTACGTCGCGCCCACGTCGGCGCCCGTGAGCCCGACACGTGTGTCGCCGGGGAGGAGCCACGTGTCCGTGCCCGTCCGGCTCCCGGGGCCTCGTTTGAAGAGGGGCTAGCGCATGTGCTTCGGCGAGAGCAGGTGCGTCGGGAACGGGGCCATTAGGCCCATGCGCATGAGGAGGCCGCCGAGCCCGCACCCGAGGCTGAGGTCTGGGCGGTGCAGGACCCGCCGCCGCCGGCCCCCGAGAAGCACGCCCCACAGGGGCGCCCCGGCGGGGACGTCCAGGGGCCGGGGCCGCGGGGGCGGGACCCGCCGGGTCCGGACGAAGACGGACGAGGTGCGGAGGGCCGGCCGGTCGGGCGCCGGCGAGAACGGGAAGGTCAGGGCCGGCGGCGGCGGCGGGAGCAGGGAGCGGCCCGCGGGCTCGAGCGAGTAGGCGGGGCCCGGCAGGGCTCTGCGCACGAGCGCGAAGAGGACCGGGCCGGCGAGGCCGCGGACCCGGTCGAAGAGGTCGCCCTAGGAGCCCGACGTGTCCCGGTGGTAGTCCGTCGTCCACTCGTCCTCCCTTGACCTGTCGCGCGGTTGACGGTAGCGTCACCTCGACCCGTAAGGGATGGCGCAGGGCCGCCCGCCCGCCCGCCCCTCGCGCCGGCTCCCCGCTCAGCGTAAGTGTCGGGCCCCCGCGCGGCGGCGGTCGGCCCTCGGCGGCAGGGACGCCTCTCTTGTCGTCGTGTCGACTCGGGGCGCCGGGCGCGCGCGGGCCAGGGGCGGGCCGGGGCTCGGCGGGCTGGGGCTCCGAGGGATCTACCTGAGCGGCCTGGCGCTCCCGTCCCCGACGTAAGGGCCGCGGCGGCCCCCAGGATGTCTAGACTGACGCCCGGACGTGCGCCTTCGCTCAGGGTCTTTTTGTGGCTGGGCGTCGCACGGGGGACATCAGCAATAATCACCCACCACCTCGCCACCCCGACGTCGCTCGACCCGGGCGCGGGGGACGTTCCGAGCCTACCTCGGTGTATTGAGGTCGCGGACCGCGGGGAGAAGTCCAGGGCCGGTGTGAAGGGGTCCCCAGCGCGTCACTTCTTAAGGCGTCACCTCACCTGCCGCTTCTGACACGTCTCTTTATTCTCCCTTTGGGAAGGAGCGAACGGACTCCCACAAACCCCTTCTCCCCTCCCTTTCTTCCCTTCTTTGGAACGTCCCGGGCCACTAAGTAGACTTTTTGAAAAGTTTGCGGCGGTCACGCCCCGCGTCTTCGGGGAAGAGGCGGGAGGTCGAGTCTGGGGCGACGGCCCCCTTCCAGGGGCTGATAGGGGATCGGGTGGGGGTCAAGGGCCGACGCCCACCCTCTAAGGCGTCCGAAGAGAAGGAGGCGGTCGGTGCGCCGTCGCCGAGTCGCTGAGGCCCGCGTCTGGTCTCTGGGGGCACAGTCGGCGTCGCGCGTCAGAGGATTAAAGAAACTGGGACCTCCCCCAGCACCGCCACCTCGTCCTCCCGGGCCGTCTAACTTCCACACGCCACCTCTTCCGACCTCTACGTCCCGCCCCCGCTTGCGGGGAGTCAGAGGGCCAGAGGCTTTTGGAGAGACCAAGGGTTTGAAAGACACCGGGTTTCCCCGGCTGTCTTGGGATCTGATCTGCGACGTCCCATGACCGGCGGGTCGGAGAGAGGTGGATCGGCAGGTTGAGGGGTTTAGACACGCGGGGCCTCACCGAAGGAGGCGGAGGGGCGGGAGAAGGTCATTCGTCCCGAGGAGACACGGGAGACGAGTAAAGGTCGGGGTCGGGCCACCTGGAGTCGGGCCCGCTAGTGGGTATAAATGTTTGAACCCTAGACCCCACCCCCTGAGGAGGACTCGTCGTTCCCTCCCCCTCCGCCTTCCCGCGGGCCCCCGCGCCTGTGGGTCGTACGTAGGAATAGGGGCTCCCGCCCGCGGGTCGGATGTATGTACTCGCGTCCCGCGGCCGGCCTGCGGCCCGAGCGCCGCCCGAGTCCCCGTCGTCGCCGCCCGTGCCTGGGACCCGCGGCCCCGGGTAGGAGGCCGGCCGCTCCTGGGCCTCGCCTCGCGTGGCGGCTCTCGAGTCGGGGTGGACGCGCGCGAGGCGGGCCGCGCACGTGAGCCGATCCCGCAGAGGCGCCAGACCGAGCAGCGCGGCCGCCGGCCCTCGGCCCCGGGGTTGAGCGCAGTCAAAGACGCGGCGGAAGGCGGCGAGTAGGAGGCAAACCAGGGTCGCAGAGGCGGTGCTTAGCGCGGGGCCCCGCGGCGTTGAGCAAGAACGAGAAGAGCCCGTCCGCGCCTCTCGAGGGGCCTGGTCCGTCGGCCCTCCGACCCCGCAGGCGTCGTGCATCCTCCGTCTTCTCTGCGGGCCTCGCGCCGCCCGCCCGATGCCCGGGGCTCCGACCTCACTCTCGGGAGCGAGGGCGGAGGGGACGGCGTCGGCGGAGGGCGGGGCGCGCGAGGGGCGGGAGGAGACGCCGGCCCCAAACCCTCCGCAGCGGCACCGCCGGGCTCGATGGGCCCCCGACGTTCTGGAGGGCGGGGCGGCGGTCGGAGCGCCGCCTCTGGGTGGACAGTCAGAGGGCGCGTCGGCGGAGGGGTTGAGGCGGCGGCCGACGGTAGGAGGTCGGAACAGTAAGTGGAAGGCGACCTGGAAGGTAGACCCGAAAAGGGAGAGGAAATAAGAAGGGAAATTAAGGAAGGAAGGATTAACCGGGGGAGGCCGAAAGGAGGGGCGCCTGTCGGACCAGAACGCTGACAACTTTTTGGGCTTGGTTTGACACAAGTCAAACCTTAAGCTTCCGGCACAATCGAATCGTCCAAAAAACAAAAAACAAAAAAAAAAAGTGAAGAGAGAAACTTAAGTCTTTGGGTCTTCATATCTCCACATTCTCAGTCTTTGGGTATTGTTACGCACGTTACAGGAAAGTCTGAGACGGTTCGAGAGAAGAGATGAGGGGTCGGGGTGGGACGAGGGAGACGGAGGGGAAAGGACCCACTGCTACCTGAGGACAGTGGCTTATCTTTGTAGACGGTCCAATTGAAGCGACCTTACGATTCGACAGGTCGTCTTCGGACACACCAAGTCTGAAAAAAAAGTGAGACTAGAACGAGTTACTTGTACGATGAAAAGAACCTATCCTTTTCCTCCCTCTTTTCCTTTGACAAGTTTAATTGGGGATTTTACTTTAAAAAACATCTCTACAGATAAGGGTCAGTCACCAAGAATGACACAGTAGAATTTTAGTGACTGTTATGAGTCTACATATTTGTGTATTGGAAATAGGATGTTCCGGTCCGGAACCGGATCCCTACCCACAAACTCTCGTTAACGAAAGGAGGAGGTGTCCTCTACACCGACCTAGGCACCCAGTCCTTCTAGGGGACCTCCTCCTTTACCGTTGGGTGAGGTCATAAGAACGGACCTCTTAGAGTACCTGTCTCGTCGGACCATCCGATGTCAGGTATCTCAGGGTTTCTTAACCTACACGGACCCGTTGATTCGTGCGTTTCGTGGGTGGAGAACTATCACTTGTTTGGTAAACTTACTTGACACCTTCCCGGGAGAGGGTCGGTGTCTTTCTGACCCGTCTTCTTCAAAGAGGACTAAGTGGATTCGTTGGAAGGTGGTGTCGGTTGGGACGTGGTTTTTGTTTTTTTTTTCTCTTTTCTATTTTGTCAACCCACCTCGCAAAGTTACAGGTCTTTCTAAATTCGGGAAGACGGAAACGTAGGACAGTGAAGTTCTCTGACCAGTGTGACCGGACACCCTGACTCGTCGGACCGGTGGGTAGTAAAGTGTAGTACAAACAGAAACAAAATTATGGTTCCTTAGAGTCTATCGATGTAACCGCATTGGGGATCATCTACACTGATTCTTCTTATTTTGAAATTACCATGCACGTTTTCTAAGATGAAGATCGATTATTCAACCAACCCCCAGGCTACCTCCCTTAGTACTTTGGAGAAGACTAGAGTGGAGTCAGTGTCTCGGGAACTTAGTCTTCCGAAACACGGAGGCACACACCCGTGTCACCTCTCGACACAGTTTCTCCGGACTGTTTTACTCCCTAATTAATGTGACGGGTCACAGGGTTGTGATGGAGTACCGTCCGCTGAGAGTCCCCACGACAATCTCCCGGCTACTCTACTCCCCTCTTCGGCAAATCTTCCTAAAGACAGGAATCACCTCTTGTTACAGGCGCGGTGGAACTAATCGACCCTTTAAGTTCCGTTATGGACCCTTTATTTCCCCTTAGACTAAGGGGAGAAGGGAAAGAGAGAAAGAAAGAAGGGAAGAGGAGGGAGGGGGAAGGAGGAAGGGAGAGAGAGGGAGGGAGAGAAAGAAAGAAGGAGTTAAAAAAAAGAAGGAAGGAAGGTAGGAAAGAAAATAGACTCAAGAAGAGTCCAACGTCTCATCCTCCCTCGTCGTCTTTCTAAAGACCGACACCTCATTCCACTGTTCCAGAATAGCCCAGGATGAGTCCCGTCAAAACACTGGAGTCTGTTAAGTGGACGACAGAGTCTCAGTGGTAAAGACCAGAAATTTTGCTTCTTCTTCACCTTCTTCTTTTTTCGTAGAGACTCATCCATCGTTGGGGTTTCTCGAGACCCTGGTACCGTACAAAGACGTGGGGTTGGACAACATTGACTGAAATAATCAGAATCTGGTTGGTTGTCTTCTGAACTCAGACACTCACACGGGTGTCGGGGGTCCGGGTAGGACTCGTCGTCCGTTCCGCCCGCCCAGGTCCGGTTCAAGTCTCAACGGCGCAGGAGTCAAAAAGACAGAGGACTCCATATTGAGCAAATGAAAGGAAAAGTAGTTCCAAACAAAGACCGACTGTGTCCGGAACACCGGCGTCTGACAGAATCGAGACCCCACAGGCGTGTATGGAAACTTTTCCGCCGAATAATTTGATCCCCGAGAACGACCTGAACTAAGTAGAAGCGCACGGAAGTCGGGGCCTTCGTGTACACCTCCCTCCCCACCCCTTTCGACCCTCTCGGCACGAACGCTGAGTGTGTCAGGACCCGTACGCGTGTCGGCAGAGTAAGTAAGGTACGCCGTGCGGACCCTGTGGTAATGACGAGCGGTAACCCCTCGACACTCGACCGATTCCAGGGCTGAGTGTCCCGTCTTCGGTCCCCTGAGACCTCGGAGGCTGAGATTGAGGTCCCGACGACCCGGTCGTGGTGGAACCACCACGAGACGGGCACTGAATTGACAGGTACAGTACCCCTGAAGAGTTGGAGGGTTAGGTCGGCTAGGGAGCACTGAAACGTAGGGTCCAGGATGAGAGGACTCTCGTGTGTCACCGTCTCCCCTACCCTCCCTAGTCTCGCCCGACACACGGGACACCAGTCAAGGTCCCTGCAGGATCACCAGTGTACACATCTAGTCCGGTTTGATTGGATGGGATCCCCGAGTCACACAAAGACGGCTCCTTAGTCCCTGTCTCACTATGGACGCATTGACTTCCTGCCATTGAGGAAGGTCCTTTCTTAATCTGTTCTACGTGACCTTACCTCCACATAAGCCTCTACTTCACCGCTCACTACAGTACTTCGAACCCAGACGAGGGTTGAGGGGATCTCCCTACTCTGTCCCAGTAAACGCCCTGAGCTCCCCCTTCTCCACCACAGACACCGAACTCTAATCTTTTCTCTGATACCCTACTCCAATGTACGCATACACGGTCAGTGACGTCAACTCAGATTGAGAAAGGATGCGACACCCGATATCGGGCAGTCCGAGGGGACAGATACCCTAAGAGGTCCGTTCTTATGACCACACCCAACGGTACGGGAGTAGGTCCCCTAGAAGGGTTGGGTCCCTACCTTGGGAGTAGAGAATACAGAGGAAGTAACCGCTCACCCAAGAAATAGTGATCACGTGCACCCTTCGGGTACCCTACTCAAATCCTACTTGTTTGGTTGTCGGTACCATGTCTCCCAGACTACCTCTGATCTTTCACCTACGGACCCCCGGATCGTAGAACACGTAAAAGAGGTGTTCGTCTCTTAACCCCACGTCCCTCTCGAAGAGGTCTCCACCGGCACCTACCGTCCCACGACGGTCGTGATGGTCGGAATGACCCTCCCCTACGTCAGTAAAGACACCCTTCCTCTCGGAAGACCTTTGAGGGCAAGGTCATTTCTACCCCGTCTTTTACGTCTCGAAACTCGAAGAGTGATGTAGGACGTCCGAAGACGGACAGACCCGGGTTTCGGATTCCCAATGGACATAACTCAAGTGTGGAAACGATTTCAACGTAAAAAGAACTTAAGACTAGAACCCGGTCTCTTTTCGGTATTTTAGAGGCTGAAAGGTTCAACCTCCCTGACTTTCGGTAAACGTGGACTTTAGTCCCCGTCGGTCTACAAACACCAGTCCGTCTTCCGACTAGTGATTGAGTTGGGTTGTTTACTCTCTTCGGTGGAGCCTGTGAGTCTACGGAAAAATATCAACACGGGTCTCTTTCGGACCGGCAATTCCCTCGGGGGTCAATTTCAAGTTGAGACCTGGTCCGATGTGACCGTCGTCGAGGTAGGGTGAGTCGGAGACTAGGTACCGGCCTCGCCTCTCAATGACGAGGGCCCGGACGGGCGACGTGTCCGCCGGACTAATGGGGTGTGGAGCCTCTGAGAAGGGAGGGCGAGAAGACGGGTTTCAGTCGTCGTAGACAAGTCTATTGGCTTACCTACTGAATGTCTATAAGAAGACTTTAGTCACCGTTTCGTACAAAGAACTTTCCTTCACCGCCCCCTAGGTAAAGTTTATGTAAGGTCTGGGGGTCTGGTGTCTGTATACCTGGACATATCTTCAAAGGTTTTGTTAGGATTTCCCTGGTCCCGGGGAGTCTTAACTAACCGGACTCTTCCTGTTTTACCCCAGCACCCGAAGAGGACCGTGTCCGTCACGAGAGTCTCCTTCCCGGACCCACCTTGCCTCCACTTTTCGGAGTTCGTGGTGAGACATTCCAAAAGGAGGAGGAAAACCTGTCAAGACTTCCTCCGTCGGATAGTCTACGGTCTACGGTACGGTACGACCCAAAAGGAACGTTAACTACTTCCCTCAGACCCCAGGTGAGACCTCGGGAAGACTCTACCCCACGTAAAAGAGTACTGACGTAGAAACCGGGGACCAGAAGGGTCCTCAGTCCGTGGTCCGCCCCGGCACCGTGTCGGTCTCTGGATCGAGACAAATATGAGGCGAGGATCCAGGGGGTCTCACCCTACGCTCGGGTCGTGTCGTGCTTCGTCTTCTAGATTTATCTGTAAAGAGGTTTCTTCTGTACGTTTACCGGTTCTCCGTGCACTTCTCTACAAGTTGTCACGGTATTAACAATATCTTTACATTTATTTTTGATACTCGATAGTATTGTGAGGTCAGACTTACCGGTAGTAGTTTTTCAGGTGTCTGTCATTCACGACCTCTCCCACACCTCTTTTTTCTTGGAGAATACGACAAACACCCTTGCATTTAACCACGTCGATGCGACCTCTTGTCATACCTCCAAGGAATTTTTGATTTTTATATAAACGGTATACTAGGTCGTTAGGGTGAAGACCCGTGAAAAGATCTCTTTTTGTATTAGGCTTTCCTATGTACGCGGGGTCACAAGTGACGTCGTGACAAATGTTGTTCTGTACCTGTGTCGGATTTACACGTAGTTGTTTCCTTACCTATTCTTCTGCACCGTGTATATGTGTTAGCTTATAACGAGTCGGTATTGATAATGAGTCGTCGTACCTACTTGGATCTCTAGAAGTATGACTCACTTCATCCAGTCCTTCTCTTTCTGTTTATGGTATACTGTCGTAGATATACACTTTAGATTTTTTTTTTTTTTTCCTATGCTTTCTCTTTGTCTAAGTGTCTCTTACTTGAATACCAATGACGCCACCCCAATCCCCCTTCCTTAGCAATCTCTCAAACCCTAATTGTACATGTATGACGATATAACTTTTGTTTCCTTTTCTTTCGTCTCATGTCTCGTCTCCCATCAGGGTCCTCCTAGTCATTGTGGTGACCCCCCATGTCCACAGAAACTATCTCTCAGTGTGCTGGACAGAAGGAACCTACTGAAGAAGGGACCTGGGGTCCGACTCACCGGAGAACTAGGGACCCCCTAGAGTCGTCAGAGGTGAGATAACCTCAGTACCTGTCCTACCCCTACCTGGGAGTTCTCTTAGCAAAACCTTTATCACCGGGTCTTGTGATGATCCCGAGTCTGGGACCCGAAGACTGTATTCGCACATACAGTGTTGCTAGTATTCCTTCACGAAGGAGCGGGGTTTGGTGAAGGTGTATCTGGGCCTTGTACCCTTGTAGGTCTATAGACCCTTATTCCGTATGCTCCTACCACTGACTCAGTGTCTAGACTCTATTTTCGTCTTCCTCTACCACTTCCCAACCACGAATTTGGTCCTCCTGAGTCCTGGTTCCCTCTGACACCCCTCGGACACTACCGTCCTACAGTCAGTTACAGTAGGTAGCACATAGAGTGCAATTGTCAGGCGCTGTAGGACGACGTGTGTCTCGGAAGGGACCTCAGGTAAAGACGACCAGGAGCACCCTATCCCCCACCACTAAACCTGGACGTTTGGTCTTGTTCCGACTGTAACATACTACCGAGGGCGTCCCGGTTCTCGAAAAATAAAAGTTTAGATGTAAAGACTCGTAAACGTCTTGTCACAACGAATATGAACAAATTACTACGGGAAGTGGAAGGCGTCGGGTCGGGGGAATGGTATTCAGTGAAGACACAGAGATCGAGGACACCGGAGACGTCGGCCCAACACTGTTTGCAAACAGTCTACTTAATACCTTCTTAGGTCTGTCACACTCGAAACTCCCGGTACGGAACGGGCTTAGAGGACGCTGAGGGGTTGGAAGCGTGACCCGACTCAGTGAGTAGCGTCAGGATGTCCTGGTGAACTCCTGAAGGAAAACGGGAGTGATCTCTTACACGTTCAATCCAAAATAGAGGTAGGTAACTCTCTTTGAGGAAAGAAGGTCCCGGTCGTCTTCCTTCTCACTTTGAAGAGACACCAGAACTCGGTTCTTCTTCGAAACAGGTGACGGGACAACAACGGGAGACACAGAAAAAGGAAGGTGAAAGGACGTCCTAAGTTCTCTCTTTGTGAAATTCCTCAGTCGACTCCCAACTCCCCAAGTTTCGGACCAGGGGTGGTGACCAGTCATTTCTCAGTCAACCCATAGGTGGTTTCAACCCAGGAACGAGGAACTAAGGAGGACCCAATTCGCGGTTGCGGACTGGTAAAGGAAGTCGAAAAGTGACTGATTTTGGACCAGTCACTTCTCGGTGAATCCACAGGTGACTTCAACATATCGGTCGTTCCCAAGAGGTATCATATAAACACCTCAACCAGGAGACATGTAGACATGCGGTAGAATAAGAAATGTAGTTCAATAAGTTGACCCAGGTAATAAGAGTTGTCGGAGCAAAATAGAAGGACATTTAACCGAGTGGTCGTCTACAAACAAAGTAGACCTCTACACTCCTCGTGTCGAACCACAAAGATATCGGTTTTCACCCGGTAGAGTCCCGGGATGACGACCGAACGAAGGTCCATCTTTGGTTAAGTGATTAACCCTAAGAACCTTATTTCAAAAAGTTTGTTAAGGTTTCGATGGTGGATAAGTCAAGTCAAATCAAGTCAACGAGTCAGCAAGAAACACTGGAGTCCCTGACGTTGTGTGGTGCGGAGGGACAGGTCGTGGTTAAGGGTCTCGAATGAGTTTGAGTACAGGTAACTCAACCACTACGGTAGGTTGGTGGAGTAGGAGACAATTGGAGAAGAGGAGGACAGAAGTTAGAAAGGGTCGTAGTCCCAGAAAAGGTTATTCAGTCAAGAAACGCAGTCCACCGGTTTCATAACCTCAAAGTCGAAGTCGTAGTCAGGAAGGTTACTTATAAGTCCTGACTAAAGGAAATCCTACCCGACCAACCTAGAGGAACGTCAAGTTCCCTGAGAGTTCTCAGAAGAGGTTGTGGTGTCAAGTTTTGGTAGTTGACAAACAGTGAGTCGTGAGAAATATCAGGTTGAGAGTGTAGGTATGTACTGATTACTTTTTTGGTATCGAAACTGATCTGTCTGGAAACCACCGTTTCATTACAGAGACGAAAAATTATACGACAGACCCAACCAGTATTGAAAAGAAGGTTCCTCGTTCACAGAAAATTAAAGTACCGACTTCAGTGGTAGACGTCACTAAAACCTAGGGAGGTGGTTTTATCAGTGACAAAGGTGACAAAGGGGTTGATAAACGATATTTGACTACACTGGTCTACGGTACTAGAATCAAAAGACTTCCAACTCAAAATTCGGTTGAAAAAGTGAGAGAAGAAAGTGAAAGTAGTTCTCCAAGAAATCAAGGAGAAACGAAAGACGATATTCTCACCACAGTAGACGTATAGACTCCAATAACTGTAAAGAGAGGTCGAACACGAAGTAGGTCGGGTCGCAAAGAGTACTACACGAGACGTATATTCAATTTATTTGTCCCACTGTTGTATGTCGGAACTGCATAAGGAAAGCGATAAAACTTGGTCAGACAACAAAGTACAGGTCAAGATTGACAAAGAAGAACTAGTCGTATGTCTAAAGAGTCCTCTGTCCCGTCCACCAGACCATAAGGGTAGAGAAAGTCTTAAAAGGTACCAAAGAACACCAGGTGTGACAGTTTCCGAAACCGTATCGGTTATTTAGTCTTCATTTAAAAAGAAGACCTTGAGAGAACGAAAAAACTACTAGGTTGTCTACAACCGTTAAACTAGAGACCAAGGAGACGGAAAAGCTTTAAGTCGAACTTGTAGACCTTCAAGTGTCAAGTGCATGACAACTTCGGACGGAACCTCCTAAAACTCGTAATGAAACGATCACACATTCTACTTACGTTAACACACCATCAGGCAGATCAGTTCCGATGCCAAAAAGGTCACCAGTACATACCTACACTCTCAACCTGACACTTCTTCCGACTCGCGACTTCTTAACTACGAAAACTTGACACCACAACCTCTTCTGAGAACTCTCAGGGAACCTGACGTTCCTCTAGGTTGGTCAGGTAAGACTTCCTCTAGTCGGGACCCTAAAGAAACCTTGCTTACTACGATTTCGACTTTGAGGTTATGAAACCGGTGTAGTACGTTTCTCAACTGAGTAACCTTTTCTGAGACTACGACCCTCCCTAACCCCCGTCCTCCTCTTCCCCTGTTGTCTCCTACTCTACCGACCTACCGTAGTGACTGAACTACCTGGACTCAGACTCACTTGACGCCTTCAACCACTACCTATCCCTCCGGACCGCACGACACTAAGTACCCCAACATTTCTCAGTCTGTACTGACTCACTTGACTTGACTTGACTTGAACTCGTAAGAAACCGCAACGGAAAGAAACCCTAACCTTCGTTTTGACTGGAAAAGGTCAGGACACTGGTGACGACTCAAAAGGTTTAAACGACCGTATAACTCACGTCGTGAAAGTGTCGTAGTAAAAATCCTAAACTTTATTGGGTTGACCTTAAAGTAGTGGAGGTAATCGAAACAAGTATCACTACGAAGGATTCGTAGGGTGAACTGGAGGGTAAGGTCCTACAGACCGAGATCCAAAAACTAGTGTGGTAACACTAATAGACCCAGTAAAACTTCCTCCAGTAGTAGTAGTAGTGGAGGTCGTATTAAACCGGAGTCCAGTTTATTGTCCCTCCCTTGTATCGGGGTGGGTAGTTGTCTTTTAACCTAATTTCAAAATGACTCGTACCGGGACAGGTAGACTTGCTCTGGATCAAAGGGGGAGTCAGTCAGAGAGGGTAGTCCTTCGAAGGTATTCGAAGAATAGGAAGAGGTAGTCTCCCGTCCGTCTTACTTTTGGTGTTAGTGTCCTTTGATTGGTTAGACTAGTGTACCTTGTGTCGGACAGACTGAGTTACTTTGATACTCGGTACGGTACACCCCGGTGGGTTCTACCTACCCAGTGTCACCTCTCGAGACTTTTTTGTACAGGTGACCCCTTACTGACCGTTTGGTGAGGTCATCAGAACGGAACTCTTGGGGTACTTGTCATACTTTTCCGGTGGTGGATATGAATGTAAGTTTAGAAGAAAGAGGGAAGAGGGAAGTAAGTAATCTCCGAACAAATGATCAAATACGAGTATGACTAAAATGATCTCTAACATACGTCAGTTTCTCTATATCGGAACCTATATAGTTTCAAACGGTGGGTTATAGGTAAGGGAAAAAAGATTATTGTTTATAATTGGATAAAAGGAGATCTCTTCTTGGTTCGGAATGAGGTAGGAGTTGGTGGACGAAGAGTCCGTCTTGACAGTTTGCCCCGTTCCCTGGACCAGACTGGTGTCTCCTACGAAGTCCCTACAACTACGCCAGGAAGGTTTCGATACTCTCAGTGTAGATGGAGAAGACGAACTTAGTAGACTCTCAATTTCAAAAAAAGAGAAAGAGTAACTGAACTCAGAACACTTTTAGGTCGGACCTGGACGGGCCCAAAAATGGACTTTACCTCTGTTATGCCTCCTTTTAACTTCGTTCTTCTCTTCTGTCTAAGTCAGAACTTTTATTATGCACTCTAGGAGAGTCGGAATCTCTTCCGACCACAGAAGGTACCAGTTTCGGTTATTCGTAAAAAAAAAAAAAAAACGGGTTCAGATAAACTTAAGCTCAAAAGGTAGGGAACGTTTAATCTTTCTGAACCGTTTATATTACCGAGTAACTACCTTAAGTCGTTACAGTATCAAGATTATCGTCGGGGGTATATAGACGTCTGTGGTTTTAGGGTGGTATTACCAATCTGACAGTTATCAAAATCAGGAAAGGCGTCGTAAGCTTTTTCACGGGAGAGTGAATCTTTACTTCGGTGACGAAAAAGATGTGTTCTTAAGGAAAGTACGGTAGGGTCGTTTGGGAAGAGACACACGACTCCGTCTCGACACAGACTTAGCGTGTTTCTGAGAGGTATCGGTCGCGACGATGTAAAAAAAGACCGTCGGGGTCGTAGGTTAGTTCTAAAGACCCAGAGAAGGTTAATATTGTGGCAAATCTTTATGACTCGTAGAGGGTCGGAACTTATTACATAACTAGGGAACTTTTCTTCTTTATGAGTGTCTGGAGGTTACAAACGAAGTCAAGAAAAGTAACATTTTTTACATACGTTTATCTTTTGTGATGTTTGAGAATCCGGAAATCGAACATTCATGGATAAATTTTTCGTGGATATTTAAATGACTATCCTACATTTTATTTGATGTTTTGGTTACCTTGACTTCACTTGGTGTAAGCAGACCCCTCTGGCCCCTCCCGGGGAGGATTTCTAGACACCCGTCCCAATCCCCGGTACAGTAGTAAATACGCCCGAGACTCGGGTCGCACCACTCTTCCGAGTACGGACCGTCGCACACCCAGGAGGTCGTAAAAAGACATAAGTGTAATGAAGTCACTCGTGCCGAAGGACATTTCAGTGACCGGAGATGGATAGTGTCGATGTTGTAAGTAAACACTTCCGAGTGATGATAAGAAAAAAAAAAAATTATCGTTGAAAATTTTTAATTTTATATCACTAAATGTTACAACACAATCGGAGTCCATACCATTTTAATAAGTCAAAATATAAAGTCGACGAAAAGGTAATATCCAATAATGTTCTGTAACTCATATCAAGGGACCGTATGTCATCCAGGAACGACAAGTAGATAATACATTTATATGATTACACATAAACAATTAGGGTTTCAAGATTATATAGGGGGGAGGGGTAGAGTGATTAAATAGAAAGGAGGGACGAAGGGGAAACCATTGGTCTTCAACAAAAGGTACAGGCACTCAGACAAAGACAAAACAGTCATTCAAGTAGGGAACGAGAAAGAATAACCCAGACACTCGTAATTTTGACATGGTTCACACCACAGTCGTATGACTGCTAGCATTGCCTCGACACCCTTCACTTTTTACAGTGGTAGAAGGGACTCCCCTAGGAGACCCCCAGATCTAGGGGTCGCAAAAACTCCTCGTTAGATATTTGTTATTAAAAGTGTCGAATATATATATAACACGATGTAAAACTAGTATGAACACAGTGGTCTGCGGTTAGTTCTCTATGTACTAGTGTGGAGTGTGTCCCGGAATAATTTCGGACCTCAGTTAGGGATAGACCGACGGTCGTGGCGGGGAGTGAAGGGAGGGTCTTTTGAAGAAAGTAAGACGACGAAGTTCTGAAGGAAACGGACCTGAGCACGTCGGGGTGTCTCGGAAGGTACGACCCGAAGAAGGTCATTGAGACTGTACGGACGCTAAGGACGTACGTAATACCCCCGGTCCTCCTGCAAGTAAGAGTAACGACTCATTACAAGGAAACATACCGAGACGTCATCGAACAAAAACACGAACGAACGATTACCTGCAAATCGTACAACCGACCGCAAATCTTATTTTCGACTGTACTTGTAAAAATATGTTCAGAAAAACACCTATGTACAAAGGTAAAAGAAGGGGGTATCATGACGACACAGATATTCACACACGTATCGAAATATTCTTTAATGGTTTAACGAAAGTGTTTACTAACATTTATAACATGTAAAGCTGGTCGTCATTCTCACATGAATGACAGGGTATAGGAGCAGTTGTAACTACACTAGGTAAAAATTTCGAAATCGGTGAGATCACCACCACTTAGTCACACCAAAAGTAAACGAAAACGTTACAATCGACAATGATAATTGAATTGATTCGACTTAAGAAAAGTACACGAATGAACCGAAAACCATATAGAATACAAAACTCTTGACGAACTTTAACGGGAAAATTTTAACCAATAGATAGAGTAACTTAAAGACCTCAAATATGTAAAACCTATGTTAAGGGAAGTATTTTCATAACACTTACGAAAGAGGGTAAAACTAACAAATTTAAAAAAAAATTTCGAACGTAAAAGTTGTCAAAAATTGTTACTGTACTTCTATTTGAAAATTTTCAAGTATGCGAGTAAAAAAAACTTGGTTTCAGAGAACTTCTTGTCATTTAAAAATACTTAAGACCGAATAGTTTAAATAAGTACTCACGAGAAAAAAAACCCATACACGAAACATTCTGTGGAAACAGATGAGACACTAACTCTTATCAAAAAAGGTATAAAAGAGGGTCTACGAAATGTCAAAATCAAAAATACAAGTCCAGTTATAGTAAAACACCAAATAGGTTCCAACTCCAGTTCCAAATAACTAAATGAAAAGTGTATCTATAGATAAAAAAGGTCGTGACAACAATTCTGTTCAAAAGAAAGTCTTAATAACTATCTTAACAGTTTTAAGATAGTTGGTGACATAAAAAACTTGAAGAGTACGTAACCTCCTCCTTTACCGTTGGGTGAGGTCACAAGAACGAACCTCTTAGGGTCCCTGTCTCCTCGGACCATCCGACGGTAGAGACCCCAGGGTGTCTCAACCTGTGCTGACTTCGTTGAATTGTCGTCGTCGTCGTCGTCAAACAACGTAATAATTATGTTTGTAGGAATACCGTTGTGGACAACACAGGATAAATTTATTGAAGTAAGTTAAGTCAAGTCAGTGAGTCAGTACAGGCTGAGAAACACTGGGGTACTTGGCGTCGTACGGTTCGGAGGGACAGGTATTGCTTGAGGGTCTCAAGTGGGTTCGAGTGTAGGTAACTTAGCCACTACGGTAGGTTGGCGGAGTAGGAGACCGTAGGGGAAGAGGAGGACGGAAGTTAGAAAGGGTCGTAGTCCCAGAAAAGTTTACTCAGTCGAGAAACGTAGTCCACCGATTTCATAACCTCAAAGTCGAAGTGAAGGTTACTTGTGGGTCCTGACTAGAGGAAATCCTACCTAACCAACCTAGAGGAACGTCAGGTTCCCTGAGAGTTCTCAGAAGAGGTTGTGGTGTCAAGTTTTCGTCGTTAAGAAGTCGTGAGTCGAAAGAAGTGTCAGGTTGAGAGTGTAGGTATTGACTGATGACCTTTTTGGTAGCGGAACTGATCTACCTTGAAACAACCGTTTCATTACAGAGACGAAAACTTATACGATAGATTCAACCAGTATTGAAAGGAAGGTTCCTCATTCACAGAAAATTAAAGTACCGACGTCAGTGGTAGACGTCACTAAAACCTCGGGGGGTTTATTTCAGTCGGTGACAAAGGTGACAAAGGGGTAAATAAACGGTACTTTACTACCCTGGTCTACGGTACTAGAATCAAAAGACTTCCAACTCAAAATTCGGTTGAAAAAGTGAGAGGAGAAAGTAAAAGTAGTACTCCGAGAAATCAAGGAGAAGTGAAAGACGGTATTCCCACCACAGTAGACGTATAGACTCCAATAACTATAAAGAGGGCCGTTAGAACTAAGGTCGAAAACGAAGAAGGTCGGGTCGTAAAGAGTACTATTGAAGAATCCTTCGGAACTTTAGTTAATTACAGAAAGGTTGGAAATTTTAAAAAAGAATCGAAATTATTCAGAAAACTTAAAAGTACACTCATCAACTTAGTCACAAAGTCAAAGATATCTTTACGAACGACCTCACCACAACTCTGATATCTACGTAAACTCTTTTTGACTGTAGAATCATTGTAACTCAACGGATTAGGTACTTGTATCATATAAAGATTTACAAATCGAGATAAAAGAGGTATATTAAAATTACATTTTTAGGACGTGTATAAAGAATTTAAATAATCTTTTTATAAAAGACAAAAGTCTACGAGAGTCTTTACTATGAAATTTTAAAATAAAAGGTCAGCAAATAACGATCATATATCATTACGTCAACCAAAAACATATAACTGGAATATAGAATACTGGACCAACAGTATAGTCTTAATAATTAAGATTATTAATAAGATTATAATAAAAATAAAAGAATTCTTAAAAGATTCGTTTTTAATATACCATAAGTTGTTTTCTGTCAAAATTAATAAAAAGTTAATGATACAAAATAAAAAATTACAAAGAAATCCCTGGAGGTTGTTGTACACCCTCTTTATAAGCTCGGAACAGAGGTTAAGATGTACCTTTTGTAAGTTTAATGTACTAACTTATATTACAAATCCAAAATAATTACCAAGTAGAAATAATCTAACTTCTTTAAAGATAAAAAAGGAAACGACCAACAAAAATACTACTTGTTCACAACTTAAAACAAGTAGATTAAATACACAGACAATTGGAAGCATATACTAAAAATGGATTACACTCTTAATGTAACGAACTAAAAACTTACAACCTGTTTATAATGTAAAGACCCTATTTGGGTTGTTCCAATCCTACGAGTAAAGTTAAAATATTACAAATTACTCCTGAAAATACATGTAAAAGTTCTCTTTATAACTAAATGTAACAAAGAAGATTCTAGAGATAGTCTAAAACGAGAATACATTACGACCGGAGTGTCTTCTTTAACCCTTCGTAAAAGAGTTAGAGCGAAAAGACTTTCGTAAATTCTAAGTATGTCAAAGAAGTAAATTACAAATTATCTTGAGTGGTCACTTCGGTAGGTATGAACTCCCAAGGTATAACAACCTCCTTCAGTAGCTCTCCTGTACTGACGACCTGGTCCCATTGACCACCAAGGAGTTGAGGTGGGAAGGAGGACAAGAATCTTCCACACTAGACGAACAGAAGGGGTCCCATCTTCGACGACCTCTTGTGTCGGAACTCTATCATCTCACAACAACTCTGGTGAACCTACTATGTACACTGACTTAGGTCCATTCAGGAGAGACATTTGAAAGTTCTAAGACCGCCCGTCCACGACTCTCGATGAGTAGAACTCCACAGGTACTCTTCGGAGTATACGTTCAGGGGACGAATGACTCGGACGATGAAAGGGTAGACCTCTCAGACGGAGAAAGAAACAAAAGAGGGACGGGAGACTCACACTTCTGGTGCAAGTCTAGAGTGGACCCTTCCAGGACTCCAACGTTTGGTTGTGACACTCATCTTGAAGTCACTATTTAAGATGAACTTTTTATTTATATAGTGTCGATTACAAAGATCAAACACGGAGAAGCCATTCTATAAAAGTTCTGTAAACCATTAAAATAGATTCAACAGTTTAAAACCGTCTTACAATAAGTATGATACGGAGACAGTAGGACAATTACGACTTCGGTAAGTTAGAATCAACAGAGAGGTCAAAGTAAGAAGATCGAACACAAAAGAAAGACAAAGGAACTTTAAAAGTAGAAAAGTGTTTTGTTACAATCCTAGACAACTACGCAAGACATCAAATAGAAGACAAAGTGACCGATACAACACAAGACGAGAAAAGGGATCACAAACTTATAATCTTCGAATCCATTAATTAAAATATAAGAAGATCATTTTATATTGGTAAATTTCGATGATTAAAATGAGACTTCTTGTGATATAGATATAGAATATATACAACTATACAATTGAAGAATGACAATTCAAGTTTTATAAAATTTTAAAAAGACCTCTAAAAAAGAAACTAGATCAAGAATAAACTTTAGAAGGTGTTATGGGGTTTATAAAACTTTCAAAGATTAACAATAATGACTGGAACTTAACATTACTGTTACATTAACAGTAACTGGATCATTAACAATAATGTTACTGGATCATTAACAATAATTACCGGAACTTAAAATTATATTAAACTTACAGTCTCTTGTATTATGAATCCTGAAGTCATAACACTTTACATGACTCTGAACAAAGTACCTGGTCATACAATAGACGGAACTAGTTATCAGAATCTCGAGGTCTTTTGGCCTCATCCGTTACAGTCGGGTGAGGTCATCAGAACGGACCTTTTAGGGTACCTACCTCCTCGGACCATCCGAAGTCAGGTACTTCAGCGGTCTCAGCCTGTGCTGACTCACTGAAGTGAAAGTGCGTAACCTCTTCCTTTACCGTTGGGTGAGGTCACAAGAGTGGACCTCTTAGGGTCCCTGCCCCCTCGGACCACCTGACGACAGATACCCCAGCGTGTCTTAGTCTGTGCTGACTTCGCTGAATCGTCGTCGTCGAGATCTTTTGTGATACATAAGACTTCAATAATCCGCATCACAAAATGTTTACAGTTAATACAGTTCAACCAACTATTATAATAAGTATAGAGATATAAGAACCACAAAAAAAACAAATATAACGGATAGTAAATGACTCTCAATCGCTCTGACTTAAAGTCGGAGGGTGGGGGTTGGTCAGGGAGGGTAATCCTTCGAACGTGTTCGACGAATAGGAGTAGGTAGTCTCCCGTCTGTCTTACTTTTGGTGTCAGTGTCTTTTGATTGGTTTGACTAGTGTACCTGGTGTTGGAACGGATTGAGTTACTTTGATACTCGGTACGGTACATCCCGGTGGGTTCTACCTACCCGGTAACGTCTTGCAAGACTGTTTTACACCTGGAGACCTCTTCCCTTACCTTTTGAAGTCATAAGAACGACACTCTTGGGGTACTTGTCATACTTTTCCGTTTTTCCATCCTGTGACTTTCTACTTGAGGTGACCGATCATCTACATGTTATACGATGACCTCTTCTCGGCTCTTTACCGAGGTATTCCTTACCTCTCCTGTACTACGGGTCGACACCAACACAGATCACCACTTACATTTCAGACTACGATACTTCTTATTGTGTATCCTTAAACCTTACAATCCAGGTACTTAGTTCCATTTACCCTTCACCAGTTTGACCCCCGTACCGTTCTCATTTACAGTTGTAAAATCCTTAGTCACTTTATTCTACCTGACTTTACACACTTGAATTAAGTCTACTTGTAATATAGATGGTGACACCCGTTCTTCTTTACCTTATCTGGAGTATCAGTTGTTTCCTCAGACTTTACGTCAAGAACCCACGTCAGAGTTTTTGATGTCTCACTAGAACCAAGTAAAGGTTCCGTTTAGTAAGTTATAACGTCATGAGGTTTAGATACTGTGTTGGTAATTACGACTTCTTCGACTTCAACTTGCCAAGACACTTCTGGTTTTTCTATCAGATCTTGATTGTGGTTTTTTTCACAGGAAAAGTAGTATCCCTGACTTTACGTTTTCATCTTTCAGTTCTCTATGGACCTCAGTGTCCGTTCAAACCGGAACTTCATGTCTTACTTCGTCCCGTTTCCGATTATCTCAAAACGATTCTCTTGTGTGACCAGTATCGTTTATGGTCTACCTGTACCTGTAGTGGTCTAACAGTTATGACTTTAGTCTAACTAATATAAGAAACGTCGACTTCTACCTCTTCGAGATATGTCAGTCGTTTTTGTTCTGGACCTCGACTGACATCGAGTTTAGTACTTGAGGAATAACTTTTAAGTCTGAATTTAACTTCTTTCATCCCTCTTGGTGATCCGGTAAGTCCATACTGGAATCAAGTCAGGGAATACTAATATGTCACCTTCACTGTTTATTTAAGTTCCCTAATCTAGACTATCTCACGGACTTCTTGATACCTACCTCAAGACAATGTGACAGGTCCTCCACCACTAGTTTTGGTAGGGGACCCCACCCCCCCTTTACGTTGTTCCCTCTTACCAGTAGACACGTCCGGAATATTTCTCGACTCTTTTCTCCTCTTCACTTTCCTTTTCCTCTTTTCCTTTCTATGTGGGTACACTTACGTCTCAGGGTTTCTTATCGTTTCTCTCTGTTCTTTGGGAAGAATAGACTTGTTACGTTTCTTTCTCTCCTTTTCTCGTCTTACCCTTTTTGATCTCTAGAGAAGTTCTTTTCATCTCTATGGTTCCTTTGTAAAGTACATCTCTATTCTTGGTATCTCCTGTCTTTGTCATACCTGGATTGTCTTCTTCTTCGATAATTATTCTCGACCGTTTTATGTGTCTTCCTGACGTGTCTTTTCCAGAGTTACTTGATATATTGGTGTCACGACACCAGTGAGTGGATCTCGGTCTGTAGGTCTTTACACTTCAGTTCACCCGGAATCCTTCGTGGTGATACTTGTTTCGATCACCTCCACTACCTTAAGGTGGACTCGATAAAGTTTAGAATTATCTACTACAACATTTTCACGACGTGAGTTATACGGTCGTTTAAACCTTTTGAGTCGTTACCGGTGTCCTAACCTTTTCCAGTCAAAAGTAGGGTCAAAGTTTCTTACCGTTACGGTTTCTTACAAGTTTGAGAGTATGTTAACACGAGTAAAGTGCAAAATCGTTCCATTACGAGTTTAGGAAGTTCGATCTGAAGTCGTCATGTACTTGACTCTTGAAGGTCTACATGTTCGAGTTACATCTTTTCCGTTTCTTTGGTCTCTAGTTTAACGGTTGTAGGAAACCTAGTACCTTTATCGTTCCCTTAAGGTCTCTTTGTAGACGAAGAAGAAGTCACTGATACGATTTAGGAAACCGACACACCTAATGTTGTGTGACACCTTTTAAGGATTTCTCTACCTTTATGTTCTAGTGGATTGGCAGGAGGACTCTTTAGACATACGTCCAGTTCTTCGTTGTCAATCTTGGTCTGTACCTTGTTACCTGACTAAGTTTTGACCCTTTCCTCATCCAGTTCCGATACATAACATGGGACGGATAAATTGAATATACGTCTCATGTATGTAGTACACTTTACGTCTCGACCCACTTTGTCTTCGATTTTAGTTCTAACGACCCTCTTTATAGTTGTCGGAGTCTATACGTGTACTATGGTGGGAAAACCGTCTTTCACTTCTCCTTGACTTCTCGGAGTACTACTTTCACTTTCTCCTCTCACTTTTTCGACCGACATTTGAGTTGTAAGTCTTTTGATTGTAGTACCGTAGACTAGGGTAGTGAAGTACCGTTTATCTACCCCGTTCTTACCTTTGTCACTGTCTGAAATAAAAAACCTGAGGTTATAGTGACGTCTACCACTGACGTCAGGACTTTTATTTTCTACGAACGAGGAACCATCTTTTCGATACTGTCTCTGTTGTGAAACGACTGTTTCCAGACATATCAGTTTCGATACCAAAAAGGTCCTCAGTACATCTTACACTCTCGACCTGGTATTTCTTCCGACTCACGACTTCTTGACTATGAAAATTTGACGCCGCGACTTCTTCTATGAACTCTCAAGAAACCTGTCGTTCCTCTAGTTAGTCAGTTAGGATTTCTTTTAGTTGGGACTTATATGAAACCTTCCTGACTACAACTTCGACTTCGAGGGTATGAAACCGGAGTACCTTTCTTGACTGAGTGACCTTTTTTTGGGACTACGACCCTTTCTAACTTCCGTCCTCCTCTTACCCACCTGTCTCCTACTCTACTAATTTACGGTAGCGACTGAGTTACCTACACTCAAACTAGTTTGACCCTCTATGACTTCCTGTCCTTCTGACCACACGACGTCAGGTACCCCGACGTTTCTCAGTCTGTGCTGACTTGCTGACTTGTTGTCGTTGGTAAACATACCACATAGATGAAGACAAAAACGTTAGAAAGATATATGAAATGATAAATTGTAAGTAGAGAACCCTGGTCGTATCTCTACCCGGTCTGGTTGGAACGGTAAGACTCCGTATTTGTTAACACAGGGAAGAAATACCGAAAAATTTACTTTTTAAGACGGAAAATAAATTTCTTTCACTTTCAGTGAGTCAGTACAGACTGAGAAACGTTGGGACACCTGATATATCAGGTACCTTAAGAAATCCGGTCTTATGACTTCACCTATCGGAAAGGGAATTCAAATAACTTAATAAGTGCACTAGTCGAAATACAAACGATAGACACACAGGAAGTAAAAGTAACGAGGAAACAAGGGAGAAACAACAAAAGAACACCCAAGTAATCCATAAAATGCAGTAAAGTAACACAGGGAAAATAGCTGATAATCCATGCACAAAAACATAATGAAAACAGTACCAACGATATCCCTAATGTTACTGATAGGAATTGAACTTTAAGGTCGAACTAATTATAACCTCATGAAATACACATTCCATTCTTAAAGGTTGTTATATGAATATAAACTCAACCACTACCTGTCTCTCCGGACCGTACGACACTAAGTACCCAAGTGTTGACTTGCTGACTTGACTTAACTTAAGATAAACATGAGACAGGATAAAAAGTACGATGGCAACAATCTGTAAAACGAAGAGGTATACTATATTTGGTTTTATATTAATTAATTATATACATTTTATACAAGTCAAGTCAAGTCAGCGAGTCAACACAGGCTGAGAAACGTTGGGGTACTTAGCGTCGTACGGTCCGGAGGGACAGGTAGTGGTTAAGGACCTCAAGTGGGTTTGGGTACAGGTAACTCAGCTACTACGGTAGGTCGGTAGAGTAGGAGACAGCAGGGGAAGAGAAGGACGAGGGTTAGGGATGGTCGTAATCCCAGAAAAGTTTACTCAGTTGAGAAGCGTACTACACCGGTTTCATAACCTCAAAGTCGAAGTTGTAGTCTGGAAGGTTACTCGTGGGTCCTAACTAGAGGAAATTCTACCTGACCAACCTAGAGGAACGTCAGGTTCCCTGAGAGTTCTCAGAAGAGGTTGTGGTGTCAAGTTTTCGTAGTTAAGAAGCCGTGAGTCGGAAGAAGTGTCAGGTTGAGAGTGTAGGTATGTACTGGTGACCTTTTTGGTATCGGAACTGATCTACCTGGAAACAACCGTTTCATTACAGAGACGAAAACTTATACGATAGATCCAACCAGTATTGAAAGGAACACACACATACACACACACACACACACACACACACACATGTCTGTATATATATATATATATATATATATATATATAACGAAACTTGTCAGTGTTTGAAAAAATTACTCCTTTCTTTGTTTTGTTATAAAGATAAACGAGTGTAAGAGTAAGAAAGATCACGAGGAGGAAAGAAGATTTGTATCTTAAAAGGTAGACCATAGGAAAAAATCAAAGAAAGATTGAACTTTTTGAAGGAAATCGAACAGAATAGACGACCGTTATTTTTAGGGAGTCGAAAGTAAATAGACTTGTAAAGCAGAAATAAAATCTTTTAAAAATAGTGACCTATAATTTACGATTTGACTATCTAAAAATAAAAGGGACCTTTAAAGTTTCTACAACAAAGTCATAAAAACTAGAAGGTAACAAAACTTACGTTTCAGATAATAAAAAGTTTGTAACAAATGGACATAGATTATACTGAAAAAGGAACCGAAGAAATTTGAAAAAGATATGCACGAAAATTCATTAAATTGAGACAACAAGGATCCACAGTAAAGTAAATACGAAGACAAATTTCTAAGTCTCGAAAGATATAGAGACCCAATGACAAAAACTAATTCAAAAAATTTTTTTAACCAGTTCTAGTCTTTTGGTTAAAAGAAAGGAGAAAAAGAGGGGAAGAAAAGAGGAGGACACTTTCCTACGGAATCGGGAACTAGAGATCCTGTTAGACATCAGAACAGGAAAATCTAAAGAAACGTAAGTGTCGTGGAGTTACTAAGTAATTTTGTGAAAGAATACTGAAAACTAACTATGTTATCCAGACTAATAAAAAATGTAGGAAGATTTATGATTCACTTCACCTTGGATGAGTAGACTAAAATTTTTAATAAACTACTTACTTTTAATTGACTTTTAGTTACTTTGTTTATGTTTTTGGAGTTGCAGATACACGTTGTAGATACTCAAAAGTCCTAGGAGTCCACAGTGTAACCTTTTTTATAATAAAATTAGTTAGTGTAGAGGGACCCTTCACTTCAATTATTCCTTGAAAAGGAGTAGAACCTTCGGAGATGTATCTTATAACCTTCTCAGTCGTCTTTCGGGAGAATAAATTGGGAATTTTGACTCTCGGTCTAGGAGGAGTCTCGGTCTCGTTCTCAGACTCGATTTCTCAGTCCGAAGAATAAGGACCTAAGAAAGGAGAACCCTAACGGTCTGTTTGTACATTTTATGGAATACTCTATATGACATAGTTTTTATAATATATAACAAATAGTCTTTAAGTTTAAATAGACTCTTAGGACGTAAAAACAAACGATTTGGACTGTTGGGGTAAAGGTAACTAACGTATTACGACTGAAAAACACAATTCTCAAAGATATTCTTCTGTACTATTACTGTCGAAAGGGACAAAAGGTTCAGTTTTCCATTTTTATTTACGGATAAAATTGTAAGACGAGGAGAGACACTAGTCTCGAAACGACCATCTCTAAAACTGTAAATCACTTCAGTAAAATACCAGGACTCAAGACCCCTTTCTTAGGTTCGTTTACAAACACCTTGACTTCAAAGAAAACAATATAACATTGGAGGAACTCCTGTTCCTGTGTCAGAAGAATAACGACAAACTTTTCGTAAATTATTTTTTAATTTGAACGAGTAAATTCTTGTAAACCTCTTAATTTTGTTACGGATCCTTTCGTTATTTGTTACTAATCTGGTGAGCTCTTTTCGAAGAAGTGTAGAACTGGGTAAGGAAAGTGAGAAATATATCTCTCTTCTTCCAACACACATATATTAAAATCTTAGTGACACAGAGTCTGAGGTCGTCAGTCGGACACTCGTTTCAATGTACGGATATATGTCTTTGTCAAAGGACAGCATCGAACGTTCCATTGAAAATTTACGACTGATGTATGGATAAATGTGTGTCTACGTTAAGAATTCCGAATTCTAATGAGACGGAAAACACAGAATCATTAACAAAAAAGAAAGTAAAAAAATTTTAAACCTCCACCAATCAAAAACGTATAAAAAACATGAATAAAAAATAACTTCATGCCAACTGTATTACACAAGTAAAGTCCACACACCGTTTCACTAAGTCAAAATATGTATATATAAATACATATAAGGAAAAGTTTACCAAAAAGGTATATCCAATAATGTTGTATAACTTATATCAAGGGACACGATATGTCATCCAGGAACAACCAGTAAGTAAAATATGTGTGATCACTCATAGACAACTATAGTTGGAGGATTAAATGGGACGGGGGAGAAACCATTGGTATTCAAACAAAAGATACAGACATTCAGACAAAGATAAAAAGATTCACAATCGGAAAATAATTTATAAAAATTGTAAAATTTTCCACAATTTATAAATAATAATAATAATAATAAAAACAGTCTTAGGGGTTCGTACTAGGGGATGATCCCTAGTTTGAGAACGGGGACGATACCTTCACGTCTCAGAATTGGTGACGTCACGTTCTCTTCAGGAACAAAGACAAAACACTTTCACCTTCACAATCAGACTGAGAAACGCTGGGGTCCCTGACATCGGTGGCCGGAGGAGACTGGTACCCTAAGAGGTCCCTTCTGATGACCTCACCTATCGGTAAGGAAAGAAGTCCCCTAGAGGGGTTGGGTCCCTACCTTGGGTCCAGAGGACGCAACGTCCGTCTAAGAAATGGTAACACGGTGGTTTCTTCGGTGTATAAAGACAAAATACTTATTTAAGTAGACATAGTAAAAAAATCTAAGGAGTATATTCGATATATTATACTATCAACAGAAAAGACAATGGGATCTAGGGAACGAAGAGGTTTATTATGTCCGTTGGAACTTGGAGGGTCAATCTTAGAGGGACTAGGGAGGAACGTCTTTGGGTGGACAAGGGTAACATCGTCGATGAACGAACGAACAAACGCCGAAACTCAGGTCGGTAATCGACCGAAAGGGTAGGGGGACTGGAGCAAGAACCGACACAGGTAGGTCACGGTTTCGTCCGACCTCTGTAGATCTCACCGTCGGTGGGGTATTGACTTCTTTGGAATTTTGACTAGGCTTCCTCCTTCTACAACCTTAAGAATCTCCATCCGAATCCGGAAGAGTTGTCAGATCGAAAACTAAGGGAAATAATCTCCTACTTACAACAGATGTTTATACAAGGACGTCACTGTTTATCATTGACGTCCTCGGCATACCAGGAAACGTACCAATCATACACGTATCTCGTAAACATAATATTGTACTATGAAGTCTAATTATAGAAATCAACTATACACCGGGACCTATACAGAAACGAAACTTTTTTGGGTAGGACTTTTTCGATTAGAGAGGTGTCTAGTACCTGCAACCCCTTGGTATCGTGTCTTTGATTTCCTCCGGGAACGAAAGTTTTTATCCACAAGGACACCCGCCCTTTATCTCGAATTTACAGTCCTCAGAACTAATGGTCCCTCAGGACAAACTATAAGGGGGTTAAAAAAAAAGTTTATATTTAAGAGTTCTTCCGAAGGTTCAGAGTGTTTAGGTGGACGAAACCCCTTGACTCGTTTCAGTAAAGGTATGAACCAGAGTTTGAGTGACTTATTTATAAAGAGGTGGACGGTTCACAGACCTCGAACCGGTAGAAGGAGAGGACGACGTTTAGAGGGGGTCGGAAGTTTTTACAGAACAGGGACTTACGGGTCGAGAAAGTCTCCGAGTGTCGTCTCGAGAACCCCGACATCCACTGTGTATCTAAAGTCGACACGGAAAAGGAAGGGTCTTGTTTTTAAGGGGTACCTGTCACTCTTCTGGTCCGGGACCTTGTCAGTCATGTCCAGACGCACGAGGGACGAGTCCACGAGCCCCAAACCGACGTCTAAAAGGGTTCAGGTCGAATGAGCCTTGTCAGCCCTCATTACATTTAGTACTAAATTCGTCCCAGGGGGAAGAAGGGACCTACCCCAAAGGACCCATCGAGTCGACCATTTCTTAGGTGGACATTACGTCCTCTGGAGTCAACTAAGGATCTAGCCTTTCAAGGAGACCCCTTCCCTATCTGACGGGTGAGATCATAAGAACCCGAAGGGACCACCCAGTCTGCCATTTCTTAGGTAGACGTTATACCCTTTGGACTCAAGTCAGGAACCCAACCCTTCTAAGGGACCTCCTCCCGTACCGTTGGGTGAGATCATAAGAATGGACCTTTTAGGGGTACCTGACTCCTCAGACCTCCCGTCGTCAGGTACCCTAACGTCTCAGTCTGTGTTGACTCACTGATTCGTCTCGTGTCATGTCGGGGAAGAAGGAACCTATGGTATATGGGACCTCTGAGACCCGGTGAGAGTCTGCCGACAAACTTCACACCGACTGTATTACCCTTTCTCCAAGACGATCATAAAACACCGAACATTCTCCCGGAGAAAAGATCTGTCGTCTCAATTCTCCTTCGTAGTCAATCACCAGGTTCGGACAGTCGACCTGACCTAGAAGGATGACGAAGAAAAAGAAGGAGAAAAGTAGAAATCGAAGTCTAGAGGAGACCCTGAGGAGGTAGTTGAACCTGGAAGGAAAGTAACTCTTCGAGTAAAGTCCACTGACGGACGTGAATTTAGTGAAAGTCCCATTGTCACTACCCTAACTTTATCAGAAACCTTCGATTACGTAAAGATAGTGAAGAATAGACAACTAACCTCCTGTTTAAACTACTAGAAGTCATAAACGTTTTGAGTCAACCACCCATTACTCCAATACACTAAACACGTACACACGATTCAGCGAAGTCAGTATAGACTGAGAAACGCTGGGGTACCTGACCTCGGTTAGTTGGAGGAGACAGGTACCCTAAGAGGTCCGTTCTTTTGACGTCACCTAACGGTACGGGAGGAGGTCCCCTTAGAAAGAATGGGTCCCTACCTTGGGTACAGAGGATACAGAGTACGTAACCGTCGACCCGAGAAATGGTGATTGTGACGGACCCTTCTAAAAAGGGTGTTCTCCTTCAGTAAACGTTCCCGGATTCCATGAGGAGGAGAAGGTAAGACAGGTCATTTGGAGAACCCGTTATCGTTCAAAATAAACACCTCGAAGACTACTTAAGTAACAGTCGAGACTAGACCACTGGTGCGTCGGGGAGGAAGGGTGAGTCGGATCTCGACCACAACGGGAGTCTCGGGGTCCGAAACCGGAGAGAGAGGACGGGACGGAAGACGAGTCCGACAAGAGAGTAGTAACCATTGAAAGGGTCAGTTAAACTCGGACTGTTAGTAGTGACACTTCGTGGGTTATTTTACGGTAGAAAAGATCTTTTGGAGGGAAGTCAGAGGGTCACCCCGTATCGACTTCACAGACATGTTAGTACTACGAAAAGATGTGGGTAGAGTGGGAGGTATTTATAAAGAAGACCGAGTCTATCATTTCTTAGACGGACGTTACTTTCTCTGGATCCAAGTTAGGGAACCACCCCTTCCAGAGGACCTCTTCCCTTGACGTTGAGTGAGGTCATAAGAACGGACCTCTTAGGGTACCTGTCTCCTCGGACCGTCCGATATCAAGTACCCCAGGGTTCTTAGTCTGTGTTGAGTCACTGATTGTGAAAGTGTAAAGTGGACAATACATCGAACAACTTATTTACAAAGAGACTTCTTTAACTAAGACATCGAGAATGTATCATTTTCGAGAATGTGACACTCTAGTCTTAGGGGAAGACAAAGTAGAAATAAAGAAATAAAGTGTCTTCTAATGGTACACACGTCTTATGAGTGACGTTTACCAAAAATCATGTAACTAAGTAAATAATTTTATGCTTCATGAACGGGTGTACCAGAGGGTTCTAGAAAACGGTAAAATATAGGAATTTTCAGGTAGAAATGACTATTTCGAAGAAAGCGGAGCTCGATTGATAAAATTTTCTTTAATACCCTAGGAGTTTCGTTATCAATAAATTTTACTATTTCGATAAAATAAATAATGTTCCTTTCGAAATACAAACTTCTCTCTTTCCTCTAATCATTTCTGTCTCTTAATAGTACGTGCGTGTGTGTATAAGTGGGTTTGACTGTGTAGTCACCACCAAGAAAGATCTGTTACCTTAAGATATAATGGAAAAGGGGTACAAACGAATGGATGTGAAGGATCAGAGAATGTTACTGATATAATGAACTCGAATAACCTTTTTTGTTGTTGTTGTTGTTGTTGTTACTTTACATGTCGAATTTCATTTTGTTTGGTTTTGTCCTTTCGTTATTAAAACCCCCGTAAATAGACAAAGAGTTCCACATTCCTCGACACTACGTCTCGAATCCCTCGGGGAGAAGAGCAGGAAACGTAAGGACAAGAAGCAGAAGAGGTCAGACTACTACCCCTGTAAGATTACGGGACACAAGACACGGACAAAGTGTGTACTCCTCTAATCTCGTCCTCGACGTCCCACCGACCCGGACGAGTGTTCTTGGGGGCAGTGAGACGAGTGTAGTCGCTCAACGAGTGTCTCCGAAAGGTAGGGTGGACCCGAAAGTGGACGGCCGTTGGGACTGTCATCCAGAGGGGAGTTTAAAGGGTTACTGGATTTAAAGGGTTACCGGATCATGAGAACTGACCAGTATGATAAAAAAAAATTTATAAAATAAAGTAACATGACACCATTTTTATGAATTGTCCTCTACGTACTACTTGTTGTAACTAACTGAAACCTTGTAACTGGGTCGAACACAAGAGCTCTACTTCGTGTGAACCAACCCTATATACTGTCAGAAGTGCGTCACGTCCTAAAGTAAAAACTCCTGACTGATTTATACACACGTAAATACGAGGATTCACTATGACAAGACACTAACAGAAACAAGGTAGCAACGGATTAAACCCATAGCCTCATTCCGAACGTAGTGTTTTGTGTAAGAGAGAAAAAACATAAGACCTACTCAGACACATCAAACCCATAGTAAAGAAAGAATTCACAAAGAATTTTTAACTTGTCACTTCGGTAGAAGACGTCAAAAGACACGATCTTCTACTAATTGACAGTTAAATTAAAGAAAGTATCTATATCCTGTTAAGTCTAATAGTATAAAATTCGTGTTATGGGAGATCCGGATAGGTACAACAATGTTTATTCTGAAAAATTTTTACTTTTAGATTATGAAGTAAAGTTTGTGTATGTTTTATACATAAAGAAATAGGTAAGTAGATAGGTACCCGTGGATAAACGAAAGTATAGTACCGATAACATTCAATACGACATTACTTACATGTCCACACATATAGAAAAAGTAAATCACGGTAAAAAAAAAGGTCTTTTAATGGGTCTTAATCTTAACGACCCAGTATAACACCAACATAAAAATTAAAAAACTCCATGGAGGTTTGACAAAAGGTATCACCGACGTCGTTAAATGTAAGGGTGGTCGTCACTTACTCCCAAGGGAAAAGAGGTGTAGGACCGGTTTTAAACAACAAAAGCTATTATCGTTAAGACTGTCCACAACTCACTATAGAGGAACACCAAAACTAAACGTAAAGGGACTACTAGTCACTACAATTCGTAGAAAAGTACACGGACAACTGGTAGACATACAGAAGAAACTTTTTGATAGATAAGTCCACGGGACGGGTGACAATTTTAGTCCCAATAAACAGGATTAAAACGGTCAGACAGACACAAACAAGGGAACATAGTCTATATAGTCGATGTACAGGATCCGAACTTCGCCACCGGACTATACCTTCTACAGGACAACCTAAGTCACCGCGTCGTGGGTGAGTAGTGGTCTTGACCAAAGGGGTCCCAGTAGGGCCACCCCCGTCTCCGAGGACAACACCAAACGGACACCGACGACGTCCGTAGGATCACCAGTCCCGACTAGGGGATCCACCCTCGTGAAACATCCCGGTGGGACCCCACACACCCAACCCGTCCTGTCCAGGAGTCTCCTCGCTGGTCTGTCCCGTGCGTCCCACTCGATCATACTACCTGTCACTGCCTTATCCTGGGCGGTCTCTACCCGGTCGGCCACCTTCCTCTCACTCCTTTTCGTCCCTGGTAGGGTACGAAGGTAGGAGTTCCTTAAAAGTCCTCCAGGGAGAGAGGGACCGGGGGAGAAATTTTAATCAGTTTCATAGAGGACGAGGACTCCGGGTCCGCGGAAAGTTCGACGACGGAGACGAGACCTTGAGTCTTCCTGCCTCAGACACACCCTCGGGAAGTTCAGAGTCGGAACGAGTCGGGAGTCCACGAGACCCTACCTCGGAACGACCAAAGATTTGAGTCTCCTTACCCGTCCCCACCAAGTAAGAAGACCGTCTCAACGGAGTCGCCCCCTAGGGGTACACCCCGAGCCTGAGGACCAAGGAACCCCCACCCCCGGAGGCACCACCACTATCAGGGGACTGGACGTTCAGACACGAGAACTCCACGACCAAGACTGACATACACAGAGACGGGGAGGAGGGATAGGGGTACACCGGAAAAGGAATATAGGGATCAACATCTGGTGAACAAGACGACCCGAAGTCGCGTAAGAGTCTCCAACAACAGATACATCAACATCACACCTACACAGGGACTCGAGTCCCAGAACGATGAGACGTCAGAACTAATCTGGAATGCACCTTTAAGAAGAGAAGACAAAATGTCAGTGGGATAGTACACTAGGTAATAATCCCAGAGAAATGAGAAACGACTTACATCGTATATATTGTCTTTACATACGGTACATGTCCGCGAAGGGTCCACCGTGATCTCCATTGGTCGAATAGTTATGTCCATCTGGATTCTCTACGTCCAAGCTAACGACCCAACCCTCCTAAGGGACCTCCCGTACCGTTGGAAAAAAAAAATTAAATTTACATAAATAAAATTAACCTCCGATTAATGAAATGTTATGACATAACCAAAACGGTATGTAGTTGTACTTAGACGGTGTCCACACGTGCATAAGGGTTAGAACTTGGGGGGAGGGTGGAGGGCGGGGTATGGTAGGGAGACCCAGTAGGGTCACGTGGTCGGGGTTCGTAGGACATAGGACGTAGTTTAGAACTGACCACTAAGTAAAGAATATACTATAATATGTACAAAGTTACGTTTAGTTTTGATGAGGTCATAAGAACGGACCTCTTAGGGTACCTGTCTCCTCGGACCACCTAATACCAGGTACCCCAACGGGTCGTGTGTACGGTACACATACAGTTTATACATACATATAAAAGACACGTATCTCAAGAATAAATATCTGTTAATAGATATTATACATTAATTAATATATATAATATATATGTTCTATCTACAGTATATACATGGTATATATAGAGAATTAATATATATTAATGACTGAAGTAAATATCCGATCATGTAAAGAAAGAGACTCGTACAATTACAAACAATACAAAATCAAAAAGAAGAGGGTCGTACCAGGGATAACGGAGGTTGAACAAAAATAAAAAACAAACAAACGAATAAGGATAATAAAGTCCTTCAGAAAGAAAAGACACTCTCCTCGAAAGAAGTCTATACACTAGTATGTACCGAAAAAAATTACTGTCAATTTTCCCGACTTTTCGACTAGTCTCCGAGACAGCACCCACTCCGAACAATCAAAACTAGAGTCAACATCGTCTCGACAACACCCCATCGGTAACTGTAAAGTAGAGATCCAGGAAGGACAACCCAAGTGACTTAATTGGTCTCTTCTCGGAAAGGTAGTACCCCATTCCCGGAAGGAAGACAGTAGGGGCCCTTCGGACCACACCCCTTACCCTCCCCCGAGACAAGGATCGTCCTGGGAGAGTCAGTGACTTGAGAGGAAGACACCACTCATACATGGACATAAGGGTCCACTCGAAGCCTAGGGGTTTCCGTAAAAGTCCGAAGTCCGACGACGTACCGGTACATCTCGTCTTCCGAAGAGTCCCGCCTTACCGAAGAGAAGAACGACAGTGAGTTAGGAGAAAATTTTTTGTAAAGGTTTCCAATGAAAAAAAAAAAAAAAAAAATGCAATGTTATGACATAACCAAAACGGAATGTAGTTGTACTTAGGCGGTGCCCACGTGTATTCAAGGGTGAGGACTTGGGGGGGAGGGTGGAGGGAGGGGCATGGTAGGGAGACCCAGTAGGGTCACGTGGTCTGGGTTCGTAGGACATAGGACGTAGCTTGGATCTGACCGCTAAACAAAGAATATACTATAATATGTACAAAGTTACGGTAAGACGGTCTAGTAGGACGGGAGAGGGAGAGGGTGTCTCAGTTTTTCAGACAAGACATGTAGACGCAGAGAAAACGACAGAGCGTATGTCCCAATAGTAATAAGATTTATTTTGTACAAAATATGTAAACTTCTTGTGAGAGTTTCTACATCGAGAAAGGGACCCAAGTAATTTTGTCTCTTCCCTTAAGACCCACAGGGTCACTGGTGCACTCCCTTTACGTACCGGAGACTTGTGTGTGTCCCGAACATGCAGGTGAGAGTTCACTTCGCTTGTTTGTTGTCTCGTTTCGACACACGTTCCAGTCTCTGAGTGTCTTTCCCTCAAAATCTTTTTACATAAAACAAGTTCATATCAACTAAATGTTACAACATAATTACATATGACATGTCGTTTCACTGACTCAACATGTGTATATATGGCATAACGTCCGTCAAAGAAATAACGAACTCGATGATCCTTGCGGGGGGTGTATGTGTACTTATGTAACGAAAATAACAAGGAAAGGTAGTACAAAATAGTATCCTTTAGCTTATAACAGGAGACACGACATGTCATCCTGCAACAAATAGGTAGGATGTTTATGATCAAGCGTAGACGATAAGGGTAGAGGGTAAGGTCGAAAGACGGAGATGACGAGGGTGAACCGTTGGTGGTCGGAGAAGAGATACAGACGCTCAAGCAAAGACAAAACTTCATGTAAACGCGATATAAAATCTGGGGTGTATATACGTATACTGTAAACAGAAAGAGACAGACTGAACGAGGTGAATCATATTCCAGAGATTCAGGTAGACACAACGACGTTTACCGTAATAAAGTAAGAAACAATACCGACTCATCATCAGGTAACATATATACATGGTATAAAAGTAATAGGTGAGTAGATATTTACCTGTAAATGCAACGAACGTACAGGACCGATAATATTTGTCACGATGTCACTTGTAAGACCATGTGCACAGAGAAAGTTAAGACCAAAGGAGTCACACATACGGGTCGTCACCCTTACGACCCAGTATACCTTCAAGATAAAGGTCAAAGATTTCCTTAGAGGTATGACAAGAGGTATCACCGACATGATCAAACGTAAGGGTGGTTGTCACATTCTCCCAAGGGAAAAGAGGTGTGGGAGAGGTCGTAAATAACGAACATCTGAAAACCTAGTGTCGGTAAGACTGACCGTACTTTACCATGGATTGACCAAAACTAAACGTAAAGAGATTATTACTTACTACAACTCGTAGAAAAGTACACAAACAATCGGTAGACATACAGAAGAAACCTCTTTACAGAAATCAAGAAACCGGGTAAAAAAACTAACCCAGTAAATAAAAAGACCTTAACTCGACGTCCTCAACGAACATATAAAAACTCTAATCAACAAACAGGTAACGAAGTAAACGATAATAAAAGAGGGTAACACTTCCGACAGAAAAGTGGAACGAATATCAAAGGAAAGAACACGTCTCCGAAAATTCAAATTAATCTAGGGTAAACAAATAAAAACGAAAATAAAGGTTATAAAACCCTCCACCCAGTATCTCCTAGGACGACACTACATACAGTCTCTCACAAAACGGATACAAGAGGAGGTTCTCAAAATATCAAAGACCGGAATACAACTCTAGAAATTAGGTAAAACTCAAATAAAAACACATACCACAATCTTTCACAAGATCAAAGTAAGAAAATGTTCACCAACTGGTCAAAAGGGTCGTGGTGAACAATTTCTCTAACAGAAATTAGGTAACATATAAGAACGGAGGAAACAGTTTCTATTCCACAGGTATCCACACACCTAAATAGAGACCCGAAAGATAAAACAAGGTAACTAGATATAAAGACAGAAACACGGTCATGGTATGACAGAACTACTGACACCGAAACATCATCTCGGACTTCAGTCCGTCCGACTAAGAAGGTCAAGGTAAGAAGAAAGAGTTCTAACGAAACCGATAAGTACCAAAAAACATAAAGGTATGTTTAACACTTTAATAAACAAGATCGAGACACCTTTTATGGTAACTATTGAACTATCCCTAACGTTACTTAGATATCTAACGAAACCTATCATATGAGTAAAAGTGATATAACTAAGAAGACTAGGTACTTGGACCATATAAAGAGGTAGATGATCATAGGAGAAACTAAAGAAAGTAGTCACAAAATACCAAAAGATATATATCCAGAAATCAAAGAAATCCATCTATATAAGGATTCGTAAAAGAAGGAAAGCAACGTTACCACTTACCTTAACAAAGGAATTAAAGAGGAAGATAAAAGAGTAATAATCACATATCCTTACGTTCCCTAAAGACACACAACTAAAATATAGGACGTTGAAATGATATTAGTAACTAATCGAAATTGTTAAAAGACCACCTCACAAATCCCAAAAGATACATCTCCTAGTACAGTAGACGTTTGTCACTCTTAAAATGAAGAAGAAAAGGTTAAACCTAAGGAAAATAAAGAAAAAGACGAGACTAACGACACCGGGTTTGAAGGTTTTGATACAACTTATCATCGCCACTTTCACCCGTAGGAACAGAACAAGGACTGAAATCCCCTTTACGAAAGTTAAAAAGTGGTAACTCCTATTACAAACGACACCCAAACAGTACATATCGTAAATAATACAACTCCATACAAGGAAGATAAGGACGAAAGACCTCTCAAAAATAGTATTTACCTACAACTTAAAACAGTTTCCGAAAGAGACGTAGATAACTGTATTAGTAGACCGAAAGTAAAAAGTTAAACAATTACACCACTTAATGTAACTAACAAACGCCTATAACTTCTTAGGAACGTAGGGACCCTATTTCGGGTGAACCAGTATCACATACTAGAAAAATTACACAACAACCTAACACTAACGATCTTAAAACAATTCCTATAAACGTAGATACAAGTAGTCATTATAACCGGACATCAAAAGAAAAAAAAAAAAACACCGTAGAAACAGTCCAAAACCATAATCCCACTACTACCGGAGTATCTTACTCAAACCTTCAAATGGAAGGAGACGTTAAAAGACCTTCTCAAACTCATCCTATCCACAATCGAGAAGAGCTTTAAAAACCATCTTAAGTCGACACTTCGGTAGACCTGGACCCGAAAACAAACGACCTTCTAAAGACTAATGTCAAAGTTAAAGGCCCGAACACTACCCAGACAATTCTAAAAGATAAAGAAGGACCAAGTCAAAACCTTTCAAAATGAAAAGATTCTTAAACAGGTAAAGAGGATGCAACAGGTAAAATAACCGTATATTAACGACTTTTATCAGAGAATACTAGGAAACATAAAGACATAACAGACAAAACTAGAGAGGTAAAAGTAACGATTAAAATGACTAAACTAAAAAGAGGGAAACAAAGAATTACTCAGACCGATTATCAAACAGTTAAAATAAATAGGAAAGTTTCTTGGTCGAAAACCGAAACAACTAAAAACGATACCAGAGAAAACAAAGAAAACGTAAATAAAGACGGGATAAAAATTTTTAAAGAAAGGAAGATGATTGAGACCCCAAGAAGTAAAAAAGGAAAAGATCAACGAAATCCACATCTCAATCCAATAAATAAACTGAAAAAAGAACAAAGAACTCCATACGAACATAACGATACTTGAAAGGGGAATCGTGACGAAAATGTCACAGGGTGTCCAAACCCCAACAACACAAAAGTAAAAGTAAGCAAAGATACGTATAAAACTAAAGAAAATAATAAAGAAGACACTAAACAACCAATAAGTCGTCACACAACAAGTCGGAGGTATACAACCTTAAAAATTACCAAAAAAAAAAAAAAGAGGACATTAGCTCTAGATTAGAATGACGTAACACCAGTCTCTTTTACGAACCTTACTAAAGTTAAAAAAAACTTAAATGGTTCCGATCTAAATACCGGGTCCTACACTAGATAGGACCTCTTCCAAGGCACACGTGAACTCTTTTTCCACTTCAAGTAACAAAACCCCACTTTATAGGATATCTATAGTTAATCCAGATTGACCGGATAACATAGTAAATTTCACACAAAGGAACAATTAAAGGACAAATCAACTAGACAGGTATCCACACTTACCCCATAATTTCAGAGGGTCACAATAACACAATAACAATTAAAGGGGAAAGTATGAACAATCGTAAACAGAATGTATAACGCCACGAGAATACAACCCACGTATATATAAATATTAACAATATAGAAGAAGAACCTAACTAGGAAACTAGTAATACATCACCGGAAGAAACAGAGAAACGTATCGGAAACTAAATTTCAGATAAAATAGACTATACTCATAACAATGAGGACGAAAGAAAACCAAAGATAAACGTACCTTTTAGAAAAAGGTCGGGAAGTGAAAATCAGACATACACAGGGGCCAAAACTCCACCCAGAGAACATCTGTCGTATATATCCCCAGAACAAAAACATAGGTAAGTCGGTCAGAAACAGAAAACCAACCCCGTAAGTTGGGTAAATGTAAATTCCATTAATAACTATTCATACTAGGACAACGGTAAATGAAATAACAAAACCCAAACTCAAATATGTGGGAAAAACACAAAGGACAGATCTCTTATAGGAAACCGTAAACAACCTCTCGACCAAACCACCACGACTTAAGAGAGTCGAAAACGAATAGACATTACGAAAACTAAAGAGGAAGCATAAACTTACTCTAGGAACGACCCACGTCATTAGACCCGACATCCAATAAAAGAAAGTAGTGAAATTCATACAGAACGGTAAGGGAGGACCTAACTTCTCAAAGATAACTTTCTAGTCGACAAAAGAAATACCCTTAGGGGAACACACAATAAACAATAAAAAGGGAACGACGAAAATTATAAACAAGAAACACAAACTAGAAACAATTAAACTAATTATACACAGAACCTCACCAAGTGGAACCCAAATAGGAGAAACCCTGATAGACCCAAAGAACCTGAACCCACTAATAAAGGAAGGGGTAAAATCCCTTCAAAAGTTGATAATAGAGGAGTTCCTAAAAGAGTACCAGAGAGTAAAACAGAAGAAGAAGACCCTGAGGATACCAAGTTACAACCCCGAAAATTGTGACAGGACCTCCAGAGACTCTAACAGGAGTAAAGAAAATTAAGTAAAAAGAAAAAAGGAGAGACTAAGTAAATAAAGATGGTAAGATAGAAGATTAAGTGATTAGGATAGAAGACGGAGACAATAAGATGACAAACAACGGAGGTCTCACAAAAACTAGAGTAAATAACGTAATAAGTAATATATAACTGAGAAAAAATAAAGAAGATCCAGGATCAATTTGGAAAGAACGTAGAAGAGTTAGGAAAAGAGGTCCGATAAATAGACACTAAGGTAAAACTAAAGTTCTAAAACCTAGTAAAAGTGATAGTAATAAGTCTTAAGAAGGAGTCCATCTAAGGGATAGAGAAGGGGAAAACAAACCAAACCACCCGTAAATAGGACAAGGAAATGGACGACTCATAAGGAGAGAGAGAAGTAGAAACAATATAACGACTTAAAACCCGCAGAAAAGATATAAAACCGTCAAACACCTCAAGAGAATTGACACCTCAAAGGAACGACACCCATCCCAACATGTCCACCGAACAGTTCTAAAGAACCAATCCCTTCGAACACAGCCTCAAGACCACCCATCTCGACCTAAAGAAGAGAGACCTCACGTTACTTCACAGGTCCTTACTCAATACTCTACAGTTACCAAAACCTCATTGAAACCCGTCGGACATATAACCTCGAGTCCCGACACAAGGACACAACGACCTCTTAAACAGACCATACGGAACGAGACCTTGAACAACCGGGAACCCACCATGAACCAAAGTCACATCTATACCTCGGTAAACTACTCGAGGATAGTCAATTACAAGGGACCTCAGTCCTCAAGAGACCAAAAGAGTCCCAAACCTGAATTCGGAGGACGAAGACCAAAAGTCAGAATAAAAATGTCATCAGAGTTCTGAAGAGGAAGATATGTCGTGGTAAGTATTTTGTAGATCCAATTTCTACTTTTAAAAGAGGTGTAACTCCCTGTGGGTCTCTCTAAGTGTCTCAATGTACCTCTTCTCTTCTCCCTCCTCCCTTAATCTCCACTGGGCTTACTCTACTCCACCTTAGTTTTCTCCTCTCTCGTTGGATCGGTCATTAGTGAAGGAATACACGTGAGGTGTTGACCTGACGAGTCTCTACAAGTGCCTCAATATGTCTCTTCTCTTCTCCCTCCTTCCTCTGTCTCCACCGGTCCTCCTATTTTCCCCCCTTAGTCTTCCTCTCTCTGTTAGGTCGGTCATTAGTCAAGGGATTCACAAGAGGTAGTAGACCTTGTGTCTTTAAGTCTCAACCCATCTCTTCTCTCCCCCATCCCTCCTCTGTGTCTGCTGGACCACCTCTTTTTTCTCTCAGGTTTCTCCCTCTCTCGTCAGTTCGGTCATTAGAGCGAGAGTTCATTTTTACCCATGACTTCTAACCCAGGAATTTCCATGTTTTAACTATTGTTCATTCAAAAAAGGACACGATAAAAGATCAAAAACAAAACAAACAAAATATAAAGCCAGATACTAGTTAAAACTCACTGAAAAACACTTCCCATATTCCAGACACAGATTTAAACAAAGAAAACGTACACCTACATCGAACAAAGTAAATAACTTCTTTTTCAGAAACGAGGTGACACACCGGATACAAGTAAAGAGTCTTTGGTCAACTGATATAAAGATATCCAGACAAAGACCTAAGAAATAAAACAAGGTGACTAGACAAGTACAGATAAGTAGAAGAGAAAACGGTTTTGGTGTCACAGGTCTACTGACATCGAAATATCATTCAGAATTTTAGTCCATCCTAGTCAAGAGGTCAAAACTCAAAGAGGAAGTTACAACACAAGTTAAAGCCACAGAAAACTGAGAGGTATCTTTGCAATCTTAGTAAAAAAGTTCTAGGTGTTTTATTGAACGATCCTAAAAATAACTCTGGCGTAACTTAGATATCTAGTTCAATCCTTCTTGGTCACGGAACTACTACCAATAACACCTCAACTGTCAGAAGGGTAGGCACTTGTACCGTTAACAATATAAAAATTATATTTTATTAATATATAATCTTGTTCATTTACTCGTTAATCGTCTACAAACACTACTCTGAAAAGAAAACCTTGTTTTAGTTATCTACTTCAGTTCTTTTTATACATCGATTAATATTTGTAAAATGTAAAAGACATCAGAGTGTATAAGAGTAACATTGTCATAAATAATAAAAAAGATGAAAAGATATTCGAGTTTATAAGATGTACCGTACCTAATATATTATTACGTTTAACGGTGTTGTCAAATGTTTGTTGAATCTCTGAAGTCAACGGACTTGAAGATTCAGTGTTTTACTTACATTCGATCCCAAAATGTCAAACTTTGGAGTTGAAAGAATAATTAGGTATGTGAAAAAAAGATATACTTGTAGGACCAAAAAGATGATTTATAATAGACTGTTCGTGGTAAAATATCTGTATGACTGTACTTGACATTTAATAAAAGGAAGGTTTCACTTCTACTCGATACATATGTGTTGACGGTGAAATCGTCGAGATATTTTACAGGGAAGAGAGAATTGACAAAAGGACAGTTCTTTTTCTATTTTCCTCCTGCAGTTTGTGTCTGGTAGGAATTTATGGAATTCACGAATACCTCTGATTTTCAAATAGGAGTAGAACTTGTTACTCTGACGTTACAAATAATCATTAAGTGTAAATAAGATCATTAATGTTAACCATCATCCTTATTTCTCTTCTTTCTGACAGGACCCTACCAAATATACACCTCCACCCAACTTTACTGTTTTGTCCAGAGATCACGGTACTTATCATTTATTATACTAAAATACCACAGTCCCCATACCAGAGTCTAACTACCACAACCCCACCTTCACCCAATCCCATTCTAATCCCAAATGAGGTGACGTCGTCCACTTTTGTGTTCCTGGGAGGCCAGACGACCGTCCGACTTGAGGAACGTTCGATTCACTAAACGAAGGTGAATCGGAGTTGACCCGCTTGGTAAGTCCTAGTATTGAGTCGGTTTAATGTTCACAAATGTCCTGTAGGTGTTTCTCACATGTACCTACAGATACCAGACGTAACAACTCATCTAAACGAAACTTGATCCCGGCTCTACGTCGATCAAGCCAGACTCTCCGATAGTATCAACGAAATATTAGTAGTAAATTGTAAGACTGACTAGAGGTTCAGGTAAGATTAACTAGTCACAGACAAGATGTCGTCACAATTTACAAAACTTGTAACGATCCAAATACGACGTACGTACGCTTCAACGAAGTCAGCACAGGCTGAGACACGTTGGGATACCTGACATGTGGCAGTCCGAGGAGACAGTTACCCTAAGAGGTCCGTTGCTGTGACCTCACCCAACAGTGTGGGAAGAGGTCCCGTAGAAGGTCTAGGTCCTAGTTTGAGCCCAGAGAATACAGAGGACGTAACCGTCCACCTATGAAATGGTAATCGTTGTGGACCCCTCGGATCCAAATGTGACGTCCCTTAAACTTATAGATGTCTACTCGAAACTCCACAAACGGTAACATTTAACACCTTGCAACGAGTGATGAAACGTATTATTCCATTTTCCTTCGATTCCTCCCCTCTGTCTTCCCCTTTCTCCACCCTTCGGTCACTGTACCAGACTCGAACCCTACGTATACCCTACTTCACAGGTGGGGGAGCTCACCCGTCTACCGATTTACTGGTAAATTCAATTGAAATAAAGTGAATTTAAGAAAAAAAAAAAAAAAAAAAAAATCATAATAGGACATCCGAGTTTCCTTTAGATTTACGACACTTCATGTGTTGTCAGGTTTGTGGGTCCAGAAGTGGTGGCCGGAATTCCCGTCTTTGCCGAGGGAGCCTGGAGAATGAAAGTAGAAGATGGAAGGGAGGTTGCGGTTACTCTCTTGGTGGTAAGACCTACGACACATCGAGTAATAAAATAAATACCAAAATAGAGTCAACAGATTTAAAGTGAATGACATCGGACAAACTTTGAAACGTATGTACATGACAAGTCATAAAAAAATGGGCTATAGAAAGAGTACTCTTTACATAAAACGGTATCACCGTTTACATTGGTACCAAGAACTTAAAATCAGGATGTGAGGGACTACTGGACCTCCCTACCTTACCCCCCTCGTCCCATCCGACCCCTCCCTCCCCTAAATCCATATTAATACCGATTAAACACAACGACATACCGTTTTTAGTTGTGTTATGACATTTTTCTAAAAAATAATTTAATATTTTTACCTTTCTTTATGTTGTAAGAAGTAGGACTAAGAGGACAAGAATCTGAAAAAAAAAAAAAAAGGCGAACAAACAAAGAATTGTTACAACAGAGTCGAACGCCACGTGTGGACGGTCTCTAAACGATTCCACACACTAAACCTTCCTTACACGACCTAACACACTATATGTTCAGAAACTGAAATGAGTTTAAGTAGTTTAACAAAAACCTTAACTGACATGGTCAATGTGTCGTGGTTGTCACCCACAGTCGAGAACAACGAGACACGGAGAGGGGTTGTAATGTCCGATACTTTCTCAGTTATTACCAAACTAACTGTGAACAAAGTTCACTTCTACTCATATATAAACACATAAGTAAACAGTAAGTACGGAAGAGAAGGGTCTTTCTCGAAAAATTCATCAAACGAATAATAATCAATCTAACTAAAAGTCTAACGGTGACTTAACATTCGCAAGGAGTATACAAAAATGTAACAGGAAACAACTGACATATACACCGTTATAGGCATGGTTTAAGAACCAAAGTGAAAAGTAAGAAACAAAAAAGAAAAAAACATTTATTTAAATAAATAAAATTAACCTTCGTTTAATGAAATGTAAAAACATCACCAAAACGGTATGTTACTGTACGTAGGTGGTACCCACATGTACACAAGGGGTAGGACTTTGGGGGAGGGTGAAGGGAGGGGAAGGGTAGGGAGACCCAGTAGGGTCACGAGGTCGGGACTCGTGGGACAGAGTACGTAGCTTGGACCTGACCACTAAGTAAAGTGTATACTATATCCCTCCGGACCGTACGACGTTAAGTACCCCAACGTTTCTCAACCTGTGCTGACTCACTGACTTGACTTGACTTGACTACTATTATATGTACAAAGTTACTGTAAGAGAGTTTAGTAGGGTGGGAACGGAAGAGGGTGTCTCAGGTTTTCTGACAAGATATGTAGACACAGAGAAAACGACAGAGCGTATATCCCAGTAGGAATGGTAGAAAGATTTAAGGTATATATACGTAATCATATGACATAACCACAAAAGGAAAGACTGAATGAAGTGAGACATATTATTCGAGGTCAAAGTAGGTGGAGTAATCTTGACTAAGTTTACATAAGAAAAATTACCGACTCATTATAAGGTAACACATATACGTGGTGTCGAAAGAATAGGTAAACAGACGACTATCTGTAGATCCAACGAAGGTATAGAACCGATAATATTTGTCACGACGTTACTTGTAACCCCATGTGCACAGAGAAAGTTAAGACCAAAAGAGTCACACACACGGGTCGTCACCCTTACGACCCAGTATTCCGTCAAGATAAAGGTAAAAAATTCCTTAGAGGTGTAACAAGAGGTATCACCGACATGATCAAACGTAAGAATGGTTGTCACATTCTCCCAAGGGAAAAGAGGTGTGGGAGAGGTCGTAAATAACGAACATCTGAAAAGCTATCGTCGGTAAGACTGACCGCACTTTACCATGGAGTAACACCAAAACTAAACGCAAAGAGATTATTACTCACTACAACTCGTAGAAAAGTACACAATCGGTAGACATACAGAAAAAACCTCTTCACAAATACAAACAAATAAACAAATCGTCTTCGAGAATTAAAATTTCACCAATTACATCCTTGTTTAGAAAAAAAGATCAAAAAATTAAAATTTTAGTAATCTAAGTGTCCTTCAACATTCATCCAACGTACCTGGAAAGTGTGTCAAGAAGACTACCAACGTAAAATGCAATGATATCACTTTATAGTTTTCGTCCTTGATTGTAACCACGTTACACACACACAGTAGACGGTAAGACAGCGTACTGATGCAAATTGTGGTACCAGTTCTATGTCTTGACTAGGCATTGGTGTACCTATAAAAAGGACGAGCGGACAATCACAGTACGTTATGGGTGAAAAGACGGTGATTGGGATTGGAACTGTTCCATTGGTGTTTTCGGGTTTACCCGGGATAAGTCAAAGATTACTATGACTCAACACAAAATCTATAAAGTCTCTGTTGTGTTGTTTTCGTGTTCAGTGTATCGAGTACTTCGTACTCGTTTATTATTCTTATTATTATGACCCTACTAGTAAAAAACTTAATGACAAACCCCATATATACGAACATAAAGACGAACCTATGTATGGATTCGAGTCTTAAAGATATAGTGTATTATATACATATAAATTAATACCTTCTAAAAATAATTTTTATAAAAGATGATACAACTGCGATACACCGGTACTATCGCAGACATCCAATTAACATATAGATCGCAAGAACGATAGGAGTACCTAAAAAAGTATTCGTTTGCATAATAGACATACGATAAAATAAAAACAACAGAGGATAGAACTATCACAAATAAAATAAAATAACAGAATGACGTGACTCATTGTTATGATCAAACGTCATATTTCAATTACTAATGACAGGAACGTGAAAAAGAAGTGAATATTACGTTCATAAATACCGACCCAAAAGAAAATTTTGAGTAACCCATACATAATCACAATTGACAGTAAGTTTTATTTATGAAAGTTTAACACAAAGAAAGGACTGAGACTCACAAATTTTGTCAAGGATTTTAAAAACTTGCATACCTGAAGAATAAACACAGACAATAACTAAGGATGTATTAACATAAAAGTACTCTTTTTTTTAACACAGACTCAGTTTCGGAACTTTACACAACTCCACCGACTTTTCCTTACTTTGTTTAGATACCAAACTAAAAAAGTAATCCAGCTCCACCAATAATATTGAGTTTAGAAGATATCAGAATGTATAAAGAATACACGTGAGTTAGATAGTTGGTGTTTATCCCATCCAAACGATTTTACAAGATACTTCTAACAGGAATAAAAAACACACACAGAATAACTTCCAGTCGGATGAAGAATGGGATATTAAAATCATATTTATAAAAGTTTATATGTCGTTCTAACTTTCGTCAAATGTCACGTCAGGATATTTTGACGGTGGATTTATAATGTCAATTGTAACGTGTCTTCGTGACCCTATCTTCTTCGTGTTCGACCTTAGTTCTAACGACCCCCTTTATAGTTATTGGAGTCTATACGTCTACTGTGGTGGGAATACCGTCTTTCACTTCTCCTTGATTTCTCGGAGAACTACTTTCACTTTCTCCTCTCACTTTTTCACCCGAATTTCGAGTTGTAAGTCTTTTCATTCTAATACCGTAGACCAGGGTAGTGAAGTACCCTTTATCTACCCCTTTGTCACCTTTGTCACAGTCTGAAATAAAATCCCCCGAGGTCTTAGTGACGTCTACCACTAACGTCGGTACTTTAATTTTCTGTGAATGAGGAACCTTCCTTTGGTTGGATCTAGTATAAGTTTTCGCCTCTGTAATGAAACGGTTGTTTCCAGACAGATCAGTTCCGACACCAAAAAGGTCACCAGTACATACCTACACTCTCAACCTGACACTTCTTTCGACTCGTGGTTTCTTAACTACGAAAACTTGACACCACAAACTTTTCTGAGAACTCTCAGGGAACCTGACGTTCCTCTAGGTTGGTCAAGTAGGATTTCCTCTAGTCAAGACCCACAAGTGACCTTCCTGACTGTAACTTCGACTTTGAGGTTATGAAACCGGTGGACTACGCCTCTCGACTGAGTAAACTTTTCTGGGATTAAGACCATCCCTAGCCCGCGTCCTCCTCTTCCCCTACTGTCTCCTACTCTACCGACCTACCGTAGTAGCTGAATCACGTGTACGCAAACCCACTTGAAGCCCTCAACCACTACCTGTCCCTCCGGACCGCACGACACTAAGTACCCCAGTGTTTCTCAACCTGTACTGACTCACTGACTTGACTTGACTACGAACAAAAAAAGTGTATATACAAGTAAAGAAAGAGGTGAAAAGTTAGGTCGAATAAGAAAACTGTGTAAAGTTTCATTTAAAGTCATGTGAAAGCGAAGACGACGATTTAGTGAAGTCAGTACAGACTGAGACACGCTGGGATACCTGACATTGGATGGTCCGAGTAGACGGGTACCCTAAGAGGTCCGTTCTTATGAACTCACCCAACGGTACGAGAGGAGGTCGTCCAGAAGGGTTTTGTCCCTAACTTGGGCTCATAGAAGACGCAGGACGTAACCGTCCACACAAGAAGTGGTGATCGTGGTGAACCCTTCGGGTTATAAAGTCCCACATAACACATATTGCAACTCTTCTTAAGGTATAAATGAATGAGATTTTCTTAACTCTATTTTAAATGAACGTATTCACATAGAAACTATTCAAGGGTACTGACACGTGTGAACACGTTTATTTTGGAAACAGTTATACATCCTGTACAGAGGAGGACTATTTAGGAACGAATTGGGTCCGTTTAAAAGGAGACTAAAAAAAAGAGATGGGGTCTAATCAAAATGGACAAAAACTGTAAATATATACATTATTATGTCGTAGAAAATATTCCGAAAAAAAAAGTGTATCATAACACTAGAGCTCTAAATTAGGTACAACAAAACAAAGAAGGAAAAATAACGACTTATACTAAGGTAGAAAAAAAAGAGATAGACATCGTGACAACAAAATAACTAAAAAGATACCTACCAGTGGACCCAACAAAGATCAAACACCTGTATGTATATATGTTTAAGTGTAGACACATAAAATAATAAGAACTACTTAACATGGAAAACTTATCTTACAACTTTGAAACAGAGATCTTAACAAGAAATGGTTTTCTGATAAAAGGTAAATGATTATATTGTCGTGGTGAAATGAATACCAATAATATAGACCGTTATTAAGAGGTGTGGATTTGAAACAAGAGAGACCCAAAACTAGAGAGAAACGTACCCCTAGACAGTAAATAATGTTTAGAGACTAAAAATTACAAATAAAATTAAAAATATAAAAATTTATACAAAAAGTAGAAAAATAACACAATAAACAAAAATCTGACCTAGAGACATAAAAAACCTAACTAATATATTATTATTAGTCAAAAAAATATTAGAAGTACTTGTTCTATCCTGGATGGAGACTCACGAAACTGAATCTATTAAAAAGTTGAAAAGTTATAAAAACAAGTCACATAAACAAAATAGGATAAAATGACTTAGAAATTTAACTTATCATTATAATTAAAATCCAGATTTATCATTTGATACAATAATTCATAATTTAAACAATGAATAGGACAAAGGAACGAATAAACTGAAAAGTCGAACCTAATAATTAGAGATGACTTTTATATCAGACATCTTCAATGATTTAATAAATAATCACCTTTTTCTTTGAGTGAAGAAAAGTCATTTTATAGTAATAAAGACATTAACTAAAATCCAAAGTGACACTAAGACCACGTCTTAGACTTTTCAAGAGTTAGTAATGGACTTGATTATAACGGAAGAACAAATTAGGAAGATGTTAGAAAAGAGACTTAAAAATAATTATTAGATACACACAATTGGAGAAAAAATATAAATTTTTATAAAATACTAAGAGAAAAGAGACACAATGTGAGACTTATTTAAAAGTATTAGGTATGAGTACAAAGAAATATCAGGTTGAGAGTGTAGGTATGTACTGATGACCTTTTGAGTATCGAAACTGATCTGTCTGGAAAATTACATCTTAAATATCCGTTAAAGATCCGTTGAACATCCAAAAGATCCGTTAACTGATCAATTAGTAAAGTCACCTTTGTCATCAAGTCTTGGTTTCTAAGGGAATGGTCATATTCTAGAGTCGTTTTAACAACGTATGTAACACTTCAAAATTAACGATATCCGACACCCAATATATGTTATTTTGAAACAGAAAAAGTTCTATACCCCCGTGATAGTATAAAAACTGGTCTTCGTTTAGTAAAGAATTATATCTAGAATTAAAAGAGAGAAAATAAACTTTCGGTTCGTGGTTTCTTAACTATTAAAACTTGACACCACAACCTCTTCTGAGAACTCTCAGGGAACTTGACGTTCCTCTAGGTTGGTCAGTCAAGATTTCCTTTACTCAGGACTTATATGTGACTTTCCTGACTACGGTTTCGACTTTGAGGTTATGAAACCGGTGTACTACGTTTCTTTACTGAGCAACCTTTTCTGGAACTACGACCCTTTCTAACTTCCATCCTCCTCTTCCCCTGCTGTCTACTACTCTACCAACCTCCGTAGTGGTTAAGCTACCTGTACTTAAACTCGTTCGTGGCCCTCAACCGTTACCAGTCCCTTCGGACCGTACGACGTCAGGTACCCCAGCGTTTCTCAACCTGTGTTGACTCACTGACTCAGGGAACGTCAGATTCCCTGAGAGTTCTCAGAAGAGGTTGTGGTGTCAAGTTTTCGTAGTTAAGAAATCGCGAGTCGAAAGAAGTGTCGGGTTGAGAGTGTAGGTATGTACTAGTGACCTTTTTGGTATCGAAACTGATCTGCCTGGAAACAACCGTTTCATTACAGAGACAAAAAGTTATACGACAGATCCAACCAGTATTGAAAAGAAGGTTCCTCGTTGACAGAAAATTAAAGTACCGACGTTAGTGGTAGACGTCACTGAAACCTCGGGTCTTTTTATTTCAGTCGGTGACAAAGGTGACAAAGGGGTAGATAAACGGTACTTAACTACCCTGACCTACGGTATAGAATCAAAAGACTTACAACTCAAAATGCGATTTAAAAATGAGAGGAGAAATGAAAGTAGTTCTCCGACAAATCAAGAAGAAGTGAAAGACGACATTCTCAGCACAGTAGACGTACAGACTCCAATAACTATAAAGAGGACCGTTAGAACTAAGGTCGAACATGAAGTAGGTCGGGTCGTAAAGAGTACTCCATGAGACGTATATTCAATTTATTCGTCCCACTGTTATATGTCGGAACTGTATGAGACAAGGGATAAACCTTGGTCAGACAACAAGGTACAGGTCAAGATTGACAACGAAGGACTGGACGTATGTCTAAAGAGTTCTCCGTCCAGTCCACCAGACCATAAGGGTAGACAAAGTCTTAAAAGGTGTCAAATAACACTAGGTGTGTCAGTTTCCGAAACCGTATCAGTTATGTCGTCTTTATCTACAAAAAGACGTTGCGAGAACGAAAAAGGTACTAGGTTCCCTATAACCGATAAACTAGAGACCAAGGAGACGGAAAAGATTTAGGTCGAACTTGTAGTCCTTCAAGTGCCAAGTGTATGACAACTTCGGACCGAACCTCTTAAAACTCGTAATGAAACGATCACACACTCTACTCACGTTAACACACCATCAAACTCGTAAGAAACCGTAACGGAAAGAAACTCACCTCACTTTTGACTGGAAAAGATCAGGACACTAGTGACGACTCAAAAAGTTTAAACGACTGTATAACTCACGTCGTGAAAGTGTCGGAGTAGAAAGTCCTAAACTTTATTAAGGTGACCTTAAGGTAGTGGAGGTGATCGAAACAAGTATCACTACAAAGGATTCCGGAAGAACTGAAACGTAAGGCCCTAACGACCGAGATCCAAACACTAGTACGGTAACACCAATACACCCGGTACTTCTAGAAAAAATATATCAAGAAGAGACATAAGAACGGTGAACAAGAATTATAGGAGACGAAGACAATGCAGGGATGATAAAGACAGGAAATAACAGGAGTAGAAACGTACTTTATAAGGAAACCATAGAGATTAATTTAGATATGAAATCGACATTTGTTGATACAAAGGACAACGTGGGAAGACCAAAAGTCATAACAAAAAATAGGTGTGGACTTCCACACTACAAGTATAGAGTGGGGATTTGTGTCTAGTGGTAAATCTGAGAGTTAAGATCCAGACGAGTTCGAAAGTCTTGGACAAAGAAGGTCTTCATGAAAATTCTTATACTGATACTTAAAGAAACACAACGATTTTGATTTGAGAAGATGGGAAGGATTTCTTCAAAAGTTATTTAAACCAAGACATCGATACGATTAAACAAAACACGGATATTAAGAAAAATAGTCATACTGTCTACCTCTCCTGTAAACATCTTAAAGATCCGTTAACTTACCAATTAGTAAAGTCGCCTTTGTCATCAAGTCTTGGTCTCTAATGGAATGGTTACATTCTAGAGTCTCTTTAACAACGAATATAATACTTCAAAATTAACGATATCCGACACCGAATATATGATATTGTGAAAAAAAAAAGAGTTCTATGCCCCTGTGGTAGTATAAAGACTGGTCTTCGTTTAGTAAAGAATTATATCTAGAATTAAAAGACAGAAAATAAACTTAAACACAGGATTAGTTTTTAGATGGTGTTTAAAAAATCTGCCATGTTAAAGGCGAGAGAAGAGAAGTTAACTTCAGTTGACGTTATGAAACCTTTTGTCAACAAGGAATCCGGGAATAAAAGTAAATAGATTACCGATAACGTCAAATACTACTATCAGGTGTGTATCTTTTGTGTTCGTTACTAACAACCTAACTGACTTTGTCTCACCTTAGTATATTCAATAGAAAACCAAATGACACTTGAATTTCAGAAATGTGTTAAGTCATGTTAACATGAAGTTTCAGTAAAAAACTTGTACTCGTATATTTTACCTGTTAAGAATACGATTTATTATTAATTCCTTTTGTTGATGAAAATTCTTACTTTTTCATTAAGTAACAATTTATCAAGTACAAAATTACAAATCTAGACGTTTATCATTTCACAATGTATTTACAAACTAAAATAAATTGAGTCTATGATTAAACCGGAAAAACGGTTCGGACAAAAATTAACGAAATCTTAAAGGTTTACGGACGGTAGTTTCTCTTTTATGTTCATTAGTCTGGGAGACACTCGTGTCGTCCACGTCCTCTGTCTTTCGTCTCCTACTACGGGCAGGTGTTTAAGGAGAGGATCTTTCTCTAAAGTCTCAAGTCGAACCCTAACACGGTTGTCGTATACCTAAACGAAGCTACGACTCCTAGATTAGGTTCTCGACCAAACGAATTGACTCTAGTACGTAGATAACAGAATTTTGTGGGTAGATTTCTTTCACGATTAAGATGTCTGTTTATTATATTACCTACACTTTAACTAAAATTTTGGTCATTCAGTACTATGTTTATGCTCAATAATATTGATACTAGATATTGCAACATAAACCGACGTCTATAAAAAAGAATTATAAGTTTAAATTTTGAGTTGATGACTTTAACTCACGAAATTGGAACAATAACAAAGACTCGTTACCTGTGTGGGTGTTTAAAAACCAAGTTCAAAAGTACCATCATTTTACTACTACCTATCGTTATTATCAATAAAAAATTATCTTCACATTTATTGTATATAATCAAAGGTCACATGTGACAATACTGACTTATAAACACATATAATATTTTACTAGTGTCATACAGATCAATAGTAGATAGTGACGTGTATGTATCAACATTTTGACAGAAACCAAGTTTAAAGTACGATTATCTTGCCAGTGCCTCTCGTTCTTATTAACAAAAATTAACGTCTTTTTTGTGACAGTAATAAGAGACGAGACAGGATTTTCGGTCCGATACCCATTATAACTTTTAATCGGGAAGGAAACTAAACAAAAACACGAGGCTACATGTTTGACCTAAGAGGGGAGTCGAAACTGAACTTCATTCTCTAATACCCCTTTGTTATTCTGTGTTCCTCTTTACAAACACATAGTTTCTAAACAGTCATGTGTCTAAACACCCATTTGTATTTAAAGACACACTGTTCTGAAATGTTGTCATTTTATAATTTTCGTTGAAAAGTAGGTCAAATATACCTAATTTATTTTCAACTATATAGGTATACCATCTTATAATATACCCTAAAGGGTCCACCGTGATCACCATTTCTTGGGTGGATAGTCAAGTCCTCTACTCTATGTCCAGGGTAGGGAAACAGCCCTTCTAGGGGACCTCCTCCCGCACCGTTGGGTGAGGTCTTATAAATACTCCTTACATACTGTAGTACACATATATAGTCGAGTCAAGTCAGCGAGTCAGCACAGGCTGAGAAACGCTGGGGTACTTAGTGTCGTGTGGTCCGGAGGAACAGGTAGTGGTAGAGGGCCTCAAGTGAGTCTGAGTGTAGGTCGCTCAGTCACTACGGTAGGTCGGTAGAGTAGGAGACAACAGGGGAAGAGGAGGACGGGGATTAGGAAGGGTCGTAGTCTCAGAAAAGGTTACTCAGTTGAGAAGCGTACTCCACCGGTTTCATAACCTCGAAGTCGAAGTCGTAGTCAGGAAGGTCTCTTGTAGGTCCTGACTAAAGGAAATCCTACCTGACCAACCTACAGAAACGTCGGGTTCCCTAAGAGTTCTCAGAAGAGGTTGTGGTGTCAAGTTTTCGTAGTTAAGAAGCCGTGAGTCGAAAGAAGTGTCAGCTTGAGAGTGTAGGCATGTACTGGTGACCTTTTTGGTATTGGAACTGATCTGTCTGGAAACACCCGTTTCATTACAGAGACGAAAACTTATACGATAGATCCAACCAGTATTTAAAGGAAGGTTCCTCATTCGCAGAAAATTAAAGTACCGACGTTAGTGGTAGATGTCTCTAAAACCTCGGGGGATTTTATTTCAGACTGTGACAAAGGTGACAAAGGGGTAGATAAAGGGTTCTTCACTACCCGGGTCTACGGTACTAGAATCAAAAGACTTACAACTCGCAATTCGGTTGAAAAAGTGAGAGGAGAAAGTGAAAGTAGTTCTCCGAAAACTCAAGGAGAAGTGAAAGACGGGATTCCCACCACAGTAGACGTATAGACTCCAATAACTATAAAGAGGACCGTTAGAACTAAGGTCGAACACGAAGAAGGTCAGGTCGCAAAGAGTACTACATGAGACGTATCTTCAATTTATTCGTCCCACTGTTATATGTCGGAACTGCATGAGGAAAAGGATAAACCTTGGCCAGACATATGTACTACATTAAAAGACACTTTTTCGTCATCAGTCCCAGTCAGTGTGTAATCCTAAATTTACAACACATTTTACACCGTCTTTATCACCTACCTTATGTAAGTTACTGAAAAGATAAAACGGATATTATAACACGTCAAACACCCTGGAAACAAGGGGTAGGTCCATGACTTGGGACCCGGCACCGTCACTTTCGAGTCTCAGGATTAGTGACCTGACGGTCCCTTAAGGGATAGAACGGATTTAAAGCTTGTTATTCGTGTAAGCAACAACAACAACAACAGTCCTGTTTCTTTATTTTATAATGAATTTGTACATTTCGGAAAAGTGATTCTGTGAGTAACCGGTTGATGTTGGTTTGGGTCGGTCGTTGGACTTAAATATTCACTTTAACTAACCTTGTGTCGAAGCGGGTGAACGAATAGACAACAGACTAGGAGACGTAAGTTTTTGACGTCTCCACTTATCAACTCGTCTCTGGTATACCGGGCGTTTAGGACTTCATAAATAATAGACCTGGAAATGACCCTTTTCAAACGACTACCGTTAACATCCGAGAATAGGACAATAATCAGAGAAGGACCACTAAGAAAAAAATCTTTTTAACAAAGGGAAAATGACTTCGTACACGTACGTACGTACGAGTCAACGAAGTCAGCAAAGACTCAGAAACACTGAGATACCTGACATCGGGAGGTTCGAAGAGACAGGTACCCTAAGAGGTCCGTTCTTACGACCTCACTCAACGGTACGGGAGGAGATCCCCAAGAAGGACTGGGTACCTAGCTTGGGTACAGAGACCGAAACGTCCTTCTAAGAAATGACGACTCGGTGACCCCTTCGAGAATAACTTCATATGTAAAAAACGAACAAGACACTAAAAAATTTACCTTTATGTCAACTAAATGTTACAACACAATCAAAGTCCACATATCGTTTCACCAAGTCAATATATATATATATATATATATATATATATATATATACGACGATTCAGTTCTGTCAGTACAGGCTGAGACACGCTGGGGTATCTGTCGTCGGGTGGTCCGAGGGGGCAGGGACCCTAAGAGGTCCGTTCTTGTGACCTCACCCAAAGGTAAAGGAAGAGGTTACGTACTTTCACTTTAGGAGTCAGTACAGGCTGAGAAACGCTGCGGTACCTGACGTCGGATGGTCCGAGGAGACAGGTACCCTAAAGGGTCCGTTCTCATGACCTCACTCAACGGTAATGGAAGAGGTTAAAATATATTGTATATATAAGAAAGAGTCTAAAAAAAGGGGAACATCCAATAATACTTTGCAACTCTCACCAAGGGACACGATATGTCTTCCAGGAACAACTATTAGTCAAAATATCACACACGTACGGTTAGGGGTTAAGGATTAAATAGGGAGGAGTCGAAAGGAGGGACCATTGGTTTTTAAACAAAAGATACAGTCACTCAGATAAAGAGACAGATTGAATGAAAGAGATCCAGATAGGTACAACGACGTTTACCGTAGTAAAAACTACTGACTCGTCATAAGGTTCACATTGAGATGATGTTAAGACTAGGACGCAGATTCGACACGAGTTCATCGAGACGAGGGGACTAGGGAAGGAATGGGTGTCGTCTTGAAGATGGGTCTTGAGGAGTGACAAACAAAAAACCCTCGAGTTTAGAGTACCACGTGGTAGTCGATGTAGACCCTACAAGACCCCTGTACTTGTGGTCGTCCCGAGACGAACCTCGGTTGTGGTGGGCTCTAAGAGGAAATCGGCGAAGGACCACCTACAACGCGGATCTTCGGGGTAGTGACGAGACGAGAAAACCTCCGACTCCGACTGGGTCATGGAGGGGACCATAGGTGGAGGTCTCTCTGTCGGGGACGTGACTGACGGGACACAGGACTGACCGAGACACTCGGAGAAGTCAAGAGAGGTTTAGGAAAGAGTGTGAAAAACCTCGAGTCACCTAGACTCTCTTGGGGTGCAAGCTCGGGAACCGACGGACAGAGCCAGGGATTATTCCAGAGCCACGAGGTTCGATTTGCGACAGATCCGTCGTCCGGTCGTCTTCTGTCCGGACCAGTCTGTGAACCGGGAGGGTCGAGTAACCGTCGTCCTTTCTTTTAACTAAAAGGATAAGTGCTCCTTACGTTATCCGTAGCTGACAGGAAGTTCACTCTTTCTTTTGTTGTTGTCGTTGTTGTTTGTACAGGCCTGTACATGCAATCAAGTACAGGTCACATATATCCGGATACGTACGTAGGAAACGAAAATGCACATGAAGTGACGTGTCATAACAACGACACGTTGTACTCCACGAATGATTGTTTTTGGACTACCTTAACCTTCGGATCTCTTTCCTGTTTCTCTCTGTTCTCCCACTTCTTCATTGACTTCTTGACTTCTCCAAGTACTACGTCCTTCACCGTTCACCTAAAAGAAATTCCTCCGTGACAATCAAAACCCCCGAAGGGACCACCGACTCCACTCCATGTCCTGGTCTTACATCTTGTCAAGGATTTTCAACGTCGTAGGCAAGTCTTACGTGAAGTCATGTCAACACAGTAGATACTATTCGTTTCTTCTCAATGATGGGTTTATAGTGACCTAGCACAAAAGTTCTCCCATCTATCTTAACTTAAGTCGTGCCTTCATCTTGGACACGGTAGTTGCCGTCAACACTCACTCTAACGTCGGACGGGAGGTAGAGGATTACGACTGGTAGGGAGTCGAGGTGGCGGAGGACGGAGGAAAGAGGAGGTCAGGTATCGAGAAGAATGGACAAGCGAACTACAGTCAGGGACATACAATCGACGACATGACGACATGATAAGTTCCATAACATAATTTATGACATATGTCATAAGTTCCATGACATGACATTCTAATTTGTGCAAAATAAAGAAACGAACAAAAAATACATAATAAACACACTTTCGTAACATTTGGATAATCTCATGTCATGATATATCGGTTAACACACTCAACCCGTGGAACCGATTCAAACAACCTGAATGCTTATTTGACCTGAATTACTTGTAGGAGAGTCTTACCTTGAGTAAGTATAAACATCCCCTGAATGACACATAACACTAAAAGACCCTAATACTAAAAAGTACAATACTAAAAAAAAGACCCTAAAAGGTTCAACGATCATCATTCAGTTTAAAAACCTACAACTACAGTACTTCAGTTCCGATGGTCCAGACGACAACACTTCTGAGGACAGAATATGTGTACCCGAGACTCAGTATCGACGGGAGATTCCAGGGGAAGAGCATATTGAAGGACTGGTTGTCCGACGGAATGAGCGTAGAGACCTCGTTTCTATAGGACCAAAAGACACATTGTGACCGAGTCAGGACCTATAGACCCTTGGAACTGAAAAGAGGGAACTCTATACGTTGGAACATAAAACAAACTTGTCAAGAGTGAAGGAAACTCATCTTGAACTCAAAGAACACCGGTACTCAAGGGTAATAAGTTAGAGGATGTAGTGTAAAATTATTAGAGGAAGGTCAACTGATAAAACCCATAATTGGGTGACCAATCACAGACCACTCCAACGGTAAGAAAAAATGTGAACTAAAACTTTCTAGTACAAACAGAGAAAGTTAAGACCAAAGGAGCCACACATACGGGTCGTCACCCTAACGACCCAGTATTCCATCAAGATAAACGTTGAAATATTCCTTAGAGGTGTGACAAGAGGTTTCACCGACATGATCAAACGTAAGGGTGGTTGTCACATCCTCCCAAGGGAAAAGAGGTGTGGGAGAGGTNTCCTCCCAAGGGAAAAGAGGTGTGGGAGAGGTCGTAAATAACGAACGTCTAAAAACCCAGCGTCTGTAAGACTGACCACACTTCACCATGGAGTGACACCAAAACTAAACGTAAAGAGATTATTACTCACTACAACTCGTAGAAAAGTACACAAACAATCGGTAGGCATACAGAAGAAACCTCTTTACAGATAAATCAAGAAACCGGGTAAAAAACTAACCCAGCAAATAAAAAGACCTTAACTCGACGTATTCAACGATCATATAAAAACTCTAATCAACAAACAGTCAACGAAGTAAATGACAATAAAAGAGGGTAAGTCTTCCGACAGAAAAGTGGAACGAATATAAAAGGAAACAACACGTCTTCGAAAATTAAAATTAATCTAGGGTAAACAAATAAAAACGAAAATAAAGGTCTTAAGACCCTCCACCTAGTATCTCCTAGGACGACACTAAATACAGCCTCTCACGAAACGGATACAAGAGGAGATCCTCAAAATATCAAAGACCAGAATGTAAATCTGGAAATTAGGTAAAACTCAAATAAAAACACACGTAGTAACATTGTACATATGATAGTGCATTCTTAGCTTAGTGGTCAGATACAGGCTGCGTCCTATGTCGTACGAACCCCGACCACGTGCCCCTACTGGGTTTCTCTACAATACCCCTCCCTCCACCCTCCCCCCAAGTACAAACCCTTGCGTACATGTGGGCACCACCTAAGTACAGTTACATACCGTTTTGGTTATGTCATAACATTTCATTTTATTTCATTTTTATTTTTAATTTTTTTTTTTGTCTTTTTCTTTCTAGTACAAACGGGGAATGAGAGTCTTCGGACCCTTCTCCACTAACGAAACCAGAAGTGAAAGGAAGCACTCGTGGTCAAGAACTCCCAATTTCAAAATTTTCGAGGAGGGTGGTTGTGTTTTAAGTTAATCTTAAAACAAGTGTGGAAGTTCCAAGATATACTTTAACGACAAGTCGGAGAGTCAGTACACTTTGAGAAACGTTACGGTACCTGATATCATACGATCCGAAGGGACGGGAAGTGGTAGAGACCCCCAAACGAGTTTGAGTTTAGATAACTCAGTCACTACGGGTAGGTTAGTAGAGTANAAATAAAAAGACCTTAACTCGACGTATTCAACGAACATATAAAAACTCTAATCAATAAACAGTCAACGAAGTAAATGACAATAAAAGAGGGTAAGTCTTCCGACAGAAAAGTGGAACGAATATAAAAGGAAACAACACGTCTTCGAAAATTAAAATTAATCTAGGGTAAACAAATAAAAACGAAAATAAAGGTCATAAGACCCTCCACCTAGTATCTCCTAGGACGACACTAAATACAGCCTCTCACGAAACGGATCTAAGAGGAGATCCTCAAAATATCAAAGACCAGAATGTAAATCTAGAAATGGTAAAACTCAAATAAAAACACACGTAGTAACGTTGTACATATGATAGTGCATTCTTAGCTTAGTGGTCAGATACAGGCTACGTCCTATGTCGTACGAACCCCGACCACGTGCCCCTACTGGGTTTCTCTACAATACCCCTCCCTCCACCCTCCCCCCAAGTACAAACCCTTGCGTACTTGTGGACACCACCTAAGTACAGTTACATACCGTTTTGGTTATGTCATAACATTTCATTTTATTTCATTTTTATTTTTAATTTTTTTTTTCTTTTTCTTTCTAGTACAAACGGGGAATGAGAGTCTTCGGACCCTTCTCCACTAACGAAACCAGAAGTGAAAGGAAGCACTCGTAGTCAAGAACTCCCAATTTCAAAATTTTCGAGGAGGGTGGTTGTGTTTTAAGTTAATCTTAAAACAAGTGTGGAAGTTCCAAGATATACTTTAACGACAAGTCGGAGAGTCAGTACACTTTGAGAAACGTTACGGTACCTGATATCATACGATCCGAAGGGACGGGAAGTGGTAGAGACCCCCAAACGAGTTTGAGTTTAGGTAACTCAGTCACTACGGGTAGGTTAGTAGAGTATGAGACAACAGGGGAAAAGGAGGACGGAAATTAGAAAGGGTGGTAGCCTCAGAAAAGGTCAATATCAATAAAGACTTGTCTAGTTTACTTCGACTCTTTTGTGAAACTTGAAACAGTTATAATAGTCTTCCTGCGAGTCTACTTTCATTTCTTACAAGTCTCTACGGGGTACAGTGGGATTGTCCGTAGGAGTTTTTATCGGTATGGGTTTACTCAGGAGACACGTCCACTCAGAGTCCCGTGAAACACCACCGACCAGGAAAGTGTGTCCGACAATCCGTAGTCCGTACGAAGGAACTGTTCTTGTCGTCTGAAAAATTCCTAGGTTTGGTGTGGGTCGGACTAGTGTCTAGAGGGAACCCTTCCTCTTATGTTTATGACGACTTATACATAAAATAAAGGACGTTAAGTGAGCGACTGTGAGGATCAGGTAATTAGTGGAAATACACTAAAATAAAAACGTTCTTCCCTACACCACCGACGTAGGTAGTAAACGTCAGTAGGAGTATCGGAAGTAGTTAGACTTGTACCTGCACTACAGTTTCTGCTGATCGTACATCTCATATCCGTAGTAAATGGACCTCAACCCCTTATCCTCAGGGCCTACAAACGACGAAGACGTCGCCTATTTTGACCTTATCTACGGGAAGAGAGCGGAACTCGAATTCAACACAAAGACAGTGTAGTCAGTGATGATAAATCCGGTAAAAGATTGGTGTGGGACTACCCGTAACGGGAGAAATTCATTCTTGAGTAGACACGTGAGTGAAGAGGACGTCACTCATGATTGGTTCCCAGGAAATCTCTAGTTCCGGTTCTCTATGATTGGAGTCTTCCGTTTCTACGACCTAGTATTGGGGATCGTTTCTACACCCTTAAGGTGCTCCATTCCGAGGAAGGGGTCCTACTCCACCGACGGTCGCTGGGAGCTATGGAGAATAAAATGGTAAAATTCGAAAAGCATTCTCTTTATAACAGTCACTCTGATGACTGAAAAATTCCTTCCATCACACCGACTGGGTATCACTCCTTCCGACCGACTTTACTGTATAAGACATGTTCTATACTACAGTGTGACTCGGGTCCCCAACCTGAAACTCAAGAAGGGTGACTAGTGAGTTATAACAGTCTCAACATCTTGACTGACTCGAACTTCCTACAACTGATCACAATTGATTTGTGGACTTCTTTTCTTAACATGTGTCGTCTATAAGTCCAAGAACCACCACCAAATCAACGATTCAGTACAGACTGAGGACGCTGGGGTGCCTGACATCGGGGGGTCCGAGGAGACAAGTACCCTAACAGTTCCATTCTTATGACCTCACCCAACGGTAAAGGAAGAGATCCCCCAGAAGGACTGGGTCCCTAACTTGGATCCACAGGACGTTACGTCCGTCTAAGAAATGACTGACTCGATGGTCCCTTAAGGAGCAGAGGTCAAGGGTCCCCTAACTGAAAAGGAACCCTGCGTGACAGTCAGGGAAGTCACACCTCGCTCACCCGTCAAACCTCCCGAACACAGTAGCCCCTCGGTGAAGACCTTGAATCTTGACTGACCCGACGAAATAACAGATTCCAACTTAGTTAGTGGCTATCGGTTACTAAATTAGATAACACATATATACTACTACCCGAAGGGTTCACTACGATCACCATTTCTTAGACCGACGGTCACGTCCTCTGTACTCACTGTACCCAAGCTAGGGACCCAACCCTTCTAGGGGACTTCCTCCCTTACCGTTGGGTGAGGTCGTAAGAACGACCTCTTAGGACGTCTGTCTCTTCGGATTACCCGATGTCAGATATCCCAACGTTTTTCAGTCTGTACTAATTTCACTGAGTCGTACGTACATACACTACTTCGGAGATATTTTTAGGTTGTTTCTGTCCCAACAAGCCTTCCGAAGACCCAACTACTTGGTCTTGTGTAAGTGAACCGTGTCACATCTTGGAGTTTGAGGTACTTCTGTCTCCGGGAAACAAACCCTAAGTAGGAGACATAGAGAAGTGGGGAGAGATAGGAAGTCACGGAAAACGTCTTTTACCCAGTAGATCCTTCATGTAGTCAAAGGACTCAAGATGTTCGAAGAGACCTTTTAATTAGTCTGGAGTCCTCCTTAACACCCTTCGATAACATATCGGTCAGTCTTCATGTCTATTCACGGACCAGAACACCACCGACAGACAGACTTCACCTCCCTCCAAAATACCCTGACCGAAGGGACCACCAAGTCGACCATTTCTTGAGTGAACGGTTACGTCTTCTGTGTTTTCTGAACCCAAGGTAGGGACGAAATCCTTCTAGGGACCTCTTCCTTCACTTTTGGTCATAAGAACGAACTTTTTAAGGTACCTCGCTCCTCGACCACCCGATGTCAGGTACCTTAGTGTCTCAGTCTGTGCTGACTCGTGTGTGTGGATACGGGGTATAAATCCCCCAGAGTACATCAGAGACCCGTCTGTCACAGTCTTGACTCAACTTAACACCCTGGGGGGTTTCGACCTCAGACCTCGTAACGAACCACAAAACCCCCTTGTGGGGGACGTGGGAGTGTTCGTTACCTTAACCCATGACCTGGGATTTATCATGTGACACGTCTACGGGAGTACCTCCCCGGGTACGAACCAAATCTTACGGTGAGAGTGGAAGAACTCATTCTCTGGGACGGTAAGCAGACGTAGCTAAAACACCGGTCTACGTGCACCTTTGTGTGTCTTAACGAACGTGACTTCTTCCGAAACGGGAACTCCTAACGGACGGTTCCCGAGACCTGTACCTCACCCTGTAAGAGAGTTTGTACATCTACCTTCCCGTCAGACCTCGTAGTGGTTCCCCTCCTCGATAGGAGTACTGCCCTTCATGACCTGTCGTAGGAGTGACTCCACACTCCATACTAATATTTGCTCCGGGTCTTGTTTCAGTCTTCGACCTTTTTCACCGTAAGGAACAACCCTTCAGTCACCAAACGAGGATCTGACACTACTCACATCCTATAACCTCGGGACTACACCCGCCACGGACTTTCGGAATTTACCGTGTAGGTCCATGAGTATAAAACACCACCTCATAATAAAAAGGAATGACCTATGTAATCTGACATCTTCTGGGCCAAAGGAAAAGATATATCATTACAATGACCGAGCAGAGTCATTGACTTTTGAAAAAAAAGTAAAACATCGGGTCAATAGGACGACGACGACGACGACGACGACGCAGCGAAATCAACACAAGCTGAGACGCGCTGGGGTATCTGTCGTCGGGTGGTCCGAGGGAGCAAGGACCCTAGGAGGTCCGTTCTTGTGACCTCACCCAACGGTAAAGGAAGAGGTTTCGTCCTGTCACTTTTCACTTTCACTTCAGCGAGTCAGCACAGGGTGAGATACGCTGGGGGTACCTAGGGTCCGAGGAGGTAGGTACCCTAAAGGGTCCGTTCTCATGACCTCAGCCCACGGTAACGGAAGAGACCGAAGTCAGGTACCCCAGCGTATTTTCTCAGTATGTAGTGAATCGTTGACTTATCGTTGTTTACAAAATTCATGATACGATTGGTATCTATGGAGACGAATAAGAATATTTTTATGGTGCTCCATCCTGGATGAGTAATGTGACAACTTTTTGACCTCGAATCTTGTATTTCTTGTCACACAAACGGTTCCCTCTCCTCTCCACCCCGTCCTTCCAAACCCTCGAGGCCGATCGTCTACGTTGAGAGTATATATCCTACCCATTTGTTGTTCAAGAATAACATATCGTGTCCCCTATATCAGTCATAGGACACTATTTGGTATTACCCTTTCTTACAATTTTTTCTTGTATACACACACACACACACACACACACACACAAACACACATACTGAGTGAAACGAGATGTCGTCTTTAATTGTGTTGTAACATTTAATTAATATATTTTATGTAATTTTTTTTGGGACCCCGAAGCTCTCACTTTGTAAAAACTTCCAGTATATCTATCGTTTACAACCTCGAGTCGTTAGACTGAAACCTCTTCAGGGGATTGAAAACATAAGTTACTCTTTGTATTTGTATTAAGACTGAGAAGATTACATGAATAAATATGACTTGATCGGATTCTGACTATGACAGTGTAGTTAACGAACCAACTGTAGTCGAGGAAACGAATTCGGGACTGGGTTGAACTCCCCTCGAGTCGGGGAGGAGGAGAAGAGACGTAGTGCAACTAGATCTTTCGGATGGCGATCACGTCATGAATCTTGCGATCCAAACTAGTGACCGATCGACTAGGGTGGGAGGGATTGTCAGGACCCAGGGATGTTTCTTTACTACGACACACAGACTTTAGTCGTCAATCTTATCATAAGTTGTGCATTCTAGAAGAGAGAGAGAGAGAGAAATCAACGATTCAGTACAGACTGAGAACGTCGGGATACCTGACATCAGACGGTCCGAGGAGACAGGTACCCTAAGAGTTCCGTTCCTATGACCTCGTCCAATGGTAAAGGAAGAGGTCCCCTAGAAGGGCTGGGTCCTTAGCTTGGACCCAGAGGACGTAACGTCCGTCTAAGAAATGGTTGACTAGATACTCCCTTCGGGGTGGGTATAGTTTACTTCCCCACCCACTTCCCGACACCTATTAAGGTCTGGGCTCAAACCCTCTAGACTCCCCCAGCGGTACAGTGCGACGGAAACTTCCAACCGGATACGGGTAGAGTAGCGGGTACGAGAGCGACGGAGAAGACAGTACTACTCTTAGGAAGAGGATTTTCGGAGGGGAAAAGTTTACCTACCGACAAAAACGAGAATAGTTGTTCCGATTTGTCTCTAGGAAGAAGTGAGAAAAGATAAGAACTGTCGAAAAGGTCCTTAACTCCTAAGGTGTCCCTCCAAAATCCCTTGTACCACCGAGTCTTCCATCTTTCAGACCGACGTTAGATCCTCTGGTCCCAAGCTAGGGACTCAGTCCTTCTAGGGAACCTCTTCCCTTACCGATGGGTGAGGTCATAAGAACGATCTTTTAGGGTACCTGTCTCCTCGGACCACCCTGTGTCCAGGTATCCCAGTGTTTCTCAGTCAGTGTTGACTCGTTGATTGTGAAGTGAAAGTGTTTCTGAAAGGTCGGTCATCTCGGTAGAGTAAGATGAGTTCTGTAAAATTAAACAGAAGTTCCTTCGGGACCCTAAACCTTTCAACTCATCTCTAAGAAACAACTAAGACCCGATTGGATCTTTAAACTATTAAGAAGACACAAGGACAGGATGATATTTCCTTTCGAAAACTAAAAGACGTAAAGAGGAGGGTTGCGGACGGTTCAATTGTAAAAAACTGAAGTCCTATCAACCCTCGGTCCTTTTCCGTGAAGAAAATAAATTCCTCGTATCATAAAATAAAGAAAGGGGTTTCAAAAAAAAAAAAAAAAAAAAAAATTTGTCGAAAACGAAAAGAGTAAACGCAGGCCAGTTCAATGACCCTCCTCTACTACGGTGTCTTTGACTATGGAATAAACGAAAAGAAAGACTAAGTGTCCCATTGCACGAATCAGTGATTACTTTTTACGGTCCGAGGTAGTTTAGTGGAAGACTAACATGTACTAGTAATGAGTACACGCTCCGAATAGTCCATCAAAACCCTCCGCTCCGTTTCGTTTGACTGGGACGGTACTTTATTTTATCTTCGAACTAACCGAGACCAATTTAGGGTCGAGACTGTAAGAGATCTATGTTTTAAAAAGTATTCTAGGAAAAAGAGAGACTTAGTATAAAGAAAAAAGATATTTTTATCTCAACGAGATCTCCACACAGTAATAAATTGAATTTTTGTTCAGAGACATTTCGAAGGTATTATCACAGACCGTTTATCATCGACACGTTGAGTACACTTACAGGAAAGTTTAAAAGAAAAAGTTTTTTTTAAACCGGTGGGAGTGTATCGTACACACTGGTACCAAGGGACGACGACGACGATTCAGCGAAGTCAGCACAAGCTGAGACACGCTGGGGCATCTACCGTCGGGTGGTCCAAGGGGACAGGGACCCTAAGAGGTCCGTTCTTGTGACCTCACCCAAAGGTAAAGGAAGAGGTTACATCCTTTCACTTTTCACTTTCACTTCAGCGAGTCAGTACAGACTGAGAATCACTGGAGCACCTGACGTCGGATGGTCCGAGGAGGTAGGTACCCTAAAAGGTCCCTTCTCGTGACCTCACCCCACGGTAACGGAAGAGACTATCAAGGGACTTGTTCCTAGTTTGGACAGGGGACGTAACTTTCCGTCTCAGAATTGGCACCTGGGGCTCCCTTCTGGTACGGAAAAGGTCAAAAGATACAATCTTCGACCTATAGTTTGTAGACACATCACATTCGTCCAACATCCATAGACCTAACTAATCGACATGACGGAGACGAACCTTTGAGACCACCAATGAGTACTGGGAACTGAGAGGTACCCCAGAGAGCATTCAGGATTAACATCTCTCTGGAGAGACTCTTACTCAACTTCTCTGCGTCACCTTACCCCGTCCCCCAAGTATGTTAAAACCTAAAACGAATCGACAGACAACATAGTAAAGGAAAGGGTGTGGGGTCCATTCTGCGGCCCACTGACGTCTGAGACCCTACTCGAGGGTTCCTCGCGTAGAGGACCTAGAGTGTAGGAAAAGACAGGAAGAGACGAAATCACACCCGTCCCGGACAGAGGTCGTCCTCCACCGTCTCCACTACAGTGAGGGTACTAATATAAACCGTTCTAATACTACACGCAGAAAGCTCTTCTAAGATCCCCTGAGTGTACTCATCGGACGAGTATGAGTAAGGTGTCGTGTCTCACTAGGAATGGTAGAGACGAGTCCCAACCTGTTTAGAGAGTTTGTACTTTACGACACAAGTGTTTGGACGGGACCTTGGTTGGCACGGAGGGACGACAGACGGGACTCGAGACCCAACTTCTAGGGAGAAGGGGGTAATAAAAACAGGGACAGAGGACGAAACCAACCCCTTCCTTTACTGTTGGGTGAGGTCATAAGCACGGACCCTTTAGGGTGCCTGTCTCTTCGGATCGTCCGAGGTCTGATACCTCAGCGTTTTCTCAGTCTGTACTGACTTGTTGATTTGGCGATGGTCGTCGTCGAAACCATAGTGTCAAGTGACTACGAGAACTTCGACTGGAACGAAATGGACTTATGAAGTACACACGAAGGACTGAATATAAACTCGTAAAAAACCTGTCTCCCTGTCTAAACGTTCCTCTTTTTGTTTGTTTGTTTGTGTGTCAAGGTAGAGGGACTGGGTGTGATCACGTCCCTTAAAGTAGGAGCAGTTAAAAGTAGTGCAACCGAAACGGTGACGATAATCTCAGTAAACTCTACGATCGTAAGTTATTTAAACGATTAATGGGACCGAAAACAGGTGAGGTTTCTTTGTTACTCACGTGACAGGTTTATCAGTTGATACAGATGTTATGCAAACATCCTGTTTAGACCTGTTTCGTATCAGAATAAGAGGTTACATTACAGACTTTTGGGTCTATCAAGGAAGGATACCCCATTTCGTCTGTTGGTCTTCTCAACGAGTCTGTAACAACCCTCTAGAACTCTTCTCGACTCGTGAGAACACAAATTCCCTAATTTAGGTTTGTGTAACTGAGGAAAGGAAATACCAAGTGTCACTAATTCACAAAATACGAAACAACAATAACAACAACAAACACAAACTTTCCCTACCTGGACTGGAAGTTTACACACACTATCTTTGAAACAGTTCACACCCGGTGTAGTAAGGGTACCTGGACGAAAAGTGTGACATTCTTGGATTACAGGTCTCAAGTGACTTGACGACCACGATGTATTCTTCGACGAATCAGGAGAGATAATTTTCTCTCACTTTCTCTCTTCGGACACACTCAAGAGGGACGAGGAGGGGGGTATCTACGACACGTAGTGTGCTGTTACACGAGTCACCTAGGAAGTAGGTAGAGTCGTAGAGACTCGTAGGGGACTTCAATGTCTGTAAGTAAAATGACCCGGTCTGTATACAGAGGTGTCGGTATCTACCTCTCAGGGTACAAGAAATAACGTCCGGTAGTCCGTCATTATTGAAAATCAGAAGTTTTATGTCTAGATTGGTTCTTTTTCTTTTACGGTGTCGAACAAAAACGTTTGGATAACGAACGGACTACCTATGAAGTCGTTGTTTTGTTAAAAGGAGGACTAACAACAATGAGATTTTCCCAACCGCCACCGAGTGGGAGTAGATCTCTTCAGAAACTTCCCAACATTGACACACAGGTGAAAATTGACTCACCATGGTGAGAGTGGTAGTAGTAACAGGGGAAATGACCTCCGGGACACGGTCCGAACTACGACCGATACGTAGAAAACATTGTGGGTGTTAAAGGAATTTTACGTCCAAAATCATAAAAAGAAAACTTTTGTTCCTTTGACTCCGAGTCTTTTCAATTCACGAGTCTATACACTGAAGTTTCAGGTTTTTGTACTTCTACTACAAGTAAAGTACGTACGTACGAGTGTGTAAACCCATTTTCTCAGTACAAGTTCACCACCCATTTCGACCCTCACCCGTCATTTTTATTAACACAGTTAAATTTCTGTGTCACTCTCTTGGTACGTGTAAATAACTTACCTTTACATGTATGACTTATTTTTAATCAGTCAACCATTGAATTGACAGATAACTTATTTTCATGTTTTGATATAAATTTCCATAATTCATACAACGAATTAAACTTTGTCCAAACTTTAGAGTAGGGTCAAGGAAAAACCGAAGAAACAGAAACTTGTTCACCGATATTTTTAAGGTCCTTTTACGCAGGTCGGTGTATAAATGTTCTCAGTCTACCTCTTTTACACGTGAGTCTAGTGTCTTCGGTAGGCTCACGAAGCCCGTGTGCATAAGGTAGGTAGGAGAAGTCTGCCTCATCTTAGAGAGAAAGATCGTGGTGTGTAAGAAAATCCTTTTCCTTTTTCAATAAGGGAATTAGTTCGTAGGGGGTTTGACTAAAGAAGAAGATTTCAGGAAAAAAGAGGGATTTTGTTTAGACAAAGTTTGGCTACTCATTTCCGACCTCACCAAGGGGTCTTCGAAGAGTACTTCAGTTTAAAGAAATTTACGACCCTACACTACACACACAAAGAGTATAGAGTGACAGAAATGTAGGGTACTAAAAAGTGGGACTATAAGAAGGGTGTTTCTATTTCAGGTGAAGGGAGGGGAAGTCGAAACCCAACACGGAACACCGATCAAGACTGGTAACTCCAGTGTCGACTGGAGTCCGTCCTCGACGTGTCGACCCTCCCGAGAGCCTGGTGGAGGTCCTCGACCCTCTCTTGTGTCAGACCAAGACGCACCTCCTACTTTCTGTGTACCTGGTCAATGGGGTCGACTACGTGATTGTACACTCATTCTTCGTCTCCGAATGTGCGTACACAGACACTCTACGACTCGAACAGACAATGGGTCACTCTCGACTGGTAATGTTTGGAATATCGTGAAAGAGCCTGGGCCTTGGAGGATTAAGAAAACGAAGGAGAGGGACGAAAAGGGACCCCTAGAAAGGGGTCCCCGAAGTATCCGACCGTAGAGGAACTCGTACATCACAACCAATGTAGTAAAGGGACGACCGGACGTACGGACCTTACTAAAAGACGTCTGAAAACAGACGGGCTAGAAGGTTTTCTTCTACTATTAGTGTTCGTAATCGTCCTACCAAACCCCTCAGTTTACAGGGACGTACCATCTCTACCTGGTCCGGTGAATTCGAACTCACGTGTATGGACGAGATTGGAGTCAAAAGGGTAGACCTTTTACACCTGGTGTTGTAGAGTATTCCGAACATGTTTATCTTGTTTCCTTATTTAGTAAACAATACGTTTAAATTAGACGAGTCACTCTAAACGAATACCATAAATACGAATCGATTGCATGAATTCAGTAAGTAAACGAAAATAAAAGACAAATGAAACGAGATACCAATAAACAGATTGGAAGTGAAACTCTCAGGAGTGAAACCCATTTTTACCCCTTCCTTTACCGTTTGGGGAGGTCATAAGGACGAATCTTTCGAGGCACCTGTCTCCTTGTACCGTCCGATGTCAGGTACCCGAGTCTGAATCGTAGACTCGTACGTACGTGCGCGCGTGCGTGTGTGTCCACGTGTGCACTTGAAACTTATTTTCCGACATCCACAAGGGACCTAGGTGTCCTTTCGAGTGAGGGGTAAAACGAGTCACAGAGGTCCACCTAACACATCTTCGTATTGGCTCTTTTATGTAACACTCCCCGTGCTGCGTCTAGTAGTTCAAAGACAGTGTCATACAGGAATCACCAACTTACCTCCAACTCTCTACCAATTCCTAAGATCTGTGCAGAAACGGATGAGTACAAATGTGAAAAAACCAATTTCGAAATTTAACTTACGTAAGATGTGAGTTAAGGGTGAGTTACTGAGTCAAAAGAAAATCAACAAAGAAATATGGGTCGAGTTCTCCGTTTAAAAGTGAATACTAACGTGACGATTGACAATGTCTTATTATCGTGAACAACAAGACAAGATCGGTACTCCTTACTCCTTTCTGTGTATGTTTCCGAGGACGAAAATATACCGAACGAAACACCTTAAAAATTTTTTTAATAAGAAAGGACGTTTAAATAATGGAGCATTAAGGATAAGTTATAAACTTTTATAAATTTTGACGTTTGACTCATTTAAGATTTATTGACATATTTATCCCATTAAAATAATATTAATTTTTTATAGAGATATATCCAGTAAAATAAAACCCTTAACAAATACGGGTAGAGGGACAAAAGACAGAGGGACAAGGGGTATTTACTTTGAGTGAGGTGACTGAGCCTTAACTCCTTCGGTATTCGAAAGACGGCCCACCCCGTCCCCCTCCATCAAGAGTAGGTACGACCAACCATGTACCATCCCAGTGTAGAAAGAACAGAAGGACTTAATAACGAAGAATGAGAGAGGTAGATATGTGTGTTTGAAGGACCCCGTTTGAGGTAATAGAGACAAGGTAAAGTCTGGGAGGGAGGAGCAAGACTGACTCGAAAGACAAACGAAGAACCTTGGTCCTTGTAACTAGTAAGATCGCACAAAGGAAGGGAACCTTGTGATAGCTGTACTAATAAGTATACATCCTCATTTGTTTAAGTCGAACAAAAGAAGACCCTTGGTTATTTGGATCTTCGATAATTAAATCTGGTCTCTTCTCCTCAAATTTTTCGTAAAGGGAAAAATCACTACGAAAGGAACATTAAAATAACATAATGTAAACCCTTTATTGTGCTCTCAGGAGAACACCGATTAAATTGTGGACAAGATCTTACCTTTCCAGAAAAAAAAAAAAACATCAGTAAACACATAATTAATACAGCGAAAAGATTTCTTCTCTTTTTATCTAATGCATATAAAACGTTGTTAATTGTTTTTGTTTTAATTTATACTCAAGATCCATCATGACGTGATATTTTGTAAAAGTCTTTATAATCTCACCTACCACTTAGTAGTAAAGATGTGTTACACAAAGAAAGACTGTTAAAAGTGTTACAGGAAACCCCGTAAAAAAAAACCATATTCAATACTCTTCGAACGTTGAAACGAAAGGCATTCCAAGTTATCGAAACTTCGTTTTTCAATTCCTAAACTTACTGATTTCTTGTTTTGTAATACACATATCCTCTTTTCTCAATGGCAAAACTTCGGGGTTTTTACACCTAAACCTGTTGAATGATTGTTTACCACGTTCTAGCTTTGTATAGGAGAGACGTAGAGTCAAATAAGTCGGGATTTTACCTTTATTATAATTTCTGTCCTGTTTGAATAACACCCCAATTTACATGTCGAAGGTTTTATATAACCCAGGAAAGTAAACTTCTACTACAAACCAATTCTTGTGCTACCTCGAGCGACGAGGTAGTGACATTCTTCCCTACCGCTAGCCAAAACCTAGGTCGGAAGTAACCGATGCAGTGGGACTCTTCCAGTGGACGGGGCTGCGCCGTCGGAGTGTAAGGAGGTGGTACCTCTCCCCGTTGGTAATTTGGTTAGACCACTCCAATAAACTCATCCTCTTATACAGTCTCCCATACCAATAGTTAACTTTTACCGTAAAAAAAAAGAAAAAAAACCACCTTTCTAAGTCACTCTATATTAAATGCATAGTGTTTTGAGTGATGAACCTCACACGAAACGTGTGAAAAATCGTGTAAATAAGTCTTTAGTCGGTGTTAGATTAAAATATTTTAACAATAATTGCGAGTTTCTCTGAAACTAGATGACCACCCCTCCGTCCCTCTTCGTTATATTCCCACTCTCTTCCCCTCCATGTTTGATAAACTACAGTCTACCGAGTTCCGACATAACGTGTTATCCTCCTTGGATCGGTTGTAAAACATTATTGACACTTACCTTTCATTGGAAATTTTGACATATTTTTATTCAAAAACTTTTCATATCCCGAAAGATCTCAGTACAATGTCACTATTTAAATTTTAATCGAATGTCTACACCTATCCTATCTTTTACTTGGATGTTTATTAAAAATCACTCTGATAAGGCAAAGGACGTGTGTAGACAACTTTATATTATAATCAAAACTGTAATTCAAGACTAATTTTTATGTTTTTGACTTTTATACCCAAACTATATTAGAAACATTTTCCATTTTTTACGTCGAAACCAAACACGTCCAGATCCAACAAAAATTTCCGTGAGATTACCGTTGACTTTGATCCTTGAAGTACAATGTTGAATAAATTTACTTTATTTTCTACGTTGTTTTGACGGAAACTGGTAGTCAGTGAGGAGTAAAGATGGGTACTAACGGGGGTAGAACAACTGGGTTTCGAAATCCGTCGTGATTAGTCGGAAATAGAGATTTAAAGTAGGTAGTGTCTAACAAAGGATACCACTTTAGTATTTATACATGGACCAAACTCTGGTCGAAGAAAGTGAACCGTATTATAAAAACTCCGAATAAGTACGATAATTTACATAGAACGTAGAGGTAGTCGTTCATAGTTTCAAAATTAAAGAGACGTAGAAACGGTTGTAAATGATAAGAGAACACGAAAAATAAAATCGGTAAGGTCACTACACTCCACTAGAGTGACACGAAAACTCAACTTAAAGGGGATTACTGATTACTACAACTCGTAGAAAGGTACACGAATAGCCGGTACATAGATAGAACTGACCTCTTTAAAGATAAGTTTAGAAACGGGTGAAATTTCTTAATAAATACATAAGACCCATGTACAGTAACCTATATAATAAACATTTCTAAAAAAAGAAACATACGCACTTACTATGACCTCCCTATTTTCGTTCTGTCGAAGATAAAGACCTCCTATTATCCCCAGGAACGGATAATGTCCTTTTGGATGTTTATTCGTGGATAAAAGACTTAAGACGAGACGGGACGACAGGGGGTAGTCGACACTTTACTGTCGCGTCTAGGGGTGTCGATGGACAGAGTCCACCTGCCACCAAACCACTCTGTCTTTGTTACGCCGAGTCCTCAGGTCGTTTGGACATAATAAAGACACAACAAACGTTTAGTGGAGAGAAAAGACTGAGAGTCGAAGACAAAGACAGTTGTCCCTGTTATTGTGACAAGGTATATTTGTTTTTCTAATCTACTCTACCAGACACAATTTCGTGTTCTGTTTGTGCCTCACCTATATTTATGTACCAACGGACGTGGGAGACAATACACCTAACTCCCCACACCTATATCTACTTTGTCTGAACGACGATCCGTCGAAGGTCGGGGGAGAATGAGACGAGCTAGAGCACACGGGTGACTCTCCCGTGGGTTGTCTCGGGGTCCTTCACGACCGGTCTCGTCCACAGGGGTACGAGGAGGTATTCCCTACCCTGAACAAGTCACTTCAGTCGTAAGAACAAACATTCAAGCTTGTCTTTAGTTCGTTTTTGGGTATGTTTTCGATAACCCCTTTCGTGCCACCAGGACCCCGTCTCCGACCTTGACCTCTACAGTCCGTCCGAGACCAACCCCACGGTCGTGGCTGTACTGCTAGTAGTGCGTGCACGAAAGACCGATTCGGACCAGGGACGTGTCGGACCCGTCCTGGTATAACAACCTTGAGTCTCCCACCGGGACGAGGTGAGTGGGAGGGATGAGGTCCACACCGGAGGGGTCTCGCTCCTCTGACGGAAGGGACCTCCCTTGGCACACTCAGGGGATTTATCCTTCGTCGGTACCAAATATGAACCAATGGGTAACCGACTGAATCAATTATTTAGTTTTAACGAAACATTTATCCACTTTGGTTCACATAACCTATGATCAGGTCCTACGGGTGTACCTGATTATGGGTCGTGTCTGAGAATCCAAATCGCCCCAGACAACACACTGTCCACCCGTCTACTTCTGTGCTCATTTTCTATTACTAGGATATATCATAGTACCGTCTTTACTCATAGGTATTACAGTTCCGGTGACTACAGACGTCCGAGCATTTAAATCATCGTGTTTGGATTGTAAAAATATGGAAGATTAACTATACCCAATGTGAGGACTTTGAGCACCATTTCCCTTTAAAATCACTGACTTCCTTCTCTAGGAAAACATCTGGACTTTAGACAGGAACCGTGTCTTAGACCAAAAGATGTACTACTACATGATTTCTGGATCGGAATCTACGAGGGATCCACAGTAGCAAAGGAGAGACAGTAGGCGATAGGACTAGTAGAGAATGGACGTGACCGAAAAGGACCCGGAAAACACAGGTGTAAGACATATCACGGACCTCACCGCGTAGGGAAACTGTGAAAGGAGTAAAGAAGGACCAATTAAGGACGGATTACTGGTCTTGGGACAAGTTTACAGTGGAGGAGGACTTCGGAGAGCACTGACGAGGATGGTCGAACAACTGACATCGAGAAGTAAGTGGACGGACACGAGGGAAGAATCTAGTACCCACAAAGTTCCCGACTTGTAATGAGTAATAATCAAGAGCAGAGAGTGTCAGTGTGGTTAAGTGGGGTGCCTCAGACGTTAAGGATTAGGTGTAAGTCAAGTCCCTACGATATAGATTATCAATTAATGAGGGTTCCGTTCGTAAACACTGACGACCCGAGGAGCGGAGGGGGGTCTCGGTCAACAACTCTAAGGGTGGGTGGGAGAGACTTCCAAACTCCGACAGGGTGCGAGAGTAGACGAAGTAGAGAAAATCTAAAATCTGAGGCGTTCGTTGTCTACTAAAACCGTTGAGTTCCTGTGAGAGGGTGGTTTGCCAGAAGAGTAAGAAGGAAAGGCGAGAGTACATTTGTAAACATGAGTGGCTGTACTAAAGATGAGTCACAAATAAAGAGAAAAACGGTTTACTCCATCAATGACGGAGTAAACGTATGTTCTACGGCCTGAACTCTTCACAGGTATTTAGTACTATTAATTGTGAAGACGTGTGAGTCAAAGTGGATAGGTGTTTCGTTAAATTTAAATAATTGATTCAGTCGATTACCTATTAGTTCATATTTGACACCCATGACAAGAGTTCTCGTCCTTAACTCTGCGCCTGTGAGATTCACTAAACAGACTTGACAAGTCGTTTACGTCACGTCTCTCTCTCAGACGTGGTCCGACCGACCGAAAGTCGGGGCGTAGTCTGACGACCGTGTCCGGCCCGACGTCCCGTCCCTTCCTCCCACTAGTCGACACGTTTAGTCCGGTAATGTAGGATGTCTTCGTAGCGGACGTGGTGCAGACCACCGACTCGTCTCGAGTCCCTCTCGACCCAGGACTTCCTGACGAAATTGACCGAGTCGCCCCGTTACGAGTCAGAACCACTCTAGGTGTCGTAGAGGAGACGATGACCCAACACATTTCTTGTGTTCAGGGTTCAGGAGTTTAAGTCCTAACAGTCTTAACGGAAAACATTTATTTTCCGAAACAGGGAAACTCTTTTCAGTCAATTAGTAAATTATTTATGAAATTTTTGTTTTATAACCAATTCGATAAGGTACCACCCATAAACCCTCTTTTCCAATTTTTTTTCCGTAAGAGAAAGAAATACTCTTACGACAACACAAGATCTACGGAAACATACACATCCCATGAAAGTAAAAGGGTCCCTTTAAGACCCTCCACACTAATAAACACTATCTAACTCTTTGAACTGGTCTTAGTTTCCATCTTCACTTATCGCAGACCGCTAAATCTGAGTCCAGGTACACTAAAACTTAGTGTACGTAAAAAATCACTTAGTGTCTTTTATCATGTCTAGTTTTCACTATGTAAAAACCTATCCTTAGACTTTATCTTATATATATATATACATATGTCCGTATATCTATACATATACATGTATGTACCCTAGTAGAACGACACATGGACTTCGATTGTGTCGTAACGTTTAATTTATTTATGAAGTTATTTTTTACAATAAATTTTTTCGACTTTTTTTTATGTGGAAACGTTTCACTTTTGTGGAATTGTAGGTTGTACTTATTTTTAGTGAGTAGTTGTCTCACGATAAAAGTCCGTCAACATGTTCTATAAGTGACAAGACCTCGGGTATAGGTAAATTTTTAAAACTAAAAATAACCTCATCTCAACACAATGTTAAAATATAATCAAAGACGACATGTCGTTTCACTCGGTCGGTATGTATATGTATATAAGGAGAAGGAACTTAAAGAAAGGGTAAATCCAGGGGTGTCTCGTGACTCATCTCAAGGGACGCGACATGCTAGCCAAGAGTGACCAATAGACAAAATATGTGTCATAGTCATCACATATACAGTTAAAGGTAGAAGATTAAGTAGGGTGGGGGAAAAAGGGGGGAACCACAGGTATAAAAAAAGGGGTGTAGACGTAGAGATAAAGACGAAACGTTTATTTAGGTAGACGTAGTATAAAGATTTCAGGTATTTATGTACCATAACAATAAAAATTTTTTAACATAAATAAAAATTAACCTCCTATTAACGAAATGTTATAACACAACCCACACTACGTGGGGATTCGTAAATTGATGATAATTCACCCCCCTCTGTCGGACCGCTTACGTCTATGTGGGAAGGTGGACTAGAGAATCATTGGGACGGACACGAGGTCAGAGGAGTAACGTCTGTCGACCTACTCCACTAGAGGTGGAACTGAACGTCGGTATTTCTCCGACATTAGAACAGAACAAAACTCTCCCACTGACAACTCGCACCGTTCCTGGTACTTACGTCAGTCTCACCAGTCTTGTGTCTAAACCCGGTAAGGACGGACAAGTGTCTAAGAAGAGCCGTTGAGCAACCGGGAGACAAAGCCCCGGTCATTAAATCTGTGAGACAAAATACAATGAAATAGACATTTTTATCTCTGTTACTATCATTATAGATATGTCATAAAAAACACCTAATTTTCCTACTTATAAACCCTTTGTACATCCCGTTACGGTCCGTAGATTTCGGAACAATAGTACAGGAGGTTCAGGGGACCCTCACCCCGAGACTGGAGGACCAAAAGTCGACAGAGAGGGTCCGTCCCGCTCACCAACCATGAACGGTATACGACTCACGTCCCGACTCCAAACCACCTTCCTTACATTGTCTCTGGACTGAAGTAGAGTCCCGATACAGTAATGCAGATAGGACTGAAATAGTAGAGGAAACAAATAAGAAAACTCGTATCAAGTATCTTCCTGAACAGAAAAAGACGTAGAAAGGAATTGGGCCCTTATTAGGATTGACCCGAAGGGTCCACCATTTCTTGGACAGACGGTTACGTAGTTTGTATTTTCTGTTAGGGATCCAGCCTGTCGACCTAAGTTGGGGACCCAGCCTTTCTAGGGGACCTCCTCCCGTACCTCTGGGTGAGGTCATAAAAACGGACCTCTTAGGGTACCTCTCTCCTAGGACCGACCGATGTTAGGTATCACAGTGTGTCTCAACCCGTACTGACTTCATTGAATAGTACGTGTTGGGATCTGTCGAAGAAGGAGTTTCGTGTCCGACCTGAAGAACCATTCATCTCAGGACTCGTCTTAATCTTACCCTGGATGAAACATCCGAAGACTCCTACACAAGGACCAGGGGGGACCGTAAAGGACGTACTGGGACACCTTACCTTTCCGTTTCCCCCATCCCTTCTGCCAAGACCCTTCGTTACTTACGTCTCTACAATCCTTCTTAACGTGACTGGTCTGTCCTACCTCCACACAAAACATCTGTACTCGTAGGGAAACATTATAAACGAAAACCACACCTACAATGTAGACACCGGGGTTCTTTCCTACATTCCTACAACTGGATTTTCTCTTTCAATCCTCCATGAAAAGTCGTAAGGACCGTCGTCGACGAGGTAGAACCACTCTGGACCTCCACAAGAACTACCCAGAAGACCCTTATTACTATTTTATATTTGAGGTCTTTCGTTAGTGCAACTTTGTTTTATTACTGACGGGTCCCTATTGAGATTCTTCCGTTTACAATGGGAGCCACTCTCCTAGTTTGGTAAAGTGGAGAGTGGCACCTCTTGTCTTGTAGGATAATCTAGAGACGAAACGTCTAATTAAAAAACAATAATTCTTCTATTTATCATGTGTTAGTTGTGAAGTTAGATCTGCCACGACTTTCGTCGGCTAATTAAATTTTACTTTCCTGGTATGAGTCTACTTGAATGGGACGTTCCTCTCCGAGTACATAGTACTTCTTTCTTAGTCTAATTTTCCCCGTTCGAAACATTATTTTGACTTCGTGGTCCGTAGACCCTTAAGTCGGTCCCTCTACGAACACCGAGGTCCAAAAGTTCTCTCTTTTTATTTTAAAATCCCACAGGACATTGTCCACAAGAGATTGCATCCCAAGATAACCGACTACTCTTACGGTAAAGAATTTCTTTCTCTGTATAAACATAAATAAACTCTTCAAATAACACTACATAAAAACACTTCGAACAAACAATTCAAAAGACGTCCTGATTTATAACTACCCTACCTAGGAATTATCTTACAAGTCGTGTCAGATTTTTAAACTCTCTACTATTTATTCAGATATAATTGTTCATTACTGTCTTGGTTATAATACCCACGGTAGAACTTATATAATTCATAATCCAACAAAAAATAAAGAAAAAGTGATTTATATTGTACATAATGAGTAAATTTCGTCAGTGAACTTTCCGACATGTATAAGTAATATTATACCGTTTGCAAGAAACCTTAGATATTAAATTTTCGATTATAAATAGAGGAAAGGTAGCAACTTTTATGTAGGTATTACGATGTGTACCCGTGAGATTTATGAAAGTACTAAAAAAATTTTTAAAAGTGGTGGTAACGAAACATTTCAAATAGAGTACATTTATATTAGTATAGTGTTTGTCTGAAAATGAAGTTTTGTAGTTAAACTATACTCAATCGTGTCTCAGCCTGTGCTGACTTCGCTGAATCGTCGTCGTCGTCGTCGTGTAAGGTACTGATACGTCACTGACTCCCTCATTATTTGGTAGTGAATCAATTACTAAGGAGACGACAACCTGAGAGGGGAGGGATTAAAAGAGAGGGCATTTAGTCACAGAGGCGTGGTCATACGTTCAAATCAAAACATCTACTCAAAATGAACCTTGGTCGGTCCTCTGAAAGTGTGAGTACGCGTCAAATATTTCTCAGAAATATTAAAATCGTTTAGGAAAGGTATAATGGTCCGTCAGTTCATCTACAGGAAAAGGGTGTCTACGTATTGGTGTACCGAAAGACCGGTGTCGGGGAGGGTAACTTGGAAGGTCTCAACCGATGATCCTAGTCCAACCTAATCTTGTAGTATTGTATCTTCGTTTCCACAGTCCCGACCCTTTGAAGTGTCTTACACCTCCGCACCACCACCACTCCCTTACACCCTCAAAATAAACGGAAGAAGCTTAGATACGATGGGAAGAACATACACCGGCGGTACACAAGAGTCGACCCATCTGAGGTGGAGACTGAGTCCTCCCAGTTAGTCCCCTTATACCACTAACCAACCCTTCACCCGAATACCGAACTCTACGAGGGGTATATTACTTCGACTTCTGTAAAATATTAGCCATACCTTCTCTGAACCACAAAGGGGTCCACCCGTCGTACCGTGAGACCATTATGATTGTCGGTAGAAACCCCCGTTTCCGTTGTGTAAATTCTTGACTTTGGAGTTCAGGAGTGTCTCTTTATCGACAACGTGGTTGTCATGGTTCTTCTGATTCGCACTTTGGATACTTGAAGGATTGAAAGATGAGTGACTCGACTATTTTGGGCAAGGACCGAATTCCGTACACTCCCCCAAAAACAAGGAAGGGGACTATTCTACTATTACGTTGTCCTGCGACGAAATCGGACCCTACTCCTCTACCTCTCCAATAAACTTCTATTTAGGACCATTCCTGTCCATCGGTGGTTCTGTCTTTTCCCGGTTCTCGTCTTCAGTGTAATTCCGTCTGTCCTAGGTACACACTGTCTCTTTGTCTTCCTCCTTCTTGTAAGACACCCCGACCGGAACGATAGGGAGCATTCTTTGACTTCGAATTTTAAAAGTTTAATCCATCTCGTAACTCATTCATTACGTCGGTCCTTAACTCGGGTCTAGACCGACCAACGGATGAAAAAACGAAAAAGATGATATAAAAGTCGAGGAGTGGAAAGTGTCCTTCGGGTGTACGGACCGATATTCCCTTCCACATCTTCTGTGGAGACGTTATACATCCAAATGTTTCTTTATAAGAAAGGTCGGACAGAGAAGACGGCTACTGTGACCGTACAAACATTGGTCTTTGTTCGCGTCCAACTTGAACTGGACAAGTCTCCAGACTAAGTCGATCTGTGCGTCCTGAGACATGGGTACCCTCGGCTGTACAGGTAAACGTGTCTAGGCGAACAGGAAACTCAATACTATTATATTTGTCGTCGGGTCCCCACTTGTGTCACCTGTCACAATATAGATTACGTCACGTTTCAACGGTTTACGAAATACCCCTCTTATGAGTACTAAAATACAAGAAGAAAGTACTTGTGTGACCTTTGAGATCCTACTCGAGACATCGTGACCGTAGTCACCCATCTTCTAAAACTTACACCCAAATTAAGACCTTTATCCACTAGTGAACAGTAGACGAAGGACGGGGGGGGGTGGGGGTCTTAAGACCATCGTTCACAAGACATTTCACGAATCATTCGGTCCTTCGTTTCCTTAAGAATCCTCCTTTGGAGGGAACGAGACGACTGAAGATGGACAGAGTCGGAAGTGAGATCTCCAACTTTGAGTTTACACCAACCAAAAAACCTCTTTTTTCGGGACTACTGTGAAGAGACAAGATAATAACAAGAACTGTATGTTAGTAATTCAACCTAACTAAGCAATCCCTCTTAACTTTACAAAAACGACGACATTTGAAGTTGGGGAGGAATTCATTAGTCAATGTGATCTCAGTCCCCCGGTGTTTCTGTATACCTACCTCTGAGACTTATCGTGTTCCCAAAACGATGTGTTCGAACTTTATAGACACACCTACTAATTGTCTGTTCTTTCCCTTCGCACTCGTTAAGTCGAAAATACTACACGGTCAGTGTCACGTTATCATAAATATCCGTAATGAAGTAACACAGGAGTGTTATTAGAGTGTTTCTTTCGGTAAATTGGTGGTAAAAGGTCTACTCCTTTTACTCGAAGACCTTCGTGGTTCGTATATCGATTACTCGCCGACGAGAGTTAACTTTGGGGCTGGAGACTTAGGTTTCGATGGCGAGTACAGAGGATGTAGTCCGTCTGGGCCCTGCATTCAGATCAAGTACTCTGAGGTTTCGAACATGAGCAGATGATTGTTTATATTTAATTTTTTTTTACGTTATCTTCTCTCACTACCTAATTTCGTCATCTCAAACCCTTTCGTCTCAAATACAAGTGTAATTTTATAAATACGATAAGTTGTGTGTTGGGAAACTTTTGACTAAGGACTAAATCTGATCTAATTTTTTTTCTGGTATGACAACTCATGTTTTGTATGAAGGGTCAGGTAACATTCTGTAAGCCTTACTTCCATCTTGTATGAAGGGTCCGGTAATATTCTGTAAGCCTTACTTCCGCTCCTAAGCCCGTACACTCATGTGTACACACACACAAAATCAAAAAGTGAACATTTTATCCTTGTTAAATAGAGGAAAATTTGTCTAAATTGTATTTCTTGGTTGACGTAAGGACAGGGTAACATACAAAAGTCCTTATGACTCGTAAAATTATAGACTCGACGGTTCACCGAATTAAATTCGTTCTGTAGTTAGATTTCGTTTTCAGTCCCTATCAAAGATGATTTATTTGAACGTGTTTACAGTTTTTGGTTAATGTTTTGATGGTAAAATAAAATCATTATGTAAAACTAAGAACAAGAAAAAGTTATTCGTCATTCAGAAGTCTGAAGTCTAACCTTTCAAGTCGATTCCTTTTGTTATTTTATTTTTAGTAATAATCGGTCTTGGAAATCTTTATTTTACTAAAATGATAATTGGACTTATATGAACATGAATAAGAACTTGGGGTGTAGAATAGTCGTCGATATGTTTCTCCTCACTCCCCTTTTTGGGTCCGACGCAGGGGAGTGGTCAGTACGAGAGCCACCCTCTACTCCACCACAGGACTACTGGGGTATCGCTACATACAACACACGACGGACTCCCCACGACAAGGGAGGATAATAGTGATGACTCCTCGACACGAACCGAGGTCCGTCTTCACCCTCGTAGGAAGTAGGAGGTGAACTACAACCACGACCCGCTCCACGGACACCTACGGACTTCGTACGGGTAACGAAGGGGAGTCTCCGTCGGTGAGACGGAGAGACACGTCTCAGGAATCAGGGTATTTCGAGTCGGTACCACGTTCGACACGTCTAAATCTTTAGTAAAAATATTAATATTATATATTAATATAAGATATAAAATATATTAATATATATAATTAAATTATATTAACATATATAATTAATATATAGGATATTAAGTAAGGAAGAGAGACGACGTTTCTAGAACTTGGTTAACTATTTACCAGAGTCTCCGTCCACTCTTAATTTTATAATGTCACTGATCAGGACGACACAACGACTTCTATCGTTCCAAACCTCCAAGTCAAAGGACTCAAAGAACTTTACGGTTGTCATCGGGGCGACCCGCGGGAGGTGACCTGACCAGGCGAGGGACGCACAAGTGACGTCCCGCGTCCCTCACACCCCGACCCGTCGAGGACGGACATCCCTCGAAGGCTCCGTCTCGGTCCACGGGGTAGTGTCCCTTGTGCTAATTTTGCCGTCTACCTCCCGTGAGTTTACGCTTGAATCGTGTCACAACGAATCTCTCTTTTTGTCACATCACGGTGCGTTCCTCTTACCCCATCTTTTCGGGAGTCCTGTGTAAATCTTGGGGACAGAGGACCTACAACGGTCTTCAGGGTATAGCGTGGACCGTCGAGAGCCGTGAATCGACGACGACCTTAGTGGACTTGTCACGACCTGTATTTACGGCACACGACGGAGGTCCGTCAGACTTACTTAAACGGACCTGTACCCACTGTAAAGTCGTAAAAGTTTTAAGAGGGGGTCCATTAAGATTATCCTTCGGTTCCAACTTTTTAGGTTGTCCTGGGAGTTTTACTAAGATTAAGATAAACTACATAAATTTAAGATGAATTAATCAGTTTTGGTAGACCTGGTTTCCGTGTTCCGGGACCTATCTATTTGTCTTTCCTTTACTGGACGAGACTTCGGTTACCATTACCAGTTCAAGTTCTAACTTGTCCGGAGTTCCTAACAGTAAGACAACGTACCATTTCCGGTGGGTGCCACACTTAAACTTAGTCTCTTACCAACAGTTACTTTCATTTTGTGTAGATACTCCCCTCGTCAGTCTCTTCCTATTAACGACTGAGACTGTAAATGATTTCTCATAGTTTGTGCACAATATTTATACTGAGTTCATGACTTCTTTTCCCTTCCCTTGGAAAAGGGTTCTTTTCCCTTCCTACACAAATCATCGTCTATAAATTAAACGAATACTTGTCTCCCTTCGGAGGGAGTGTCCCGAAAACTAATCCTTGTCTTAGTCTATCTCAAACTTACACAGTTATTTGTCTCGACTTCTGATCGTGACAGTCCATTTATACCAAGTCTAATCCTACTTGAGTGTCAAATATAGTACACCTGAGTCTTTTCCTACCCTATTTTCTTCTTTTAAGTTTTTTCTTAAGTCCGGACCGTTATTGACTTCGACAAATTTTTTTGAAGTATTTGATGCACCATGGTTATTAAAGCCTATTTTTAACATAATGTAGACATCTAACGGAACTTATCATACCTGTAAAATTACAGGTAAGAAAATTAGGTTCTCTTGCTCTCAAATTTGACGTAGGAAGGTGCCCCCTTTCCGATGAAATAAGTTAAAAGGAGCAATACACGGTCTCAAGACCCGAAGGGTCCCCCACGATCACCATTTCTTGGGTGGGCGGTTACGTCCTCGACGTCTTCTGTGCCTAGGCTAGGGACCCAGTTTTTCTAGGGGACCTCCTCCCGTACCGTTAGGTCGGGTGATAAGAACGGACCTCTTAGGGTACCAGTCTCCTCGGACCGTCCGATGACACGTGTCCTAACGTTTCTCAGTCTCTACTGGCTTCCCTACTTCTGTACACGGTCACAGACTCCTTCGAGAACTCAAAAGACCCTTCATGACTTTATCGAAGGGACCACCGAGTCTGGCATTTCTCAGACGGACATTACGTCCTCTGGACCCAAACTAGGGACCAAACCCTTCTAAAGGATGTCTTCCCTTACCGATGGGTGAGGTCCTAAGAACGGTCCTCTTAGGATACTTGTCTCCTCTGTTGGGTACCCTAGTATATCTCAGCCTTTACTGACACAATGTACGTCGTCGAGACAAAACGTAAAACGGGATAAGTTGTATGGTCCCAAATCTTAGTCTAAAAAGAAAGAAAAAAAAAATTCCCTTCTTTACAAACCACGAAATTCTTTCGTCGGTTCTTCTGAGGTATAATTACGATTTACATGTAACAATATTAAGGTTTCTCACTTGGGTTTGTAAGATTTGTTTTAGAAACGAACAGTAGAAGATAATTTAATGGTCCTTGTAAGTGAGGGTCCCGATAACGAGACCTACCTCTTCATCCGACCGACCTCGGGTGGGACTAACGTCCCGAGGTTCCCGTTTTGTTCAATATCTCTCTGAAATCTATGTCAAGAAAAACCTGTTCATACGAAGACCGGTATGAAGTCACAAAAAAAAAAAAAAAAATTCGATTCACAGAAAATAATTTCAGGACAATAAATCAGTGATTCAGTACAGACTGAGAACACTGAGGTACCTGACATCGGACGGTCCGAGGAGACAGGTACCCTAAAGGGTCTGTTTGTATAACTTTAACCAACGGCAAAGAAAGGGGTATAATTTTATATCGACTAAATGTTACAACTCAATTAAAAACCACATGTCGTTTCACTAAGACAATATGTATACACATAAAAAAGTCTAAGAAAAGGTAGTGTGTTCCAATAATGTTCTATGACTTATATCAAGGGACACGATATGTGGTTCTAGAATAACAAATAAAAATTTTAATTAAAAATAACCACATATAAACGAAATGTTACAAGACAACCAAGTATGACATGTCGTTTCACTTATTCGACTTGCATATGTACATAGGGTATAGAAAACCTAAAGGAAGAGTAAAGTTAAGTCAAGTCAGCGAGTCAGTACAGACTGAGGAACACTGGGGTACTTAGTGTCGTGTGGTCCGGAGGGTCCAGGTAGTGGTTGAGGGTCTCAAGTGAGTTCGAGTACAGGTAGCTCAGTCACTACGGTAGGTCGGTACAGTAGGACGGTACAGTAGGGGAAGAGGAGGACGGGGGTTAGGGAGGGTCGTAGTCTCAGAAAAGGTTACTCAGTTGAGAAGTGTACTCCACCGGTTTCATGACCTCAAAGTCGAAGTCGTAGTCAGGAAGGTTACTTGTGGGTCCTGACTAGAGGAAATCCTACCTGACCAACCTAGAGGAACGTCAGGTTCCTCGAGAGGACGGGTAAATCCAGTAGTGTCTTGTGACTCAGCTAAAGAGACACGATGTGCCGTCCAGGAGTGCTCAATAGATAGAGTATGTATCATAGCTATCACATATGTACAGTCAGGGTTAGAAGATCGAGTAGAGTTTGGGGCGGGGGGTAAAGGGGACAATCACGGGTACAAACAAAAGATGGAGATACAGAGATAAAGAGAAAACGTTTATTCTAGTAGATATGGTAAAAGGATCTAAGATGTATAACTTAGACGTAAGTCTACAACAAATCTTGTGATTTGTAAACCCGTTATTTTATTTTCCTTCTTTGTAATTGTATGTAATTGTATTTGGAGAAGTAAGGACACATACCTATATTTGTCTTATGTGTGTGAGTCGAGAGGTGAGGGTACCCTTCTATACGCTCAATTCACTTACACAAATACGTGAGTTAGTCTCTGTCTACTAACGTCGAGACAAACTTATTTCTCATTTCACTAGGTCAAAGAAGAACGAGATGTAGTTGAAAAGATTTAAGTATCCATCAGACGTGAATCCGCTCTTTTGTCATGACCTTTGAGGATTCGTTTACGACTACCCAAATCATCGTGTCTCGTACCCTTACTCTGGTACCCATCCCTCTGTCTTTTGTGTAGACTTCTTCGTACGTCGACGAACACGGACCGAGTGTGCACGCACACATGTGTGGACCTAAGGGACCAGACTGTTGTCCTCTGTACGGAACTCTTTCGGCCTAGTACTCGGGGTCCCCCTGTCCGTAGCCTGTAGGTCACTCAGAGAAGGTACTCACCCTAGATCGTCGATCAGAATGAATTACAGAGTAAGCTATAGAGTGGTTTCGGACTCCAACCCTCTGGACGGAACACAGACTCTAAACTCGAAGTCGTCTCGATGAGAAGGTCCACCCTGATGACGGAAGTGGGAGAACGATACGGGTGACAAACACGATCAGAGAGAGAGAGAGAAAATTTTTATGACAAATACGGATTTGTTATCGACAAAATAGGAGATCTCTCCAAGAGGTCAACCGACTTCTTCTTAGTAAGAGTAGGGTGCAGAAACTTAGGCCTAATTAAGTAGACTTCACTAGGAGTTCCTATACTAATTGTACAAACCACACATTCGTCCAAACCTTCGTATCGAAAGACTAAAAGTATCGTCCTAACTTTTGAATCCTCGAACACTATAAAATAAAATTAAAATAAGATGTATTATACAAGGTAACTCCTAAGAAACTTCGGATTACTCGGCCGTGTTTGTTCAGTAAAGGGCATCCAGTCCTGACGGTTGCCAGGTCGTAGCGGGGAGGAGGATTGGAAATTAAACTTAGAAACGACAATAATATCCTTAAGTTTATAAAACACCGTAAAAAGAAAATAAAAAATTACTACCTTTTAACACAACCAAAGACGACATGTTGTTACTTTTAGTCAGCTCTCCTTTTAGGAGAAGGAGAACTCGGAGGGAAGAGAGGGGGGTATGGTGACGAGATCCAGTCGTGTCTCACGGTCCGACCCGAGGGACACAATGTGTCGTTGAAGGAGATAAAATGTACTACACGTGTATACCGTTACGACGAAAGAGTCAGACAGGATGGGAGTGGTCGGGGACGACACAGGTGTTCAGGTAAGGGATGATTCGAGCAGAAAAAGTTATTCACAGAAGTACAACAGAATACAATTTTTTAACAACAACAAATTGAGTACAGGTTGAGGAAACTGTAGGGTACCTGACATCGGGTGGTCCGAGGAGACAGGTACCCTAAAGAGTCCGTTCTTATGACCTCACCCCACGGTAAAGGAAGAGGTCCCCTAGAAGGGTTGGATCCCTAACTTGGAACCAGAGGACGTAACCTCCACCTAAGAAATGGAGACTCGGTGACCCCTTCAGGAATACCTTATTAACAAAGTGTTTCTTAACCAAATCACTTTGGTCCCGTTCGTTTTTTTCTTTAGACTTTCCTAGTAATCGTTTGATCGTCTAGGGTCGTAGTTTTTCCACCCGAACCCGAGTCCCCCAAACTGTCGAACCTGGTGCATCGACAGTAAGGTAAAGGAAACCTCGGGTGCGAAAGGGCAGACAGGAAGTAGAAAGTATGGTTAGGGAGTGGGAGAGAGGGGAAAGATAGTGTGACATAAAGAACGAGAGTTAAAAAAGAACAGAAGTATTTGGACCGAAGTGGGAATGTAAATTCCTCGGAGTCAAATTTATCAATAACCTGTTTGAAATCAAAATTATAGGACTAAGGTTTACCGACCTCCTTCTTTACCTGTAATGGTCGAACGTGAGTGTCAGGTAACGACAACACCAGTAACCGTGGAAATCCCCTCATACGGGTAAACATTGGTACCCGCGACTAAAGATTGACCTCTACACTCGTCTTGGTACCCCTGTCTAACACGGATTCTTTCTCTGAGACTTCCGTTTGAGATGTCTCTTGAAAAGTCTCAGTTCAAAGTTTGTTGCAAACGAACATTATTTTTCCTTTCGACCATTTTCTTCTGAATATCATATTTCGCAACTCATTCTTTCATTTTTAATGACTCCTTTTTCATTCTTTGTTCTAAATTGTTACCTTATTTTTTTTTTTCTGATTGTAGAACCATTGTACTCTCTATGAAGTGGTTCTTGTATAAAGAATAGGGGTTTTATAATATATCTTTGTAACACCGATAGATAGATAGTTAGTAGATAGATAGACCTCTTAACCTCTCCCTTTTCGTCTGGGGAGGGTGGGTGTGTCTACGTCTTAAGGTCCCCCAACTTTCTTGGACTCTTTTCCTCTCTTAAGAGAAGTAGTAGTTGGTGGAGTTCTCTGGCTGTGTCTCTTGTCTACTTACATTCTTTACCCTTGACAACAAACTGTTCAAGAAAATACTTAGAACCTGGATGACAATGTAAAATCCTGATATGTTGAGATCGTAATCACTTTACACAGACACTCCGTGTGATAAAGTTGGCTGTGGACAAATGATAAACCGACACGCGTGTGAGAACAGTGCTGGCGTGGGTCAGTGCGCACGCGTGAGACAGCAGAGAGTGAGAAACACTGGGGTATCGAGGAGACGGGCACCTTAAAAGGTCCGTTCTCATGACCCAACGGTAAAGGAAGAGGTCTCCTAGAAGAACTTGGTCCCTAGCTTGAACACAGTGAACCGAGAGGACGTAACCATCCGTTCAAGAAATGGGTGACTCGGTGTCCCCTTCGGGTGATAAACCGACATGAACAGAACCAACGTCGAACGACCGAAGAGGCCAATTCATACCCAAAGAGAGACCAACACCGTCCACCTTAGAATGAGTCGTTAGGTCGGGTGTAGGCGGTGTAACCTTCCGTCTAAGAAGTGGTGACCTGATGGTTCCTTCAGGGGGTTCACTAAATACACTACGTTTAAGAATTGAATTTTGAAATTTACATTTTCTGTAAGATTGATAAGAGACAATACTGTGTAACCTAAATGTGTTTACAGTTTCAAGAGAAAAGATTCTGAGTATATTAGTATTTTCTAAAGACGGGAGTACATATACAAAACGAAGTTTCACTTTACAATATAAAATTTCATGTATCGAATCACAGTTCAAGTATTGATTTTAAATAAAAGACTATTTATAAAATTAACACTTCTTAAGTACACGGAAAATAAAGTCAAAATCTTTTTTTCGGTTATTCAAAGTTATTGAATTAGTTCTCCTCAAAATAGAACTTGTACCGTTGTTTTCAGACGTAAAAAGAAGACCTTTAATAAATTTTTTATTTTACTTTTATTCGTTTTTTTGAAAAAAAAATTTGAGTCCAAAATCATTTTATCTTTTATCTATATTAATTAACCAAGGTTTTTGTAAGTTCTCTGATTGGTCCTCACCTCTTTTTTTATGATCCGACCTTACTTATGTCCTTCTCTGGTCATCGTAGTCCATATTCTTTATGTATGATTCTTTGTGATCACAACGTTCTCTTTTAGTGTCTGGACTCACATTTTTAGATCGTCGCCTTTGTAAGACCTATTCGAAATCAGTTTCCTCGTCTCTTCCACCGTCCTTCTCGGTAGCCATGTACTCTTCGGAAAGACAGGAGGAGTCGATCATCCTTGGTTTAAGGTCCTTTCAGTTCAATAATATGTTACTCCATATTTTCTTTATATCATAAACATATTCCTTTCACATTCTTTTTCCTTCTTTTCTCGTCGTTTCTAATGATCATCTATTTGTTGTAGTGAAACGACTGTTTCAGACATATCAATTTCGATACAAAAAAGGTTATTAGTACATGTCAACACTCTTAGCCCGGTATTTCTTCTGACTCTCAGTTTCTTAACTACGAAAACTTGACACCACGACCTCTTCTGAGAACTCTCAGGAAATCTGTCGTTCCTGTAGTTTGGTCAGTTAGGATTTCCTTTAGTTGGGACTTATAAGTAACCTTCCTGACTACGACTTCGACTTCGAGGTTCTGAAGTAGGTGGACTACATCTCTCGGTTGACAAACCTTTTCTGAGACTACGACCCTTTCTAACTTCCGTCCTCTTTTTCCCCTGCTGTCTCCTACTCTATCAACCTACCGTCGTCACTGAGTTACCTCTACTCAAACTCAGGGGACCTCCTACTGTACCGTTGTGTGAGGTCCTAAGAACGAACCTCTTAGGCGTACCTATCTCCTTGGACCTCCCGATATCAGGTATCACAACGTTTCTTAACCTGTACTGATTCTCTATCCCTTTGGACCGAACGACGTCGGGTACCCCAACGTTTACCCATATAGAAAGGAAAAGAGGAAACGGAAAGTGAAGAGAAGAAAAGTGTCGATAAACATTCCGGAGGAGTCTGTTGGTAAAACGGAAAAACGTAAAGAAAGAGAACCCTTTCCAGAACTAGTGACGGAGGACATGTTACAGTGTTTGGAGGTAGGTATCAAGAAGTCTGTGAGACAGGTAGTCTAGATTAGGGAACTTAGATAAACAGTGAAGGTGATATATTAACATTCCCTAAACTAATTCCAGTATGGACTTACTCGACTACCAAAAGGGATGAAAGAAGTTAAATTCAGACTTAAACCGTTATTCCTCAAGTACTAGACTCGGTGTCAGTCTAGGATCAGAACAAAAACGACTGATATGTCTCGAAGAGGAAGAAACCTACGTTTCTTATATTAGTTAGACTAAAGCCATAACTGGTAGACCACTACAGGCACACATCTCAGAAGATAACACAACAACCTTCTCCCACAAACGATACTGGTCACGTAAGAGAACCGTTTTGCGGTAATCGAAAACGGGACGAAATAAGACATGAGGTTCCGGTTTGAACGGACAAGATGTCCATAGAGAACTGAAGGATGAAAACGTAAGGTCAGGAAATATTACTTTTCCTGTAGAAAAACCCCACAATCAAGATCTTCCAGAACATACAGAAGTATCTTGACAAGTTGCAGTCGAAGAAGTCGTAATGACCAGCCCCGCATCTGAACCTAATGGCACTATAACTTACCAAACTGAACCTTTACTTGTCTCTAGCAAGACAACAAAAACTCTGATATTGACTCATGACGTAAAACCTGAGAAAACAACTGATACTACCAATGAGGTAAAGAAGATTCCCTAAGAACGGGTGTTAATATCTATATTGCCAGCAGACTCAATTTAAGTGGGTAACGTCAGGTAAAATCAAGTGACTAAGGATTTTACAATTACAAGTGAGAACGGTAGAGGACAAACTGGTGAAGGCTAAACGGAACTAAGTGTCAGGATTATAAGGTCCAAGGATACGTTATAACAATAGATGTCGTAGTCTGAAATGGAGGTAGAGGTCAGTGTAGGTGTTAACCCACGACAAAAACGAAACCGAGGTAGAGAAGTAAGAAAGACCTCAATAAAGAGACGACAATAGACCATCGTATTACCCGTGAATGAGTGGACCCCTCAAGGAGAAAGTCATCGGATAGGAAAACGGTACAGTATGACAAGTACCCCAAGAGTTCCGTTCTTACGACTTCACCAAACGGTAAGGGAAGAGGTTACCTGGTGTAAAACAGTGTTGAGATGGTACTGTACAAACGGAACCTACCGGGATGTGTACCGTGTCGAGTATTAAAGAAACTCAGTCTGTTCCGACACTTAATTCCTCTCCACCATTCTTATGTGTCTTCTTGAGACGTTTTTTCTAGTAATTCCGAGTCTATTAGTGTTACCACACTAGTGAGCGGATCTCGGTCTGTAGGACCTTACACTTCAGTTCTCCCGGAATCCTTCGTAGTGATGCTTGTTTCGATCACTTGCACCATCTTGACGTCAACTCGATAAAGTTTAGTACTTTCTACTACGACACTTTTACGACGAGAGTTGTACGGTCCTTTAAACCTTTTGAGTCGTCACCGGCGTCCTGACCCCTTTCAGTCAAAAGTAAAGTTAGAGTTTCTTTCCGTTACGGTTTCTTACAAGTTTGATGACGTGTTAATGTGAATATCGTTTCATTACGAGTTTTGAGCGGTTCGGTCTGAAATTGTCATGTACTTGACACTTGAAGGTCTACAAGTTCGACTTAAATCTTTTCCGGTCACCTTGGTCTCTAGTTTAACGGTTGTAGACAACCTATTATGTTTTTCGTTCTCTCAAGGTCTTTTTGTAGATGAAGACAAAATAACTGATGTGGTTTCGGAAACTGACACACCTAGTGTTATTTGACACCTTTTAAGAATTTCTCTAACCTTATGGTCTTGTGGACGGGACAGAGAACTCTTTAGACATACGACCAGTCCTTCGTTGTCAATCTTGACCTGTACCTTTTTATTTCACCAAGGTTTATCACTTTCCTCATGTAGTTCCGACGTATAATAGTGGGACGAATAAATTGAATATACGTCTCATGTAGTACTCTTTGTGACCCGACCTACTTCGTGTTCGACCTTAGTTCTAACGGCCCTCTTTATAGTTACTGGAGTCTATACGTCTACTGTGGTGGGAATATCGTCTCTTGTTTCTCCTTGATTTCTCGGAGAATTACTTTAACTTTCTCCTCTCACTTTTTCAACCGAAATTTGAGTTGTAAGTCTTTTGATTCTAGTAACGTAGGTCAGGGTAGTGAGGTACCGTTTATCTACCCCTTTGTCACCGTTCTCACTGTCTGAAATAAAAAAACCCAAGGTTTTAGAGACGTCTACCACTGACATCGGTACTTTAATTTTCCTCCTCTAATTTAAAGGAAGGAGGAACTTTCCTTTTGATTCTAGTTGGATCTGTCGTATAATTTTTCGTGTCTGTAATGAAACGGTTGTTTCTAGATGGATCAGTTTCGATACCAAAAAGGACATCAGTACATACTCATACTCTCAACCCGATATTTTTTTCGACTCGGGACTTCTTAACTACGAAAACTTGACACCACAACCGTTTCTGAGAACTCTCAGGAAACCTGACGTTCCTCTAAGTTGGTCAGGTAGAAGTTTCTTTAGTCAGGACTTATAAGTGACCTTTCCGACTACGACTTCGACTTTGAAGTTATGAAGACGGTGGACTACGTTTCTTGACTGACCGATCTTTTCTGGGATTAGGACCCTTTCTAACTTCCGACCTCCTCTTCCCCTACTGTCTCCTACTCTACCCACCTACCGTAGTGACTGAGTTACCTGTACTCAAACTCGTTCGAGGCCATCAACGACTACCTGTCCCTTCGGACCGCACGACGTCGGGTACCCCAACGTTTCTCAGTCTGCACTGACTCAGTGACTTGACTTGACTTGACTTGACTACCCCAGTGTCTGACAACCTGCACGGAACCACTGGCTTGTTGTTGTTACTTATAAGTAACCTCTTCATAAAGGGACCTCCTCTATTTTTAACATTAATTTCGTGACTAAATTCAATTTTTGTTATGTGGTTTTGCATCACTTATCAACGGACACTCCTTTCTGGTGTTTTGTTCTTATTAAACTTTGTTAGTTCCTGTTATGTACTGTTTCCTCCTTTACTCCTTGCTCGACTCTCTTTATATTGTATTAACAGTATCTGTATTTCCGTTCATTTTACGTCTCCCCTATGACACCCTTCGTATCATCTCCTGTCTCTCCCCCTTTTTACTTTTTCCATTCGTTGTATTTACTTTTTGTTTTCAAACAATTTTTAATTTTTCTCTTAAGTTTGGTACTTTGTGTTCCTTTCCATTAGGTTGTGTACGTTTTAACCATAAACCTATCTTGTTTCGTCATTATACTTTTTATAAATTTCTATATGAACTTCTTTATTTTAATTCTAAGGTCAAATATAGATCCTTCTAATATGACATACGGTTCGTTCTGAAAGGGATTTTACCAATTGACACTCCGTGTGTCACTATTTCGATAACCTCGAGTGTGTGTTCACGGTCCGTGTCGAATAAAATGACACAAAAAAAGAAATAACATAGAATTCCTATGACGAAGGGGGGCGGGAGGGGGTTCAACGGTCAAACAACGTAGAACTAAGGTCATTTAGAGACTCGTGGTAAAAGGTTGTAGTAAACGACTGAAGTACAGAGACACAATGTAAAACCATTAAGAACGCTATAAAGTTCGAAAAAGTAATGACAATGCAAACAATACCACTAGATATCAGATACTACAATGATGATGTTGAGTGACTTCCGAGTCTATTACGAATCGTAAAAAGTCGTTATGTCAAAAAAAGGAAACTCGTAAAAATTCTAAATAATTGAAGTCTTGACATTTATGATATTCGAATGTTTCATTAAACTTACAACTAAATATAAAAATATATGGATGAATGACAACATTTAAAATAAATAAATCATAAAAATTGACTTCATATCAACGACATGTTAAAATACATTCATATGTCGTATCATTAAGTGTCAAAAATTTCCAATATGAGGTAAATATCTATAATAATTTATAACTGATATATGAGACACAACACAATATATAGAAACATCGAATAAAATATTGATTATTAAATATGACGAATGAATTAGGGGATGAAGGGAAGAGGGGAAGGAAGAAGTGTCACCATTGTTATCAAATAAGAGTTGTAGATACTCAGACGAAGAAAAAGCAATATAACCGATCAAACGACATAAAAAATCTAAGGTGTAAACTTACTATGGTATGTCACGAACAGAAAAAGACACACTGAATAAAGTAAATCGTATCACAGGAGGTTGAGGTGGGTACAAGGACGTTACCTTTTTATAACAAGAAAATTTACCGATCTACAAAACGTAAGACACACACACACACACACACATGTACGTACGTTCGTACACATAGTAAATGGGTAAGTAGACGACTACTTGTGAGTCCAAATCTAACGCAGGTATAGAACCGTCATTCATCACGACGAGACTTATAAAGATTAATTACAGAAAAAAAAAGAAAACTATTATGGGTCCTCACCTTACCGACTCAGTATATGATTGGGATAAAAATTAAAAAAAGCCTTTGAAGGTATAACAAAAGGCGTCACCGACGTGACGAAACGTAAGCGTGGTTGTGATATCCTCTCAAGGAAAAAGAGGTGTGGGAGAGGTCTTAAATAATAAACGTCTAAGAAAAGACTACCAGTAAGACTGTCCACACACTACTGTAGAGTGGCACCAAAACTAAATGTAAAGGGACCACTAATCACAACTCGTAGAAACGTACACGGACAACCGGTACTTTTTTGACAGATGAGTAAAGAAGACGGGTAAAAATTTTGACCCAATAGACAAAGAGACTACAACTCAACATACTCGACAAACATATCCAACTGATAATTGGGGAATAGTCCGTCCAGTATAGTAAACGTTTATAAAAACAGGTACGATATCCGAAAGAAAAGTAACACAACTACCGAAGGAAACGACACGTTTTACAAAATTAATCCAGGGTAAACAAATAAAAAAGAAAATAAAGGAAACGTAATTCTCTGTCTAGGGGGGGTTTTTTTAAAGATACTAAATATAGTTTCTCAAAAGACGGACAAAATGAGATCCTCAAAGTATAATAAACTAGAATGTGTTTTACAAATTCCGATATAGTTTTTTCTTTGTTATTGTTTTTTGTGATATGTCCTTGTCTCTTTACGTCCATCTAATCAAGATTGTCTAATCCTTGTGAAAACATCTTGGAAATATCAATTTTATCGAACCATAAAAAGAAGATTATAGTACATCTGACTTCTCGGAGAACTACTTTCACTTTCTCCTCTCGTTTTTGCAACCGAATTTCGAGTTGTAAATCTTTTGATTCTAGTCCCGTAGACCAGGGTAGTGAAGTACCCTTTATCTACCCCTTTGTCACGTTTGTCACAGTCTAAAATAAAACCCCCCGAGGTTTTAGTGACGTCTACCACTGACGTCGGTACTTTAATTTTCTGCGAATGAGGAACCTACTTTTCAATACTGGTTGGATCTATCGTATAATTTTTAGTCTCTGTAATGAAACGGTTGTTTTCAGGTAGATCAGTTCCGATACCAAAAAGGACACCAGTACATACCTACACTCTCAACCTGACGCTTCTTTCGGCTCACGGTTTCTTAACTACGAAAACTTCACACCACAACCTCTTCTGAGAACCCTCAGGGAACCTGACGTTCCTCTAGGTCGGTCAGGTAAGATTTTCTCTAGTTAGGACTCACAAGGAACCTTCCTGACTACGACTTCGACTTTGAGGTTATGAAACCGGTGGAGTACACTTCTCAACTGAGTAACCTTTTCTGGGACTACGACCCTCCCTAACCCCGTCCTCCTCTTCCCCTGCTGTCTCCTACTCTACCGACCTACCGTAGTGACTGAGCTACCCGCACTCAGACTCCCTTGAGGACCTCAACCACTATCTGTCCCTCCGGACCGCACGACGCTAAGTACCCTAGCGTCTCAGCCTGTGCTGGCTCGCTGACTTGACTTGACTTACCTTTATAGAATCTTTTGGAGATACGAATGTATATACGTCATATTTGATTTATAAAGCGACCACCGAGTCAGCCAATCCTCAGACGGACATTACGTCCCAAGCTAGGGACCCAGTCCTTCTAGGGGACCTCTTCCTTAACCTTGGGTTGAGATCATAAGGACAGACCTCTTAAGGTACCTGTCTCCTCGGACCACCCGAGGACGTCAGGTACCCCCAGAGTTCTAGACCTGTGCTCACCCACTGATTTGGATGGATGGAACATGGAAAGAAGATGATGGTAGCACACCTGATTATCTTGATATAACTTTTTGGATATGAATGTCTATAAATCACATCTGATTTCAACCAAAGAGTTTAGTCACCCCTTTTTATACCTGATACGTTATTTATAATAACTCTTTTACTCCGATCGGTAGACCTTTCTTCAATTAAACCTAGAGGTGGAGGGTCACTTGTCGACCTTGTTGAGATACACCCAGTTTCTAAATTTACATTAATTACCTTTAACCTTAAATAAATATTGGATTGGTACCATTTCTTGAAAGATTGACATTGAATATTAGGTTTTCGGTGTTTTTATAGTCAGACTGTTCAAGTGATAAAATCGCTGTCATTAGTTTGGTGTTTTGTATATGAACTAGTTTTTGTTTGTTTGTATTTGACTCGTATCAGTGTTAAAATTACTAATCTAAAAAACGATTTATTTTTCTACGTAGTCCGATACACTAACTCAAAGGAGTTGAGAGTTAGTTTAAACCGTGTACCTTTTAAACAGTTATAGGAGATGATCATTCCGACACCCTAGTTCCTTAGTGTATATAACCTTTACACTTTTACATTAACAAGATATCCTCTCTTTAAATAGTCATAACAAGTTTTAATAGTTACGTATGGGAAACCGGATAGTTAAGATGAAAGTTCCTATACAGGGTACTTATATAAGTGTACCATTTTTATCGTATACGTGGTATATTAAAAAACGTTGTAATAAAAACTGTCGTTTTACAAGATTTAAAAGTAATTATGTCCCACCATTCTACTTATGTTCAGGAAAAAAAAAAAACAGATATTTGACGGTGATACCTTGTCAATTTTTTTATTTTCTTGGGTGAGACAACATATTATTTTTATAGAGATCACAGATAGTATCTAATTTATTTGGTTCTAAGTCGGGTGAAACCCGGTATACGATGGTGGACACAATTCTTCAACCTTCTACTCTGTCGTAATATCAAAAATGAATACACTAGTACTCTCATACAGATCTTCCTATATGTTCTTTTATTATTGTCATCAATGAACCAACCTCCACTCTACCTACAATTAACCAGTCTCCTCCTCGTGTTCACGATCCCAACAAGAAAATAAAACAATGTAGATCTTTCTAATATGGTATACGGTTCGCTCTTAATAAGTGAAACAAGAAAATGAAGAATAAAACTTAGTATACGTACATAATAGAAAAGTCGTTAAATCATTGATGACACTTATATTTTCAATATTATGAAATTATATACACGTACCCGTATTATTAAGACTTACTTGGACTCACTCTAAGTAGCTGTGGAAACATTATATCAGATCTAAAAAAAACCGAAAGAAACCATACCTGTAAAGGTCAACGAAGTAAGATTTACAAATACATTTCCTTTGATAATGAAAAAGGGTGTTTGTAAAACTGTTAAAAAAGGATTTCACAGTTAATAAGGACCCTACATGTAACAAAGGAAAGGCGTAATTGAAGATTAAATGATTACTACAAACCCTCAAACTGTAGTTACCCAAATTATCAAGATTACTGTTACCCTTAACGAGAAAAATCAGTATACTGTTCTTTGCACAACATTGACGTATAATAAACGTGATAAATATTCACCTTATCTTACACGCCACTTGTGTCAGCACGCAACTGATATCTACATACTTTAAACTCTCTACTTAAACTCAGGTAACGACCCAACCGTAATAAACCTCACTGGGCATTGGATTATCTCACACAAAAATACCGACTTGACTCCAAAACATCGTCGGAGACCTCATTACTCTACCCTTTACCTGTGTCAGTGAATCGACCGGTTGACGACCAGGTCCCTTCTGTGTCCACACCGTTTGGTCAGTGGTACAGTGGTTGGACACACCTCAATGGTGAAGTCAGATCCTTTATGAAAGATTAAAGGGAAACAAATGAAAAACTAGTTAACCAATAAATTCTACACAATAAATCATATGTGTAAACTCTTACAGGGTTTAAAGGACAATCTCTTGTATGAAACTTACTAAAGTCAAGTCAAGTAAAGTCAACGAGTCAGCACAGACTGAGAGACGCTGGGGTACTTAGCGTCGTGCAGTCCGGAGGGACAGATAAAAAAAAAATTAAATAAAAAATAAAAAAGTTTAAAATTTTAGAAATTAAGAATGTACGCAAGGGTTTGTACTTGGGGGGAGGGTGGAGGGAGGGGTGTTGTAGAGAGACCCAGTAGGGGTACGTGGTCGGGGTTCGTACGACGTGGGATGCAGTCTGTACCTGACCGCTAAGTTAAGAATGTACTGTCATATGTACAATCTTAAGGGTAAGAGGGTTTAGTAGGGTGGGAGAGGGAGAGGGAGACTCAGGTTTTCAGGCAATATGTGTAGACACAGAAAAAAGGACAGAACGTATGTCCCAGCAGTAACGGTAGAAGGATTTAAGGTATATATACACAATCATATGACATAACCACAAAAAGAAAGACCGAATGAAGTGAGACATATTAGCCGAGGTCAAAGTAGGTAGAGTAGTCTTGACTAAGTTTACTTAAGAAAAATTGCCGACTCATTATGAGGTAACACATATACATGGTGTCGAAAGAATAGGTAAGTAGACGACTACCTGTAGATCCAACAAAGGTACAGGACCGATAATATTTGTCACGACACTACTTGTAACCCCATGTACACAGAGAAAGTTAAGACCAAAGGAGCCACACATACGGGTCGTCACCCTAACGACCCAGTATTCCATCAAGATAAACGTTAAAAAATTCCTTAGAGGTGTGACAAGAGGTATCACCGACATGATCAAACGTAAGGGTGGTTGTCACATCCTCCCAAGGGAAAAGAGGTGTGGGAGAGGTCGTAAATAACGAACGTCTAAAAACCTAGCGTCGGTAAGACTGACCACACTTCACCATGGAGTAACACCAAAACTAAACGTAAAGAGACTATTACTCACTACAACTCGTAGAAAAGTACACAAACAATCGGTAGGCATACAGAAGAAACCTCTTTACAGATAAATCAAGAAACCGGGTAAAAAACTAACCCAGTAAATAAAAAGACCTTAACTCGACGTATTCAACGAACATATAAAAACTCTAATCAACAAACAGTCAACGAAGTAAACGATAATTGTCAAGGGTCTCAAGTGAGTCTGAGTGTAGGTAGTTCAGGCACTACGGTAGGTCGGTAGAGTAGGAGACAGCAGGGGAAGAGGAGGACGGGAGTTAGTGAGGGTCGTAGTCTCAGAAAAGGTTACTCAGTTGAGAAGCGTACTTCACCGGTTTCAGGACCTCAAAGTCGAAATCGTAGTGTCCCATTTAGTAAATTTCTGGTTTGACTTTTATGTCTCAGACCTTTATACCGTGTTTTACTTTTAGTGTAGTAGATTTAAATCCTCGTAGACTCTTGTGCTTGCATTCGATCAAAGGTCGGAACGACCTACCTACAGAAGTGTCTGACAAGTAAAGGAACAACTCATTATACTACTTTTGTGGTATCGAAGTATACAAGAAAACGAGATAAGAATGGGTACTCAGAAAAGACGTGTTTTATCGGGTCTAGTCGATGAAAACTAACTACATAAGAGTATAGTGTCTACTAACGTAACAGAAAGGAGTCCACAATCCCTAAAAGTGTTGTCTCCTAAGATGTACCTTTCTACTTAAGACATCACAAAGATCGTCTCTGCATTATATAGTGTTTAGGGTGAAGACAAAGAAGGACCTGACTGAAGATCTGGTCATCAGGAGATTCAAAACAAGAGTCTCAGGGAAATGTGAAACTTTTGAACCACTACTGGGATTTTTATGAAAATAACCATACATAAGACACATAAAGAAAAACGATATATCCTTTAATTTGACTCTTGAAACTTTTAGAATCAATTAAATACATTTTTTGTTATTATTTAGATCGGGTACAATTATATTTATTATAAATAGTACTCTGTATCGATATAAAAGATATTGTTTTTATCTTTTTACCGTAAAACATACATAGATGTTTCGTTTTTGTCTGAGTGCCTGTATCTCTTGTTTAAACATCAACGGTTCCCTCTCCCTCCATCCCTCACTACCTACCCTCAAATCCTAACCGTCCACGTTCGATAATATATGTCCTACCTATTTGTTGTTCCAGGATGGCATATCGTGTTCCTTGATATAAGTTATAGGATATTATTTGGTATTACCTTTTCTTATATATATATATATAGGAATAATATATATATATATATAAGAATAATACTGGTTGGATCTATCGTATAATTTTTCGTCTCTGTAATGAAACGGTTGTTTCCAGACAGATCAGTTCCGATACCAAAAAGGTCACCAGTACATACCTACACTCTCAACCTGACACTTCTTTCGACTCGTGGTTTCTTAACTACGAAAACTTCACACCACAACCTCTTCTGAGAACTCTCAGGGGACCTGACGTTCCTCTAGGTTGGTCAGGTAAGATTACCTCTAGTCAGGACCCACAAGAAACCTTCCTGACTACGATTTCGACTTTGAGGTTATGAAACCGGTGGAGTACACTTCTCAACTGAGTAACCTTTGTTGAGACTACGACCCTCCCTAACCCCCGTCCTCCTCTTCCCCTGCTGTCTCCTACTCTACCGACCTACCGTAGTGGGTGAGTTACCTGGACTCAAACACATTTGAGACCCTCAACCACTACCTGTCCCCCCGGACCGTACGGTGTTAAGTACCCCAGCGTTTCTCAGTCTGTGCTGACTCACTTGACTTGACTTGACTTGACTATAAACTTAGTGAAACGACATGTCCTCTTTAATTGTCTTGTAATTTTTAGTTGATATGAACTTATTTTTTCCTTCATTATTATATCTATATTTAGGTCTTTTTATCTTTTTACCATAAAACAAACGTTTACAGAAAATACAAATTTAATTGTCCTGTTACGACCTAAGTGGGTGGACAAAGATGTAAGTTAGACAACGTTATATAACAAAACCAACCTCATTTATGTTTTCTGTATACTGAAGTCTGTCTGGATGTACATCGAACTTTTACTTGATCACAAAATTTTCATAAGAGTAACATCTACAATTAACGTCAACATTAATTTCTGAAAGAAAAAACTAAAAGATGGTTTTGACCCGCACCTTATTAAAGAAAGAAAGAAAGAAAGAAAAAAACCGACCTCACACCCCTCGTCAAGTGTAGCGAACGACCCAGAATCAAGGGAATGGTCCCTAACTTGGACCCGTTACCGTAACTTTCGAGTCTTAGGATTGGTGATCTGGTGGTTCCTTAAGGACTATATATGACAGAAAAAGAATTTCCAATCAACGGTTCTTGAAACCTCTTCCGTCACCGTGGGGTGAGGTCATGAGAGCGGACCTTTTAGGGTACTTGTCTCCTCGGACCTTCCGACATCAGGAACCCTAACGATTCCCAACCTGTGCTGACTCGCTGAAGGGAAAGCGAAAAGTGAAAGTACGTGACCTCTTCCTTTACCGTTGGGTGAGGTCACAAGAACGGTCCTCTTAGGGTCCCTGCCCCCTCGGACCACCCGACGGCAGATACCCCAGCGTGTCTCAGCCTGTGCTGACTTCGCTGAATCGTCGTCGTCGTCGTCAACGGTTCTTGAAACGAATGTGACGACTTAAATAGATCGAATAAGAGACCTACATAGAAAAAAACAATTTACATAACTGATAGTACGTACTAAAAACATTGGTATTCACAGTCAGTGAACCTTTTATACTCAAGTGACCGAACATGTTTAGACGAGAATTGACAACCCTTACACGTTCACACTCAGTGAATGTAAGAGTGTTTGACACTCAGATGTGAGATCTCTGGCCCGTAGGTCCTTCCTTTCGCTTTAGACGTTACTGGCCAGACTACACCGGGATGTCCCACTTTTGTTCACCCTTGAAGACTTGACCACCTCGGTGCCCTACACTTCTTCTCTCCTGACACCTCTAGGAAGGGGATTTGGTTTCACCTCTATTAGTCCTTTTAAGAGGCGGGTAGTCCAGATCCTCTCGTCAAACACGTTCTGACATTCCCTCTCACCCGTCTCCAACGGGGCAGGGGGTGGAGGGTCATGGGTGTCGTATCCACACAATACTAGTGTGTCGGTGGAAACAACTGTCTGGTAGTTGGGTACTTATCGGGTAGACGTGAACTGCCACTTATAGGACATAGTGGGTCTTCGAAACTTTAGAGTTACCTAAAACCTTAAATCCATTCTTCACTTCATGTAAGGAGCCCCATCCTCGCTCACAGGGAAACTCTACTTCTTACTTTACTTACCCGTGTTCTTCTCTCCTGATCCCGTCCCTAACGGTCCCAAAGGAGTGGTAAAGGAAAGGGAACTTACGTCTCGACCCGAACTGAAGACTCGTGAGGAGCCCCAATGCACCCCGATTTCACCACTGGTGTACCGTCACAACAGTACGGTTGCCTCGACACTTACGACGGCATTGATTCACTCTTACTGTGACACCACAGCGTCTTGTCTAAGTAGGTCACGATGGTAACAACCTTATGATTAGAACAAATCGGCCACAACGGTTGTGTCACCTAACGTGAAAGTTTCAAATGTTAGATGAATACAGTATATACTTTATTAAAGACACTCGGTAAGTCACCGTTTCAACTCATCAAGTCACTTTTCATGGTACACCTCCACCATAAAATATAGTGTAAATTATTAATTGCATATCAGTCAGTAGACTTTTGTAAACTAACTACAAATGCCAACCATCCTTTTAGCAGGTAAACTTTTGCAAAGTTATATCTTACGAAAAATAGACAAGAGTTAAACTAACCTTCTCATAAATATATAATTTTTTTAACCGTCTTTGTTTCTTATATAACTTTCCTTCCGAAATTAATTGATTTCTTTAACCTAAACCTCCGTTAATTTCTCATCTTATTCGAACGTCTTCTCAATTAGTCACTATTAATTCTATTTTAATTTTTGGTGGTACCTAGTTTCGTTCAAATCTTTTATATTACTTTATCTTTTATCGAATTACAGCGAAGTAGATTCTTTCTTTCCTTCAGGACTATTGAGGTCTCTTTTGTTTACGATTATATAATACTTTCCATTTGATCTTCTTCTGTAAATAAATAGGTATTTATCTGGTTATTCGTCTGGAAATTTTAATAGATCCTCTTCCCTAACTGTAAAAATTGTTTGACTTTTTTCTTACATATTAATTCTTCGTACTACTAAGTTGTCATTTTACCTACTTCCTTGACACTGTACAGGTACCTGACCTTTTAGTGTTTCACTATTTATTCCCTACTGAACACAAGGTTCGCATTAACTCCCTTTATTCGGTGTGTATTTCTTTATCCATGAACTATTAGAATAAATGTACTTCTGTAATATAAGTCCTAGTGTCCTAAAAAAGTAAAAAGGTAAAAACATGCACTTATGTAAAATGGTAAAGATTATGATTACGGGAGTCAGTTGCCGGACACGATTATAATAACCAATAATGGTTATATAGTAGTGACCAAACTGAAAAAAAGAGACTTATAGAGTTTTCTCTACATCGTATTACTTTCCCGACCGAGACAGTCCTGTTAAATGCAAGATCTGGAGGGACACGATGTGATCGTTGTATATTAGAACCCCTTTTAGTGTAACAAAGAAACCTCTAGTTAAAGGAGTAAACTCACCAAATACCTTATCTTGGTTCCCGTAGTTAGACTGAGATCACGGTTGTATTAACGTCGATATATTAGACTGAATTGTTACTGTCACTGTGGTAAAAGAAAGGATTAATCCTTCTGTTATTGGAGTAGGAAGTGATGGACTCATATTGATGAAATTCTGAGACATGAGAGGACTCATGTAACACTATACTGGTTATGAGATAACCATCGTTCGTATACATTCGTAGTTCGTCTGTTAAGGTTACGTGTGTAGACATTTATCTTTGGTCTCAATTGAAATACGGACCACCAGGAAAGGTATTATTTTATATGTATAATGATTTCACGTTTATCCTTGAGATTGTCGACGTTTAAGTCCTGAACGGTGAAACCGTCAAGACACTTCTGACACGTTTAATAATCGTGAACATGACACGAACCTTCGGTGAAACGTTTTCTTTTTTTTTATCCTTCGTTAAAATAGGATTGTACCTAAAATAAATAAAAAAACAAAACAAAAGTATCCAAAATAATTTATTTCATAAACCACAGTTGTTTTGTTACTTAAACAAGTTGATTGTATAAAATCAACCCTACGGTACAAGGGAGATCGTCAAAGGGAGTTACCATTGTAAAATATTTTGAGATTACATTGGTTCTACGATTGTGACTATTGTAGGTGACTAACAAAGGTCTAAAAGAGTCAAAATAAACATGAGTACACCCATACATAACAAATCAAAATATATTAATATATTACAAATGGTGTACAGACGTAGTTTTATTCCACATAACAGAACCTCCCGTGTGTCACACCTCTAAGTATAGTTTTACTATGAAACCTGTTTATCGTAGAACCCTTTTAACTGACAGTGAACTGAAAACATGGACGCTGGTCCGAAACTGGAACTTCTCCGTTTCATTTTTAAAGAAAAGTTTGTTTTAACCCATATGTTCACACACCTAACTTATTCGTTTTTGAGTTTTTCTCTCTTAAGGAGATCGTCACCTACTTACTAGGAACATACGTTAAATTTTTGACACCTACAATGTTTCTTTTTTTACGTTTAGTTTAAGGTGGAGAAATTCTCTATTTCTCAATACTATATGAAAATATTTTAATTTTAGTAAATCGTATAATTAAGAGGTAGAAACAAAAAGTGAATCGTAAGATAGTATACTTAATAGATGTAGTAAATGAACGAAAATTTTCATTTCAATTAAAGTAAAACACTGACTTTAAATACCCATTTGATATGACATAAATTGGTAATAAAATATAACCTCTAAGAGGAAAAAACGAGAATAAATGTTTTCACACCAGAGATATATTTATAGGTGGACTTAAAGACTATTCTTTGAACAAAAAGATCTTCGTTCACTTTGATAATCCGGTGTCTCACAGAATTAAAATTACAGAATTTCGTATAAAACCTTATTTAAAGGTCTTTTATAACATAGTTTAAACACAAGTGTCGTCTACACTTAAAAATTGAAACAAGTACTAATTTAATTATACCTAAGTATGTTTACCAACTGACATTCCAAGAAACTATGAGACCGGAATTGTGTCCAACCTCCCTCAAGAAAGAACACCAGGGGATGTATGTTTGTTAAAGGTAAGACTCTCATGTAATTCAAGTTAAACGAACATTCAGGTTGTTCCAATCAGATTCATGGGTTGATTGTGTTAGTTGGTATCTGATGAGATGACATTATCCGAATGTTATGAAAAGTGTGTTTATTATGTATTGTTTGTTTGTGTTTTGGTAAACATTAGAATATCACGTCATAGAACTTTTTGTGTTATTAACCGTATGTAACAGACCGTACGTACAAGTGTAGAAACTTTCAGACGTTGAACTTCTAAAAGATATCCCCTGGACTCTGAAGAGTCTACCGAGCCACCCATTTCTTAAACGGAAGTTAAAAGGGTGTCCTCTACGTCCTTTCCGTCCAAACTAGGAACCCAACCCTTCTAGGGAACCTTCTCCCGTACCGTTGAATTCACAAGAATGGACCTCTTAGGGTACCTGTCTCCTCGAAGAACCCCATTTCAGGTATCCCAACGTCTCTCAGTCTGTATTGGTTTCACTGACTCGTACGTACCTACGTGCATCTCCCGTGTGACATAAGTCTAAAGAGGACTGATGTGACGGGATCCTGGTCCGTGATTACCCACACAGACTCCTATTTGTCCGAAATGACCAGTCTCTCGAAACTCTTGTCCTTAAACGACCTCCATTACCTCTGAGACAAAGAACCCTCTCGACTATTAATCTTAGATAAACAGAGGTACCATTTTATAAATAAAGAGGTCTCTATGAAGTTTCTTTCACTTCCTATAGAAAAAGACCATTCGAGTATTACACACGGGGAGTACCATCACCGTATACGGCACATTCCGAATTTTATAGTTCTGCATTAAAGGATTGTTTTCTCTCTTTAGTAAATGAAGTTGAACGTCAGGAAGGAGACCCGATCAGGATACTGGACCAAAGACAAAATAAAGACATTCCTAAAAACAGAAGAGATTAACTTTCTTCTTTACTGATATAGTCGACTTACGAATATTCTTAAAATGAGCACTCTTATATCGATGGTCTATATCAAGGTCAGAATCCAAAAGAAGAAATCTCGATAAACTTCCCACCTCACAATAGATTAAGTATAAGGTAAAAAAGGGTTGGTATAAACCACAGCTCAACTACTTCCATCGTTAAATATTTAGATATTTAACCAAAGTTCGGAAGTTTAAGTTTCTGACTATATTAGATATGTTTATTTCATCTTTGTATTAGTATTCCGACTATCGAATTTAAAATATTTTTATATTAATTTATATTGTTTAATTGTATACGGTAGTGAAATATAACATCTTTAGTGAAAGTCAAGTCAAGTCAGCGAGTCAGCACAGACTCAGAAACGATGGGGTACTTAGCGTCGTGTGGTCCGGAGGGACAGGTAGTCGTTGGCCTCAAGTGAGTCTGAGTGCAGGTAACTCAGGCACTACGGTAGGTCGGTAGAGTAGGAGACAGTAGGGAAAGAGGAGGACGGGGGTTAGGGAGGGTCGTAGTCTCAGAAAAGGTTACTCAGTTGAGAAGCTACTCCACAGGTTTCATGCCCTTAAAGTCGAAATCGTAGTAAGGAAGGTTTCTTTAGGGTCCCGACTAGAAGTCTTACCTGACCAACCTAGAGGAACGTCTGGTTCCCTGAGAGTTCTCAGAAGAGGTTGTGGTGTCAAGTTTTCGTAGTTAAGAAACCACGAGTCGAAAGAAGTGTCAGGTTGAGAGTGTAGATATGTGCTGGTGACTTTTTTGGTATTGGAACTGATCTGCCTGGAAACAACCGTTTCATTACAGAGACGAAAAGTTATATGATAGATCCAACCAGTATTGAAAAGAAGGTGCCTCATTCTTTAAATTAAAGTACCGGTGTTAGTGGTAGACATCACTAAAACCTCGGGGGGTTTTATTTCAGACTGTGATAAAAATGACAAAGGAGTAGATAAAGGGTACTTCACTACCCTGGTCTACGGTACTAGAAGCAAAAGACTTACAACTCGAAATCCGGTTGAAAAAGTGAGAGGCGAAAGTGAAAGTAGTTCTCCGAAAAATCAAGAAGTGAAAGACGGTATTCCCACCACAGTAGACGTATAGACTCCAATAACTATAAAGAGGGTTGTTAGAACTACGGTCGAACACTAAGAAGGTCGGGTCGTAAAGAGTACTACATGAGACGTATATTCAATTTATTCGTCCCACTGTTATATGTCAGAACTGCATGAGGGAAAGGATAAACCTTGGTCACACAACAAGGTACAGGTCAAGATTGACAACGAAGGACTGGACGTATTTCCAAAGAGTTCTCCGTCCAATCCACCAGACCATAAGGGTAGAGAACTTTTTACAAGGTGTCAAATAACACTAGGTGTGTCAGTTTCCGAAACCGTATCAGTTATTTCATCTTTATCTACGAAAAGACCTTGAGAGAACGAAAAAACTTTTAGGTCGTCTACAACCATTAAACTACAGACTAAGGAGACGGAAAAGATTTTGGTCGAACTTGTAGACCTTTAAGTGCCAAGTGCATAACGACTAAATCGTAAGGGTTTATCCTTCTCAAATAGAGAAAGAGGAGTACATGAAAGATAGATGGAGTCTCGGCAGTGAAACTTCGTTTAAACGAAGTATAAGAACCTCTACTAACAGAAATATAGACTGTTCATAAATAACAAATAATAAACTAACTTAAAAAACAAGGAAACAAAATTTTTTTACAAATGAAAAATCACCATCGTCGGTTAACCTTCGGATAAATAAGAAATTGAGGGTAAAACAAAAGAAATTTAAGTCTTCATTGAATCATTAAGCGATGAAATTTGTGGGGTAGGGTGGAGGAGGAGATTTATAGAAGGTTACTGTACACGACTTAAAACGGTTTCTCTACGAATGTCACACATAGACGTCCGGTGCCGAAACAAGGAAAATGGTCTTTTACTTTTGAGTCAAGGTGACACGTAGAATTCCCAAGTAAGGTTAAAAGTTTTTGTTTTCTTTTAGAAATCCTGTCGATCGATTCGACTTAAAGTTTTTTCAAGTACGTTTGTGTCGAACCAACCCCGTCCTAAGGTGAGGGTACCGGGTACTTAGGAACATTAATTAGGAGGGAGAGTTGAAGTGTAATACTAAACTAATTTCTTGTAAATAAGATTGACTTTTTTCATTATAGTACTATTTTACCCGAAACAAGATTAACTCGACTCCTGATCGGTACGTAGAGTGACATCCGACTGAAAACCCCTGACCACTCTCCTTATCCATGAAAAGTTCGACAACAACAAGTCAACGATTCAGTACAGACTGAGAAAGGTGGGGACACCTGACGTCGTACGATCCGAAGGGACAGGAAGTGATAGAGACCTCAAACGAGTTTGCGTATAGACAACTAAACTACTACAGTAGGTTGGTAGAGTAGAAGACAGTCTGGGGTAGAGGAGGACGAGAGTTAGAAAGGGTTGTAGTCCCAGAAAAGGTTACTCCACCGAGAAGCTTAGTCCACCGGGTTCATAACCTCGAAATCGGGTTATGAAGTCGAAGTCGCAGTCAGGAAGGTAACTTATAAATCACAACTAAAGAAAATCCTAACTGGTTAAACTAGAGGAACATCAGGTTCCCTGAGAGTGCTCAGAAGAGATAGTGGTGTCAAACTTTCGTAGTCAATAAACCGTGAGTCGGAAGTGATACCAGGTTGAGAGTGTAGACATTACTGATGATCTTTTTAGTATATTTTATTTGTCATATATTCTTAAATATTATGTTTTAGTTCCAGACAACGAGAGAAGGAGAGTTTACGAAAAAAAGTTACTTTCTCAGTATTAAAACTTCGATAAATTTTTTTCAGAAACCCTTTAACTAAGAAATAGACTATTCATTAATAAATAATTAAAAACTAACTAACGAACTCACTGAAACGTATATATGTCACTTAATCACTTCCGGAGGGAAGGATGGGTCACTCATCTGACCACGGTCTCATATCTCGAATTATTACCCTCCACCGACCTTAAGTCGGGGAGACCCACTGGGAGACATGTCAAGTGTTCGAGGTCTGGGATTATCTATTGTGAACGAGAGTAGTCGGAAGACCAGGAACGGAATTGAATAAAGACTGGCAGGGAGGGTCCGTACCCAGACGATTCGGAACCACTATGAAGAGGTGGGTTGAAGAAACAGTCAGAAGGGTGGTCCCTATCCACTGGGGTCAGTAAACTCTTGTAAAGTTGTATTACACGGGGAATAAAAAGTAGAACTCTTAAGGTTCGGGTGCGACTGTTGAGCCTCTTTTTGATTGTGTACCTCTTTCCATTACAGTTTTCGGAGGACCGAATACTGAAGGGTTTAAACGACCGATAACTCACGTCGTGTAAGTGTCGTAGTAGAAAATCCTAAACTTTATCCAGTTGACCTTAAGGTAGCGGAGGTGATCAAAACAGGTATTACTACGAGGGATTCCGGGTGAACTGATGTGTAAGGTCCTACAGACAGAGATCCACTCACTAGTGTGGTAACACTAATAGACCCAGTACTACTAGAAAAAACATATCAAGAAGACACATAAGAACGGTGGACAAGAATTATAGAAGACAAAGACAAACCAGGTATTGCAAAGATAGGAAATAACACGGGTAGAAACGTACTTTATAAGGGAACCATAGAGATTAAAAGAATTTCTCTAGAGATCAGAAAGGGTAAGATAACAAAAGGAGATAAAGAAACGTGACTAGTGACTCCTTCCGAAAGAATAGAGTGGAATGATAAGAAACCTTGAGACGTAAGTTTCCTCGTATAGAAAGGAAAATAGGAAACGGAAAGTGAAGAGAAGAAAAGTGTCGATAAACATACCGGAAGAGTTTGTTGGTAAAACGGAAAAACGTAAAGAAAGAGAACCCTTACCAGAACTAGTGACGGAGGACATGTCGCAATGTTTGGAGACAGGTATCAAGAAGTCTGTGACACAGGTAGTCTAGATTAGGGAACTTAGATAAACAGTGAAAGTGACATATCAGCATTCTCTAAACTAATTCCAGTATGGACTTACCAGACCACCAAAAGGGATGAAAGAAGTTAAATTCAGACTTAAACCGTTATTCCTCAAGTACTAGACTCGGTGTCAGTCGAGGGTCAGAACAAAAACGACTGATATGTCTTGAACAGGAAGAAACCGATGTTTCTTATTATTAGTTAGACTAAAACCATAACTGGTAGACCACTTCAGGTACACATCTCAGAAGAGAACGTAAAAACCTTCTCCCAAACGATACTGGTCACGTAAGAGAACCGTTTCGGGATAATCGGAAACGGGACGAAGTAAGACATGAGGTTCGGGTTTAAATGGACAATAAGGTCCATAGAGAACTGAAGGATGAAAACGTAAGGTCAGGGGAAATTACTTTTCTTTTAGAAAAAACCCACAATCAAGATCTTCCATAACATCCAGAAGTATCTTGGTAAGTTGAAGTTGAAGTAGTCGGAATGACCAGTCCGTATCTGAACCTAACGACACTATAACTTACCAAATGGAACCTTTACTTGTCTCTAGTAAGACAACAAAAACTCTAACGTAGGCTCATGACGTAAAACCTGAGAACAACTGATACTACCGACAAAGTAAAGAAGATTCCAAGATCGATTCCAAGAAGATTCGAAGATCGTATAACCCGTGGATGTCTGGGCCCCTCAAGTGGAAATACACAGGATAGAAAAAAGGAAAAATATGACAGGTACCCCAAGAGTTCCGTCCTTATGACTGTTCCAAACGGTGAGGAAAGAGGTGACCTGGTGTAAAACAGTCTTTTAGAGGTGGCACGGGGTAGACAGAACCCACCGGGATGTGCCGTACCAAGTATCAAAGTAACTCTATTTGTTCCGACACCAGGTAGGTTAGTCAAACTAATCAAGAGACACTAACGTTAAAAGTAGGATAGACGGGAGACTACTTATTCCTATACTTCGAATACCTTCCGTATCGTGTTCGGGAGAACCTCCTCCAGTGGTAATTGGGGTGGTGTCTCGGCGGTATTGACTGTGTCCTGACCCTTTTGTCTGAGAACCTCCCGTGTTTGTTTTGGAACATACGTGGTCCTGGGTCCTCCTTCCTCGTCACAGGGGTGTTCTCTGACTGGGTCTGAACGGACTCTGAACGAGAACTCTCAGGGAACCTGCCATTCCTCTAGGTTGGTCACTTAGGATTTCCTTTAGTCTGAACTTATAAGTGACCTTCCTGACTAACAACTTCGACTTTGATGTTGTGAAACTCGGTGGACTATACTTCTTGACTGAGTAACCTTTCTGGGACTACGACCCTTTCTAACTTCCACCCTCCTTTTCCCCTGCTGTCTCCTACTCTACCAACCTATCGTAGTGCTTGAGGTACCTGTACTCAAACTAAACCACTACCTGTCCCTTCGGACCGTACGACGTCAGGTACCCCAGTGTTTCTCGGTGACTTGACTATACTGAAGTTCCTTCAGGACACATAACTTAACTTGAGACGGAATACAGTCGAGTCGGTAGACGTAGTATCTAAAACAGTCCAAATACCAAGACTCATAATCTTAATTTAAGAAAAAACAACAACAAGTCCGAATTAAATACTGAGTACTGTTCCCACTCACAGTACGTGACCAACTCACAGATAATCGGTCTCTGGGAGTCCGAATCTTTATTCGGTAGGAATATTTCATACTTTGAAAGAGAGTAAACCCGGGTTTGGATTGATACGTCTCAATATACTAATTGTTCGTTCTTCTCTTTGTGACTTCAACCGTACACAAATCTATAGTCACCTAGGACTTTTGTTGGAAACACACGTGGACTAATCAAACTTATCATTCTACGGATGGTAGGTGTTAAGACATTCAAAGTCTCTCACTCCTTTGTGTTACAAGACACATTTAAAGGTATCAGAAACGACTCCACCTGAGTTTCATAAATAATGTAAAAGGTTGTAATGTTGTTAGAATACCTACGGTGTTTATTATCACCGGACAAATGGTACATGAAGTAGTAAAGTATACATAACCAAGTAATTTCTTTAAGTAAAAACGTACCTGTGACCTTTTAATCCTGGACTTCGGGGAAAAAGATGGAAAGTCCAAGAAGTACTGTGAAGAGTAGAGACGTAGAGGGATAAGGGGTTTTGACCTTTCATTCTTAGACTTCGGACGAGAAAACAAACCCCAACACACCAGAGACAACACAGACACAGAGATCATTGACAAGAGGACGGGGGAAAGGAGACGTCCAGTCCTACTGGAAGGGTCTGAACTGGAGATCCTGTAAAGTCGAGTAGACTGGACTTCGTCGTCGGACCGACTGAGTCCAAACAGACACCGACCCAGTCAATAACAATCTTCAGACCCTCCGATCCCGTTATGTCTGGCCCAGAACTCATGTCTATAATGGTCTGTGGTAGGGTGTCACTAAAGTCCGAAACCCTTACCCACGGTCCCCGGGGTTTGGTGCTGTACTGGATGACTTCTCACCCTCGGGACTTTGTCCCTCCATCCGGACCGGTCCACAGGTCCAAGTGAGTCCTGAAACAGTCAAAGTCGTGACTGTCTTGACTCCTTTGGGTAGTAAGGGTCCGTTTGTACTCGAAGATCAGTGGGAGTCAATCACACATCCAAAAGGTAGCACCTCCAGATAGCGGAAGTAGAACTTACAGAGATTCCTCGTCCCGTGACCCCGTCTCCTCTGCGAGTTATTTGTAAAGGACTAATTCCTTACTTACCTGATTAACGTTTTCCTACTTGTGATCGGTCCTTTTTTGTTTGTGTTTGTTCTAAGTTTGACGACTAATATCACCCTCAAAGGGACTTCAGGGGACCTTATTGACCTCGACTTCGAAATTGGATTTTGGAATGTAGGGTCACGATTACTGATCTACCGCCATGAGCTAAGGGACCCTTCTCTCTTCACTATGACTCATTCGACGGGTGAAAACACAGATAACGTAAAATTCATCCGTCGTCTCTGGCCTCGTCCTACGAGGCTCCTGTGTCAATTTGGACGAAGATCGAGACTCGACCGAGATAATGAGTGAAGAACGGAACGATAACTAAAGTAAATAAAGTGAGGGTCTAAAAACCGTCGTATTAAAGGTGTCTCTCAAATGATAAGTCGTTACCGGGAGCATTGGTACTTTTAGAGAGAAAGTAGTAACCAGAAGGGTCACAAGGTCGGACTAACACCTAGACCATTACCCCATCAGCCCCTCCCCCAACTCTCCCACTTGTGCACCTGGGTAGAGATGTCGTCAACGAAGTAAAGTTGCTAAACGGTCTACTTGTTTGTAGGTGACCCGAGAGAAGACACGTTCCTTGAAAGAAACTGACACCGAGGGAGGGGGTTTTTGGGTTCAAAGTCCCAGGACCAACCCTCAAACTCGGTGATCGGGTCGACACCCTCTTCGGACTTCGAAACTCCCTCCTAGGACATCTGTCAAGTGTCGTCCTTTGACAGGCCACTTCAACACTTAGGTTCTCCCTAACCGTTCCTTAGAACCTTGGTCCTCTGTCCTCTCTTTGACCCCTGCACGACAAACACATTCACTCGTTAAAGTCCGACCTCTCGACTTTCGTCTTGGACCTCTTTGAAGACCTAGACTTTCTATATTAGATCTGTCTCGTCCGAAAAATAAGAACCTGTCCCTTCCGGTGAATTTGGTCGCGTCTAGCCGTTAGTACCCTAGGTTCATACTCAGGACGAGTCTGGGAGTCCGTGTAATAAATTTCAGTGACTCAGATCAAAGGAACAGATATTTTACTCCGACTCTACGTACCAGAGGGCCGTCAAAGCCCATTAATTTGTTTTACTAAATACGCATACCATTTCACGTCTGAACCACTACCAACAATGACGAGTAAGTTCTTAGAGAAAGCTACTACGACATCAACCGACGTATCACTTTACACCCGGACGCCCCGCAACATTGTAGGTGAACACGACCGTCCTTGAGAAGGACGTCTGGTCATGGGACGACCACCCATTCTTTATGTGTTACTTTCGATTTTGGACAATTCAAACTGTCGGTCTTCATGTCAATTTCACTGTAAGTTAAAGTTTCCTCCCTCTCCTGTAAAGACCGAATCCTTCAGAAGTATCTTGTCACCCCAGGTAACTTTCCATTATTTCCCTGGTCACCAAAGGGTCAACCGACCGTACACACCTTGAAAGTCTATAATTTCTATAGACAGAGACGGAGTGTTTATGACTAGGACCCCCGGTCATACAGTAGTACACGACTCTTCATCCCAACCCCGACACGAGTATTCGGAAAACGGTTGTGTCTACCCTCGGGTTCCTCTTCTCCCGTCTCCTTAGGTCTGTCTCCCTAGGTCACCTTAAACATCCCGGAGTACCGCTTCCTGATCACGAAACCAAACCTATGTGTGTTGGTCTTCAATATCTCTGCCATCGTATCAATGCCAGTGTGACAACAACTAGTCTTTCTGACACTCCCTGACAAGTATCTGAAACTCGTCCTTCTATTCTGTGATTAATCTAGTCTTTCAGAGTGGACTTCTACCTCTCGGACACAGATCACCGATGTCTTTACAAGGTCCACTAAGATAAACGTTAAAAAATTCCTTAGAGGTGTGACGACCCGTACGTGTGGCTCCTTTGGTCTTGACTTTTTCTGTGCACATGGGGTTACAAGTAACGTCGTGACAAATATTATCGGTCCTGTACCTTTGTTGGATCTACAGGTAGTCGTCTACTTACCTATTTTTTCGACACCATGCATAGTGTTACCTCATAATGAGTCGGTAATTTTTCTTATGTAAACTTAGTCAAGATTACTCCACCTACTTTGACCTCGGACAATATGTCTCACTTCATTCGGTCTTTCTTTTTGTGGTTATGTCATATGATTGTGTATATATACCTTAAATCTTTCTACCATTACTATTGGGACATACGCTCTGTCGTTTTCTCTGTGTCTACATATCTTACCTGAAAATCTGAGACACCCTCTCCCTCTCCCACCCTAATAAACCCTCTTACCGTAACTTTGTACACATGATAGTCCATTCTTTACTTAGTGGTCAGATACAAACTATGTCCTATGTCCTACGAACCCCGACCACGTGCGCCTACTAGGTCTCTTTACTATACCCAACCCTTTACCCTCCCCCCAAGTACAAACCCTTGAGTACATGTGGGTACCGACTAAGTACAGTACATACCGTTTTGGTTATGTCATAACATTTCGTTTTATTTCACTTTTATTTTTAATTTTTTTATATAACTTATTTTTTTTCCTTTTTGGTCTTTACAAGGCCCACTCCGTACTTCTTACGTAGTCAATCACCCGAGTGACACCCTAAGTTCCCTCCCATTTTCGTGGAAAGACGTCTCCGTCAAACTCCGAGAATGAACTAGTAAAGACACACGAGTCAAGAGATCCGACCCCTGAATCTACACATGTAGTCAACCGTACGCACACCACTGAATTCTGTGTCTTTACAGACTAGAACATCAAGCCTTCCGATCCTCAGACTTTATCGAGAATTGATTCACAACACCCGACGAAAGGAAGACCTTTCGTAGACATCAGGCTGAAGAGGAACTCTCCTACTGTCGTAGGAGTTCGCTCTCTACCCCCCCAGTCGGGAAGAGTAGGTCGTGGCGAAACCGTGACTGAGTCTAAGGTACAGAGGGGAGGGGTACAGTCCCCAGGAACTCTAATGTAACCAGGACGGTCCTGTTATTACCCAGTATAAAAGTAAGATTTCAGTCTACTATCCGTTGTAATTAAGGTAGACATTGGAATGAAGGAGAAACATCCATTACAGTATTACAAGTGTCCAAGGACCCGGAAAAGATCACCGAGTCTACCATTTCTTAAACACACGTTATGTCCTCTGGGTCCAAACTAGGGACCCATTCCTTCTAGGGGACCTCTTCCCTTACTGTTGGGTGAGGTCATAAGAACGGACCTTTTAGGGAACTTGTCCCCACGGACCACCCGATATCAGACACCCCAGCGTTTCTCAGCCTGTTCTGACTCACTGACTGTGTGAAGTCCGTAATTCTGGACCAGTAGAAACAGTCCCCCTTTACTAAGACGGAGGAGTCACGACGTGACTTACCTCGACCTACCTGGTTGTTTAATAGTCTACGAACGTAAAGACACATATATACGTAGACATGTGTATGTGTCAAAGTGTAACTCCGTCCAATGTTGACTGTCATTGTTTCTTGTACGACACTACCTCTTTTTTTTTTGCCCTCTACGTCTTTGTTCAGAGAACCCTATCCACTGTAGGTAAGGGTCAAGACCACCACCTCGGTCCTGGAAGACGGAGTTCAGTTGTGTCCTCGTGTCGAACCACTGGTCGGGAAAGACCCATTCTAGAAACCCTTTCGTTGAATCTGAGAAACGAGGAGGTCCAAAAGTAACGATCCCTTTTTATTACTACTAAATAGAAATTAATAAATTTCTAACTTACTACATCGTCAAAAATATTTTGTAGATCACAGTGACGACTAAAGGCTTCGGATGTTGAAGACGTATCTCTTTAGGGAGTTATATAAGAACAACTTACTTTCTTAAGTATTTCTAAAAACAGGACCACGTCGTCCCGATAATAAAAACCTTAACAAAAATTTACCTGACAGTATAAGACGGAAAAAAAAAAAAAAAACCGGGACCTCTGAAATATGGGTAATTTTGTTACAAAGTCTCTTTTTCTTCTACGTAGACAAATAGTTATATGAAGGATTGGGTCCCTAGCTTGGGTTCAGAGGACGTAACCGTCCGTCTAAGAAATGGTGACTCGGTGGTCCCTACGGATATTTCTTTGTCATGTGTCTACAATTCAATAAAAGGTTATATAAGTTTCAACATATCTATAGAAATATAAAATTACAATTACCAATTTGAGTCTTAAACTACAAAGACTATGCGTTTCCTTGATGAGACTCTCCCTCCAAGTACCCAGTACAAATAAAAGAAGAAATACGAAGAGACGAAAATGATTTAAGTGGATAAATCATAACCGTGTCCGAGACCCTACTTCTTTTGTGACGCGTTAAATTCACGTGTACTTATAACCGGTTGTAAGGGGGTAATTTCTTTGTAATAACATTTACGTTCAATAACGAGATTCCTTCCACCGGTACTCTCGACGTTACTAGTCTCCCACCCCTCCACCCTCTTATTACCTTTCCTGGATCGTTCGGTACCGATGTATTATGTTCGTTTACGGTCACGACCCTTTAGTCTCGAGGTTCGGGACGAGAACAGTGGACTTTTCGGGACACTCGGCGTCGGGACCGGACCGTCCTTCATCCTTTGACTGTGATTCCACCTGCAGTCCCGTTATCTCCTTCTACCGGGGTAGTCTCCAGTACTACAAAGGTAAAGTTTGTATCGTCTCCACGAGAGACATATCGACCATGTCTCCTACTACCTTTTGCCTTTATGAATTCTCGTAACGGAACAAAACGAAAGGAGAGAAAATAGCACACCCGGTCCCCGTGAACCCCTGTATCTTTATCTTCATCTGTGTCTATATCCACACGTCCGTCTACGACTACATCTATGTCTCGACCCCCGCCTCTACCCCTCCCTCTACATCTACTTCTGCACTTTTGTCTGTGTCTACGCCTACATCTATGTCTACGCCTCCATGACAGTCGTCCATGTCTCTACCTGCGGAGTCCTGGACGAACATGTACGGACAGGTCGGATAAGAGGAAGGAGTAACATCTATAGATACATAAAAAAAGACTAAACATGTATGTAAATACGACGAAGTACGAGGAAACGGAAAACAATGTCACAAAGGACGTGGACCTTTCGAGAAGAGAGGGAGAGGTCCGTTGAAGAAGTTCTCTGTCGGGTCTTCCTGTGAAGTCTTTTGGAAAGTATGTGAGAATGCCGTCTACCCAACCACAAGACATGGTAGAGGACTAGGGACGTAAAACGAAACAGAACCATAAATAATGTGTCACCCCTAATCACGGAAAGACGAATCCTAATCTTAACCACCCTCCGCCCACTTGTATTATTTTGTCAAAAGTTTAACCCAGGTCTAAAGAGGTCCTCTAACGATCGACTGTGGACTAGTGTCGGTCCTCGTAAATCACGGGTGTATACCCGAACACGAGTATTAACGCAACCACGGTTCTTTACAAAGAAGGGGACAGTGCTCGATTACCCTTTCATGATCCCACTTAATTGAATATTCTCTACACGAACGTAGATCTCGTCCGGTCTACCGTGGCGCCGTGTGAGTGATTACTTCAAAGTGTCAGCAAGGTTATGTCCCTTCACTCCCCTCTGCACTTAGTAACGCCTGTGTCCAGTCATCTGTGTCGCTACGTTAAGTTCTGCCGTAAGAGACGACGTAGGTTCATGCTAAGTTGAATTTAATATAACCATAACACAAACCATACAATAAACATCCACAAAAGGTATAGTGTAAACGTACTCTCGATTTCCTTAAATGTGAACCGGAATTATAGAACACTCTTCCGACACACTCGGGAAGGGGAGGGGTATTTACTTCAAACTCTTTGTGTTGGGTTTACGGAGGAAAAGATTGACGACATGTCCACTGAAACGCTTCTAAAGAATTTGAAAAATTTGGAATCACAAGAAGAACCTTTTGTCCCTATTATAACCGAGGGTGAAATCTATCAAAAAATTTATTTTAATTTACTCTATCGACCACTATTAATTTACTATTTTTTAATTTACTGTTTTGATTTTTTACAAATCATGTCACTCAATATACCAATACTCGATTTACGTATAATAATAATTATAATGATCCGTTTCACTTTCGTTCACTATGTATAATCCGTTGAGACAGGGACTTCTGTAAGCATACGAACCTTATATAGATGTCACATTTTTACAAGTAATTTTATTTAAGGAAAAGAGATCAAAACGCTTTGGTCCGAAGAACGTCTTTCCAAATCACGAAGTCAGGACTTACTTAGTCTTTAACACAAGTACCGAGACAGAAAGTTGATAGTCGGAAAATTACTTCGATGGTCGGGACGGACCTTATCCACCGGGTACTGAGGACGTTAAGGTTTACCTAAGGTCTTATCGGAAACGGTGGTCCGTCTGGTCCCAGGAAGACGAAATCTTTCACTAAGAAAGTAAAATAAAAAATACCGAAACGTAAAAAATAAATTAAAAGTTTTAAAGTATAATCAATATAATATATATGACCTCACGGATATATATAAATATATTTGTATGTCGATAAATGATATATTTATATACTCGATAAATATATCGAGTCGACCATTTCTTAGACGAACGTTTAGTCCTCTAGGACCAAACTAAGGACCCAGTCCTTCTAGGGGACCTCTTCCCTACCCGATGGGTGAGGTCACAAGAACCCGAAGGGACCACCGAGTCGAACATTCCTTAGACGGACGTTACGACCTCTAGACCCAAGTTAGGGACCCAACCCTTCTAGGGGACCTCTTCTCTTGAAGACCGGACCTCTTAAGGTACCTGTCATATCAGGTGCCCCAACGTTTCTCAGCCTGTACTGACTCACTTAAAGTGAAAACGAAGGGTCCACCACGATAACTATTTCTTATGTGGACGGACGGTTGCATCCTTTGGATTCTTTACGTCCAAGCTAGGAACCTAGTCTTTCTAGGGGACCTCACCCTTTACCGTTGGGTGAGGTCATAAGAACGGAACTCTTAAGGTACCCGTCTCCTCGGAGGACCCAATGTCAGGTGACCCAACGTCTCAGCCTGTACTGACTTCACTAACTCGTGTCTACGTATATATATATATATATATATATATATATAAGTCTAAGAAAAGGGAATATCCAATAATGTTTTGTAAATTATGTCAAAAGACACGATATGTCATCCAGGAACACCAAATAAAGTACATACACACATAATAAAATCATACACTTATACAATTAGGTTTGAGGATTAAATATGGAGGGAGTCAAAGGGGAAACCATTGGTATTTAAACAAAGGAGAAACACACTCAGACAAAGACAAAACGTCTAATCATGTAAACATAGTAAAAAATTTATTTCTAAGGTGTACATGTACTACAGCATACTACAAACAGAAACGTACCGTAAAGTGAATCGTACTGTTAGAAAGGTAGGTACAACGACGTTTACCGTATCTTTACACCCGGGTCACGTTTTAGGACTAGACTGAATTGTGGGTAGGGGTGGGAGGAAGAAAAACAACTGAGTACCCACAAACTAACATCCCTGTGAACATAATGGGTGGTTGCGGGTAGGGGACCCTGACGTCCGAGGATGAATGTCTCTCGGGAGGAGGTCCCTTCAAAAGGGTTGAAGTAGGACCAAATCACCTGTCTAGGTCCTCTCCTTGTACAAGGGTGTCCTGTAAAACATTACAAGAGTACGAACCTAAGGGAGGCGACACAGGAGAACAATGGACTTACTGTGGACCTACCAAGTCTGAACCTCCATGTCGATCTAGATGGTTGACGTATAAAGATTTCCGGTAATAATCTGAGGTTAGTCTGTAGATTTTATATAGAAGTAAAGTTTCCCGTACAGAACCCGGTCTGAGATTAAAGAGGAGGAGAAGTCGACGGACTTCAACGGAAATCACACTGTTGCTGAACGGGATTCCAACATTTTTTCATTCGAAGGAACGTCTACTCCTGTCGTACCCCTGAGTGTGTCCCAATCCCCGGACCTTCTCCGACGTGAGAAACTCGTCCTCTACGTTTCCGTCCATAGACACTGTCCGAATAATGGTCGTACCTACTGACTGTCTTTCCTCCATGTCTGAACTTGTCTATGGAAGTTTTTACTTTTACACATACATCATTTGGGTACGTGTCTACACATTGTCGTACTAGTTTTCCTCTCTACTTCCGTTTCTGAACCACTCCAACACACCGTGTGAGTAAGATATCCGTATCTCTCGTTTAAGACCTCCTCCACACGTTGTGTCCCGAGAGTAGACGAGACGACCTGACAACACACTGTTGACATTTTTCGAACACCTACAACTTAACCAGGCATCACGAAAAGCCCAGATGATATAGGAAGATGAAAAGACATATCTGTAAGATAATTAAAAACTTTAAGACTGTAACTTGAAGTTGATTTTTAGAATTAAATATATGATTTTTATTAACGTTATATATCACCTACCGTAATCACCAATTCTTGGACGGACGGTCACGTTCTCTACATTCGCTACACTCAAACTAGGGACCCAGTCCTTCTAGGGGACCTCGTCCTTTACCGTTGGGCGAGTTCACAAGAACGGATCTCTTAGGGTATCTGTCTCCTCAGACCACCCGATACTAGGTATCCCAACGTCTCTCAGTCTGTGCTGACTTCACTGAAGTGTGTGCGTGAGTACCACCTTGATATACATTGAAACAAGACATGAATGGTTCTGACGACATTTACATAATAGTATGAAACTATTAAATTTTTTATTTTTACTTTCTCCATTTTTATTTTCTACGGTAACCAAAGGTAGTTCTACAGTGGCAGGACTGGAAACCCCATCAACTGTGTGACCACGAAGTACGTGTTCCAATGATTGATCTACCGGTCACAACAACTTGATTCCTAATACTAATTAGGAAAATACCCGAGAACACGGTATTTCTTTTTTGTTGTTATTTGATTTTTATTTTTGTTTTCTTGTTACTTGTTTCTTTTCGGTTTCAGTTAAGAACAACGACTCTTCTACTGTAACCCACTATATACATTTGACACAAGTATGACACTTCATGGGTCTCAAAGTCGAGGACCTCAGCCTTAGAACAAAGACTTCTGACAGACTTCCAATTGTCTCAAGACTCCCCGTCCGGTTCGTGTCAGTGCCCCCGGCTCCTGGTCATCCCCGTAGACCGAAGCTCATCCTCCCGTACCTGAACCCCTGTCCTGACAAAGTCCCCTGACTTCCTTCACCCAGACGTCCCCAGTCGGGTCCTGGGTCGTCTCCCAGATCCGTTACCAATGTCCTACGGATCCCGTTCTCGTCTCCAGTACGATGTTTACTTGAGTACTCTTTGTTCCCTTCCAACCTCCAGGTGAATACGACCACTCCCTTTTACCCCCTGTCTGCCCCACTCTCTCCCACACTCGTCCCTTGTCCTCGAACAGCCCTCCACCTACGTGACGGAGACTCAGGTCCCGGACTCCAGAATGTGGACAAGATACTCAATGTGACACTCTAGACGTCACTTAATTGGATGGAGACACAAGACGACAAACGAAGGACTTTCTGTATATTGCATTTCATCGTATTTATATATTATATATTAACCTTAGGGGACTACCGAATCTACCATTTCTTAGGTGGACGTTACACCCTATAAACTCAAACTAAGAACCCAACCCTTCTAGGGGACCTCTTCCTTTACAGTTGGGTGAGGTCATAAGAACGGACCTTTTAGGGTACTTTCCTCCTCGGACTATCCGATGTCAGGTACCCCAGGGTTTCTCAGCCTGTGCAGACTCGGTGAAGTGGAGTGAAACCACCGAGTCGTCCTTTTTCAGACGGATGTCACGTCCTCTGGACCCAAGTCAGGGACCCAACCCTTCTAGGGGACCTCCTCCCGTACCGTTGGGTGAGACCATAAGAACGGACCTCTTAGGGTACCTGCCTCCTCAGACCGCCCGATGTCAGGTACCCCAGGTTTCTCAACCTGTGTTGGCTCACTGACTCGTGTCGTGTATTATATATTAATAGGTATCCCTCAGTCTGGAAGGGAGAGTGAGGGAGTCAGGGACCAAGGTACCTTGACATCCTGGCAAACGACACCCCAAGAGAGTCGTCACTCTACTGGACACAGATACGACTAGAGGGTCTGAAGAGGTACATCTTTACCCTTGTCCCTTGCAGTCGGGACACACCCAAACCAGAGAAATTGGTAACGGTGCTGACCTCCGAAGCGACGATCAAGACAGACGAAACGAACCGACATGACTGTGGCCCGACGGGTCAACGGAGACGTCCTCAGACTCGAGGACTGGACTCACCTAGTTTGTGTCTACGTGTCCCCGACCAGTGGTCGTCTGAGAGGTCCCACACTGTACCTCCGGTACCTAGTACGAGACACAGAGAATAGATACCCACTAAACACCTAACAACTCGACGTCAGTACAAACTTGTAGGACGCTAATGAGTGTGAATTATATGACACTAGGAATTATACGGCACTTATATCGACTTTACTTTTAACACAATAACTTCTCTGTTCGTAAAAAATTTAATTAAGTTTAATTTAATACGTAAACATATTCGTTCCTGACATGTGCTGTTCCTGACGGAAAGTGACATTAAACAAAACACAATAATAGTTCGTGTACCTTCTATTAGTCACGTTAGGTCGGGGGTGGAGGTAGGGGGCGGGGGTCAGGGTCCCCTGTCGGACGGGAAAGGTGTCACTCCGAAGTACACCCGACGGACCGGCTCCCCCGGGAACTTGCACCGACGGGAGTCACGTCCCGCCTCGAGGTCTGTAGTAGAGTGTCAGTAGAGACAAGTGTCATAGAGAGGTGAGAGTACAGGTCCGTAGTCAAAATTGATCAAATCAGGTCGAGGTTTGAAATCTGAGAGTCTAAACCTAGAGGTGTCTACACTGTGACAGGATCGTTGTGGGCTGGTTTGTGGACCCACTCACCTGTGGAACCACTTATCAACAAGAGAGTTGAGTAGTGGAAGAGGAAAGTAGGAGGAAGAGGGATGACTTCAAAGTTCGCACAGATAACTAATTCACTCGACTCATTAACTAGCCAAATGAGTACGAAAGTAAAGATCTATAAATAATTCCTGGGTTATACACAGAAGGTACACGATTTTGCCTGACACCCTTCAGAGAAACAGAAGGGGACTTACAACACTCGACCCTCGATGTCCGTCTCTGGGGTCGTGACTTCTGGGGGACTGGGTGTAGAAGGAGGTCCCGGGGGTGTAGGAAGACAAGGAGACCCTCCAGGTAAATCCTAAACATTCTGTATAACGCAAATTCCACTCACCTTGACTGGTTTTCGGAACTGAAACTTCTTCCATAAAATTTTAACGATGACCTTAGTAGTCACGGTAAAGTGAGACTTTTCGTGAACTCCGTCAAAGGAAGACAAAGGGAACTAGGAAGACCCGGGGACACAAGGGATACCTAGTCAGAGGCTCCGATCCCTCCATGTTTAGTAAACGAGGTTAATTCTGTCTCACACCCGACACCTCCCCAGGGCTCTCGAAAAATTTCCCGAGTAAAACCCTCGACGAACCACGTCCGACAGGTCGTAGACCTCCGTAGACAGAGGTGTCCTCCGGGTCCTCCTAGGTGCGAGACTCTCACCCACCTCGGGTGACACCACGACATCCTAGCCCCCTTTGCTCGGACGTTTAGGAGACTAACACTGGTGGTGTGTTCAGCGAAGTCTTCGGTTTAACTCAGTCATACACAGAGGACCCTCAGAGGACTTCCACGTGGTACTTTTGACGGGCCCTTGGATGGGTCCTGGGACTTGACCCTACACCGGTCACTCGTCTCTCCTGGGACTTCGGGTAACAAACCCCCTTTTCCGTCTAAGAATGTCTAAGGATCACGGAACCTTATAGGAGGGATCTGTAAGTTCAACAAGTTGTTTCTTCTTTTTGTGACAGGTCTTTTTTACGTCACAACCCTCTTCCCCCTCTCTCGTGTCCGAGAAACTATACAGTCTATACAGAAACTATACAGTCTTGTCTTCCTTTCGTTTCTTTTGTAAATAGAATCACAGAGGTAAAATATCTACTCGTTTGACACTCGTCTTTCTACTACACACAGATTCTTGGTCGTGTCCCGGACTTTATCGAAGTCTACTTCAAAAAGTGTCTGTAAAAAGTAGTGTCTACAAATAAACGACTACCACAGGATATCTCCACGTAATAGAACCTCCATTTTAATTTTAGAACACGGACTTTGGTGTGTACCCCTTGGGACACGACGTGTGTGTCGGAAGAAAAGACGGTCATCTATACGAGACTAGAATCTCTTTTCTAACTAATGTACAGTAAAGTATTTGAATGGTCTCTTAAAGGGAGGTTTTAGAGGGTAAACCTCTTTGAGAGTCCTTTTCAGAGTCCCGAGTTCGTACGTTGACGAAGGACCAAGATACAAATGACCAACTGGTGATTCTGTTTACGGAAGTGAGAGATCGAGAACAAAAAGGAAAAGAGAGAAACCTTTTACTTGTATTTTGTCGATGAAGATACTAAAAGACCTACTCTTAATTAAAAATATTTACGTAAAAAATTTTTTGCCTTAAGTTATCTCTTTCCTATCAGAAAGGTTGTTTACTACGGTTTTGTGTTTTGATTTAGATCTGTTTCTGAAATGTAAAGAGTGTTTTTAATTGAGTTATTTCTGACATATAGATTACATTTAACGTTCTGATATTTTGAGAGTCTTTTATCGTCCTTTTTAGGTCCTGTGTAATCTAAACCTGTATTGAGGGACGTCTGTTACCCGAAGGGAACACCGAGTCGTCCACCATTTCTTAGGTGGACGTTACGTCCTCTGGACCCAAGCTAGAAACCTAACCCTTCTAGGGGACCTCTTCCCTTACCGATGGGTGAGGTCATAAGACCGGACCTCTTAAAGTATCTGACATACTTTACCCCAACGTTTCTCAGTCTGTACTGACTCACTGAAAGTGAAAGGATGTCTGTTGTTGTTTTCGTATTAGGTACTTTATTTTTTAGCTATTCAACCTAAAGTAATTATAATTTTACAGACAAGGCACTTTCTGTGACAATTTTCTTACTTTTATGTTCGATGTCCTACCCTCTTTTATAATTTTTTTTTGTTCAAAAACTATCTCTCAACCACAGGTTTTATATAAAATTTTTAGAGAATCTTGAGTTTTTAATCTTTTACTGTTATCGTTTTTAAAAAAATTTTTCCTTTTTCAAACTTGTCTGAAGAGTGTTCCTCCTATACGTTTACCTTTTACGTGTATACCTCTCGATAAGGTGTAGTAAACAGTAGTCCTTTTAAGTTTAATCTTGTCCGTCTAGGGAGATATGTGGACAGTATTACTGGTTTTAAGTCATGTGACTGTAGTGGTTTACCACCACTCCTCCACCCCGTTGTCCTTGAGAGTAGTAACGACCTCCCCTCACGTTTTGCCACGTCGGTAACCTTCTATCAAAACGTCAACGAGTGTTTTGATTCGTATGAAAATGGTAAAATAGACTGTTAGTGAGAGGGACCATAAGTGGGTTTCCTTAACTTTTGATACACGTGTGTTTTTGGGCGTGTGTCTACAAAGTCAAGTCAAGTCAAGTCAAGTCAGTGAGTCAGCACAGGCTGAGAAACGTTGGGGTACTTAGCGTCGTACGGTCCGGAGGGACAGGTAGTGGTTGAGGATCTCAAGTGAGTTTGAGTACAGGTAACTCAGCCACTACGGTAGGTCGGTAGAGTAGGAGACAACAGGGGAAGAAGAGGACGAGGGTTAGGGAGGGTCGTAGTCTCAGAAAAGGTTACTCAGTTGAGAAGAGTACTCCACCGGTTTCATGACCTCAAAGTCGAAATCGTAGTCAGGAAGGTTACTTGTGGGTCCTGACTAGAGGAAATCCTACCTGACCAACCTGGAGAAAAGTCAGGTTCCCTGAGAGTTCTCAGAAGAGTTTGTGGTGTCAAGTTTTCGTAGTTAAGAAGCCACGAGTCGAAAGAAGTGTCAGGTTGAGAATGTAGGTATGTACTGGTGAACCTTTTGGTATCGGAACTGATCTGTCTGGCAACAACCGTTTCATTACAGAGACGAAAGCTTATACGACAGATCCAACCAGTATCGAAAGGAAGGTTCCTCATTCGCAGAAAATTAAAGTACCGACGTCAGTGGTAGACGTCACTAAAACCTCGGGTTACAAACGTCATCAAAATAAGGATCAACAGTTTTGAACCTTCGTGGGTACTAAAGGAAGTCACCCACTACCTATTTATTTGACACCACGTAGGTCTGTTATCTTATAATAAGTCACTATTTTTTCTTTACTAAATAGTTCGGTGTCTTTATGATACTCCTTTGAATTTATGTATACTGATTTACTTCCTTCAGTTAGACTTTTCCGATGTGTAACAAATTAAGGTTATTATACTGTAGGTTTTATCGTTTTGAGACCCCTGTTATTTTTATAATCACCAACGGTCCCCAACCCATGTGGACCGGTTGTCTCCAACTCTACCAACCTACCATAGTGACTGAGTTACCTGTGCTTAAGCTCATTCACTACCTGTCCCTTCAGACCGTACGACGTCACGTACCCTAACGTTTGTCAACCTGTACTGACTTACTGAATTTACTGACTCCCCTCCTCCGTCCCTATTTGTCCGTCTAGTGTCTCCTCATGTTAATAAGACATATCATGATATTACCACCTATGTACGATAATAGACAAACACTTTTGGTATTACATTCACTTGGTATGGACGTGTAATGCATACAATACTTTCTGACTTGGATCGTTTATACGGTGTCCTACGTTCTACAACGACCTCCTTTAGCATGCACACCCCACTCACATTCTATGGACGTTCGAGATACCTGAAAAAGACATAAAAGGGGATTTTAAAAGACGTTTGGATTTAAACAGGATTTTTATTTCAAATAATTAATTCTGGGATTTCTTTTTTTTTTACACGCATTTTGTGAGTGTACAACCGTTATAAGTCATTGCACCGAGTAAATCCACTTATTTTACAGAAGGAGTGACTGGAGACTACGGGAGTGGACCGTACCCACTGAAGAGGTATATGACAGAGGGGTAGACGAACCGGTCGAGACGGAGTCCTGGGGAACCTCTCTTTATGGGACTCTCACTGTCTTTCTATAGTCAGTGAACATCCCTCAGGACTTTGTACATCCGTGTCGTGCCAGTGCACACTTAGTACAACACTGGCAAATGACTAAACAGAAAGACTTAGGAGACCTCGCGTGTAGGACAGACGTGTCCCTTGAAGTGACAAACCGCAAAGTCGTACTTTTCAACGAAACTCGGGACCGAGGGTTCCGCGATAGTAAGACTGAGCATAGTGACCAAAGACAGGTTATTTTTACGACGTCTATTTCCACTGTTTAAGACGGAAGTAGACTTTACGAGATAAAACAGTGGGTCGTCTCCCTTTCTATTCCTGTAATAATTTCCGTTACTTCTCCTAAATCGCAGTTGGTAAGTTGGGTGTCTAGTAGACGAGGGTGGAGGTCCTTGGTCCTCTTTTCTGGGTTCTTTTTATTTACTATAATTCAGTGGAAGTCGTCACGATACCTTGGCTTTTCCCAGGGTAGACACCCGATATGTAAAACGTTCAAAGATAATAAAAAATAAGATAACCCCTCAACCGTACTCTAGACCAAAAGTTTAATCCAAGGGTAAGTGGTCTCGAAGTCCCACAGTTCTATACCCCCATTAACCTCTCTACTCCTATGAGAGTTCCGAGTCGAGTCTCGTCAGACCCGACATCTCTTACCGGAGGTACGAGGGAAAGAAAAAATTGTGTACGTGTGGATGTAGTCTTGTCGTCTCCTCCGACCTCCAGTCTATGTGTCGTCGTCCCCCTCAGTGTTTCGGGAAGTTCTTTTGACACACGGATATTCCGTAAGGGGTATCGGTCCAGAGTTTTGAGACCCGAATAAATAAATGAGACACAGTAGTAAATGGACCCGTTACGCTCATAGGTGACACCTGTACTAACAGTTTCTCTGACTTGATCTGTTCACCGAGGGTAGAGAAGGAAAGTGTCCCCAGAAATACGGATTTTCCAACTTACTTAGTGTCCGGTCCCGAAATTATGGAGTGAGGGACCACTCTGTATAACTACCTTTTTGTCGAGTTTCGACTCGAGTGTCTTATTCGATTATTCAGACAGACGATTGGACGGGACCTTTTCACTTCCGACCTGGTCAAAGAGACTACCATCAGTCTTCGTGGGAGTTTTAGTTCCTTAGTTCTCACGTGAAGTACACATTTTCTCTGTGTCTACATCTCTTGTTTCAAGTAAAGTCAAGTCAAGTCAAGTCAGCGAGTCAGTACAGACTGAGACACTGGGGTACCTGACGTCGTACGGTCCGAAGGGACAGGTAGTGGTTGAGGGACTTGAATGAGTTTGAGTACAGGTAGCTCAACCACTACGGTAGGTTGGTAGAGTAGGAGACAGTAGGGGAAGAGGGTGGAAGTTAGAAAGGGTCGTAATCCCAGAAAAATTTATTCAGTCAATAAACGTAGTCCACCGGTTTTATAACCTCAAAGTCGAAGTCGTAGTCGAGAAGGTTACTTATAAGTCCTGATTAAAGGAAATCCTACCCGACCAACCTAGAGGAACGTCAGGTTCCCTGAGAGTTCTCAGAAGAGGTTACGGTGTCAAGTTTTCGTAGTTAAGAAACCACAAGTCGAAAGAAATATCAGGTTGAGATTTTTCGTCTCTGTAATGAAACGGTTGTTTCCAGGCAGATCAGTTCCGATACCAAAAAAGGACGTCAGTCCATACCTACACTCTCAACCTGATATTTCTTTCTCTTATTTGAATACCTATGGTTTCCCCTTCTCCCCCCAACCTACAGTTCTTATGTCACTACCTATGACACTACCTGACTTAACCCAGGGGAGATTTAAGTCGACTTACAACCTTGGTATTGGAGGATACTCTACCATAAACCTCTACTCTGGAAACCCTCAAATAGGTCAAATCTAGTCCAATGTTCCCACCCCGGGAGTACTACCTAAGTCACCTGAACACACTTCCTGTGACTTCTGGGGTCGAAGGAGAGGAAAAGAGAGATAAAATACTCCTGTGTTGACTTGACACCGAGAATCGAAGGGTCTTCCGAGTGACAGTGGTCCTCGGTTTGACCTTCCGCGGAACTAGAACCTGAGGTCGGAGGTATCGACACTCGTTACCCAAGGATGACGAAGGACGTGGGACAGACCCCACGAACATCGGACTCGTCTGTTTGTGTCCCTACTCAACCGTCGGAGTCCTCGTCGAGAGTGTTGGTATAAAGTACAAAAACGATTTATGACACCCAGTCTCCGTACTCGGTCTGTCGACACGACTTCCTAGATGGAGGATCGATTCAAGTCCGCTCGCCGACCTTTTAGTAGAGTCTCCGCCTTAACAGATTTGTCGACGTGAGGGTGCCGTTACGGAAGGGATACAGGGTTCCCCATGTCGGGAGAACGGGAAAGAGCCATGAGGACTCTCAGTCGTCCACCCTGACCCGTGTACCCGAGTCTCTGGTCGATGGTCTCTCGTCGTGTTTCGGAGACGTACCGTGAGCGTGGGGTTTGTACCTTTACCGCGACGGAGGGGTCCCGGAGAACCACTCCGACTTCCGACGAACGTACCAACCCCCGAGACCAAGGTCTCCCGCGCGTCCTTCCCGGGTTTCCACCGGTGGTCGTCTCCCGAGACTGTTTTGGTCTCAAGTCGAGAGGTAAGTAAATGGATCTATTCCTTAGGTAGTAGGGAACTCCTCTTAGTTGTAGAGTTGTCTTCGTCTGGTCCGAGTACTCCGCCTTTCCTAGACTGGGTCCTTTGTCATTTCCTGTATCCTTTGGTAATGGAAGTTACTCTAAGTCTGTGTTACTATAGATCTCTTATTCTTATTCTTCAAGACTTCTTACTTTTTTTTTTGATCTTTTAACTTTCGTTCTCCCTAAAGAACCAGAAGACTGTACGTTAATTATTTTGATATTTTAATCCCGACTCCCTTGAAACGTCTTTATTACTAAATCTTTTTACAAGTAATCTACTGTCGGGTCCCCGGTTTAAGTCTCGCTTAAAAGTACTTAGGGAGTTCGTGTACACCGATTTTAAGTCTTTGTACCACTATAAACCCCGACCATAGACTTTTCACGAGTCTTTACGTTCTTGTCCCGTTTACTTTCTCTTTACCACTGATTTTTATACCTCTGTCGAAGGGTAGGCTTCCCGAGTGAATTCCGGTAAGTCTTGTGACGTCTCTCTATATGTGCCTGTCTAGAATTTAGTCCAAGTTACAGTCTTAAATCTTTATCTCTTTTTTGGGTGTTCGAAACTGACTTTTTTTTAAAGTTGTTCAGTTGTCCAATCCCATACTTTTGTTCAGTCTTATAGTGGTCGGAACGGTGAAAATCATGATTTACGAACTTCTGTGTTCTAGTTATAAAAGTGAAAAGATTCTCCTTCGTCTAATTTTAGGAATGTAAGGTATATGTGAGTTTAATAATAAGTGGTCCCTCCAGTTTTCTACTATAAAATCCTCATCGTTTCTGAGTTTTGATAGTCTCAGGTAAATGATAAAGACTGTAGTAATTCGTTTATAAAGTCTATTCCTACTTTATTGGTCTTATTTTATAAGTTCTTTTCACCCTGCACGTGAGTCCAGGGTGTGTGACCAATAACTCCTTCTTTATCGTTTCGTATTCGCTAAGTTCATTAACACTACGTACAAACGTTCCACTGTCTTGCCTCCGTCACACCTGTATCCGTACTAAATCGACATCTAATTTGACGGAAGATTCCTCGAGACACCTTACTGGAACGAGACGACTGTAGACGGTGTACGTAGAAGAGACCCACGTTTCAGGACCGTTTCGACTTCCTTCACAATAAACTCTCGAGGATCTTTAGAGAAGATGAAATGCGAGAGGTCATTTACCGGGTGTAAGACAGGAAACAGGAACCACATACTGATGAAGGACCCCGAAATGAAACTGAAAATACACCAAGTGTCTACGACTGGGTAGTGAGGTTACGGTCTTGTAACAACTAAGCAATAAGAAGAGTTGACTAGAGGACAGGTGTCGAAGGAATTACTAGTGAAAATAATCCATTCCAAGTGTTTTTGTTTTCTTCCGTCAAACGTGGACAGGACCATTTACAGTGCAACTATCTCTGCTAAATAATACTTTTAAAGGTTACTCGTACAGGGGATAGACCCTTTACGTAATGGGTCAAGACTGGTTAATTTGAGAAGTCAATTTTGATTAATCAACTGTTTCTCAACGGGACCGAGGGGTACATATTTACCGTACGAGGTACGAACCCACCATTCTACCTCGTACCTACCACAGTTATTTGCAAATAGACACCTTCCGAACCACACACAGTAATAATCGATATGTGTAAATGAATGTAACAGAATAAATCTGAAATTTTGTAAAATGATGAACTTAAAAGAGTTAGTCTTGTATTTCTGTACTGTTCACTTGAATAAATGTTTTGTCTTTATCTGAATGTCAGTATCTTTTGTTTGTACCAATGGTTTCCCCTTTCATCCCCTCCCTAATTATTCCTCAAACCCTGATTGAATATATGTGATGACATATATTTACCATTAGTTGTCCCTAGATGATATTTCTCGTCCCTTGATGTGAATTGTAAAAAATCATTGAACATTCCCTTTTGGTAATGATACTTGTTTCGATCAGTCTCCACTACCTTAAGGTCGACTCGATAAAGTTTAGGATTTTCAACTAAGACAATTTACCGACGTGAATTGTACGGTCGTTTAAACCTTTTGAGTAGTCACCGGTGTCCTGACCCTTTTCAGTCAAAAGTAAGGTTAGGGTTTCTTCCCGTTACGGTTTATTACAAGTTTGATAACGTGTTAGCGGGAGTCAAGTGTACGATCGTTCCATTACGAGTTTTACCAAGTTCCATCCGAAGTTGTCATACACTCACCTATTTAAGGTTTACATGTTCGACGTAAATCTTTTCCATCTCCTTGGTCTCTAGTTTAATGGTTGTAGACAACCTAGTATCTTTTTCATTCTCTTAAGGTCTTTTATAGACGAAGACGATGTGACGGATGTGATTTCAGAAACTGACACATCTAATGTTGTTTGACACTAGTGTTGTTTTTAAGAATCTCTACCCTTATAGTCTGGTGGAATGGACCGAAGACTCTTTGGACATACGTCCAGTTCTTCGTTGTCAATCTTGGTCTGTACCTTGTTATCTGACCAAGGTTTAACCCTTTCCTCGAACAGTTCATACAAATAACAGTGGAACGAATAAATTGAATATACGTCTCATGTAGTACGTTTTACGGTCCGACTTACTTCGTGTTCGACCTTAGTTCTAACGACCCTCTTTATAGTTATTGGAATCTATACGTCTACTGTGGTGGAATTGCCGTCTTTCACTTCTCCTTGATTTCTCTGAAAACTACTTCCACTTTCTCGTCTCACTTTTTCGACCGAATTTTGAGTCGTAAGTTTTTTGATTCTAGTACCGTAGGTCAGTGTAGTGAAGTGTCATTTATATACCTCTTTTTTACCTTTGTCACTGTCGGAAATAAAAGAACCCGAGGTTTTTAGTGACGTTTACCACTGATGTCGAAACTTTATGTTTCTACGAACAAGGAACCTGATTTTCGATACCGTTTGGATGTATCACACAATTTTTCGTCTCTGTCGTGAAGTGACTGTCTTTAGACAGATCAGTTTCGATACCAGAAGGGTCATCAGTACATACCTACACTCTCTACCTGGTATTCCTTCTGACTCGTGATCTCTTAACTGTGAAAGTTTGACACCACGACCTCTTCTGAGAACTCTCAGGGAGTCTGACGTTCCTCCAGTTTGGTCAGTTAGGCTTTCCTTTATTGGGGACTTATGAGTGACCTTCCAGATTACGACTTCAACTTCGAGGTCATGAAACCGGTGTACCACACTTCTCGTACGAATAACCTTTTCTGAGACTACGACCCTTTCTAACTCCCGTTTTCCTCTTCTCCCGTCGTCTCCTACTCTACCAACCTATTGTAGTGTCTGAGTCACCTGTACTTGAACCCGTTTGAGACCCTCTATCACTCCCTGTCCCTCCGGACCGTACGACGTCAAGTACCCCGCCGTTTCTCAACTCAATCGTTAACTTGTAGTTGCTTATATGTGTACACGACACGAATCAGCGACACAGCATAGACTGAGGAACGTTGGGTACCTGACATCGGGCGGTCCGAGGAGACAGGTACACCTAAAAGATCCGTTCGTAGGACATCACCCAGCGATAAAGGAGGAGGTCCTCTAGAAGGGTTTGGTTCCTAGTTTAGGTCCAGAGGGTTTAACGTCCGGTTAAGAAATGATAGACTCGGTGGTCCTTTCAGGGTTTATATGCATCAAAGTATTACAGACATATATATTGATTTAGTAAAAAGACATTTGGACCTTGATTGTGTTATAACATTTCGTTGAGAGAAGTCATCTTTCTTTCTTCTTTCTCTTGCAGTCGAGTGCTCTGAGGAGGGAGGGACCTTGAAAGGGTGTATGAAAGTTCGTAATCTCTCCTTTTGTAGACCTATGACTGGAACTGAGATAAGGTTGTACACCCATGTTAGAACTTACCGTTGTACCAAAAAAGAGAAGAGGTTTAAGAAAGGTCCCTAATATCGGACTTTGAGGGATGGTCCATAAAGAATAGAGTGTTCACTCACATTCGTAGGTATAAGTGTCTCCTACCAGATCTTATAAGGTATGTGGACAAAGAGGTCCACGAGGCTTGAGTGAGAACCGACGTCAGTCTCGTCGTTGTCTAAGCACTCTGAGTGCTCGACGTGAGAGGGGTTTGGACGTGACAGGATGGACGTCTGAACGAACACAATATCCACCAGACGCCGAGGACATTCACTCCTCGACAGACCTTGAAGGACGATGAAAGTGTTGACCCCAAAACAACTCCAGAGACAAATGATGTAGTGTATCCACGGTGTTACCTCGACGTTTGTCCATTCACCTCCAGTTACAGATCTTCGGTCACCATACGTCTCTAGTTCGTGTCTCTGGACGGCACTTCTCCACCACTAATCCCCGTCACCCGGTACTGGGACTTCTTTGTACCAAAGACCTCTCTTTAGTTCCCTATGTTGACCAGTGGCTCCCGTCATACTTCCGAACCCGGGACTTTAACCACGGTCTAACTTCACCATTCTTTACGTACTCAAAAATTTAGGTTTTCGGACTGAAGTCAGGTTCCAGGAAGTTAAAAGACTCGAAGTCGAAAAGAGATAGTGTACCCCTACTTTAAGGTTGTGTATGCTGACAGAACTCCTAATTTATTCTACTACGTCCCCTCCGTCAATCCTACTGGTATTTCAGTTTTTGTTCTACTTTTTGATGTTCGAAATGGTGGACTATCACACCCATGGTCTCGTCTTTGAGGTTTGTGTACAGACGGAGGTGTCTCAGAGGACTATAACGAAAGAAAACCGTACACTCCTACATATATCTCGGACTGTTGGTGTCGTCCTAGGATTTCACTAGGGTCCACCCCTCTTTACCGGACATCCCGGTCGGAATGTGTAGGGAGGGGGTCACGTAATAGGAGGGACCATATGAGAATGTACCCGAGTCAAACCTTGTCGTCGACATGTCGGGTGGAGAGTCTACCGTTTCGTCCGTTCAAGAGTCTCTTTACAGACAGGGATCACTTTATTAAAGGTACCCCTTTTTTTGTTTATTTGTTTTTTATAAACCTCTATTACTCTATTTAAGACTACGGTCATTACAAAGTAACCCCAAGAAAATAAATAATTTTAAGAAGGAGACGAACCAAAGAACGATGTAAATACGAAATGGATTTAGAAGAAAGTATTCGACGATAGACCTTTCTCTGTAGGGAAATTTATTAACTTAAGAAGACGACATCGGGTCAAAGGTAAATAACGAAACCTTTGGACTGAGATGATTAAGAGGAGGTCTTACTTTTATTAATCAACCAGACTAAAAGAAATTAAAGTACTCGAGATCAAGACTTTTCTCTGGTGCATGATTTCTTGTAGTATGAACTCCTCACACTAGAACGGAAATACTGGGGTTCCTTCCTTTCTTCCTCTAAATCAAATTATAAACGAAAGATACATTCTCCTTGGTACATCCATTAAAGTATGTGTGTTAGAATTTAAAACTCAGTGTCAGAGAGACTTCGTTACCAATAACAAAAGGAAGAAATCTACTTCTTTGTCCAAGTATTTTCGGTTTTATAATCCTATAACCTTCTCGATTCCAAACTTCTAGTTAGATAAACTAAAAGTTTGTAGAAGTACAGACAAATCTCGACAGTTTTGGTTTATTTATGTTGCAGGACACTACAATACGTTTTAAATTTGTGTAAAGATCCTTCGTACAAAAGTAACACCCCGAGATACCCGAAACGTCTTTGACTTTTGAACTGAGAGACGGAAGGTCTATGACAAAAAACAATTATAGAACGTAAGTAAAAGTGTACCAGTCGTCTTATCTTCCGAGTTACTTTCCAAAATACTTTACGGTATTAGCGAAACCCCTAGACTCTATGACCCTGAACTTAAGGATAGAAGGATCTACGGGTTTAATCCACCTTACTCCAGTCCCCGACTCGTCTCAACCCCTCCCCGTCGGAGGTTACCCTCTCGAACGGGTAAGACTGATGTAACATTCATTCCTTTCTCCAGACATATATACGGACATATGTGTCCCTGAAGGGTCCATCGTGATCACCACTTCTTGTACGGACGGTTACGGCCCCTGTATTCTTTGTTCCCAAACTAGAGACCCAGTCCTTGTAGGGGACCTCCTCCCGAACCGTTGTGTAAGGTCATAAGAACGGACCTCTTAGGGGTACCTGTCTCCTCGGACGGTCGGATATCAGGTGTCCCAGTGTTTCACAACCTGTGCTGACCGTACTGAATCGTGTCGTGTGTACATCTATACTTTTCAGGTGAGACAACCCCGTTACTGGTCTATGAAAGCTTTCGTTTTCAAACACACCCCTCCTAGATTTACGTTGAAACCCCTTTTACCTGACTTTTATTCGTAAACGTAATGTACAGTTCTCTGTCAAGGGGGTCTAGGAAATAGTAATGGCACAAGGAAAAACGTACCTCCAAGTCTCTCCTAAAAATAGAAGTCTGAGTTCCCAAAATTGGGTTTTGAGCGAGCCGAAGTACAAGGTGACTCGGTTCGTGAAACAGAAACCTCTGAAAAGGTTGGAATCTTTGTCTCGACTCCCACCAATTATTTTGTCGACCTTGGGTCGGAAGGGTACCGAAGGACACCACCAACAAACACCTCTGAGTCAAAGACACGACCCATTGAAAGGATAGGTCCTGCTCCACCCGTTCCCTCCTCCGACCCCCCACAAACTCAGCACTAGGGCGACGAGACCTAACACTGTACTCCAGGAAGAGGTCACGTAGTGCAATGATTGACGAACGACGAGAAGTAAGCGAGTCAGTACAGACCGAGAAAAGCTGAAGTACTTGACGTTGTACGGTCCGAAGGGACAGGAAGTGATAGAAGGTCTCAAACGAGTTTGAGTACAAATAACTCAGTCACTGTGGTAGGTTGGTAGAATAAGAGACAGTGTGGGAACAGGAGGACGGGAGTCAGAAAGGATCATAGTCCCAGAAAAGGTTACTCAACCGAGAAGTGTAGTCCACCGGTTTCATAACCTCGAAATCGAAGTCGTAGTCAGGAAGATTACTTGTAAGTCTCAACGAAAGGAAATCCTAACTAACCAAACCAGAGGAACGTCAGGTTCCCTGAGAGTTCTCAGAAGAGGTCGTGGTGTCAAACTTCCGTAGTTAAGAAACCACGAGTCGGTAAAAATAACAGATCAAGAATATGTACTGATGACCTTTTTTTGTATCGAAACTGATCTACCTGTTTCATTACAGAGACGAAAAATTATACGACAGATCCAAACAGTAACGAAAAGAAGGTTCCTCGTTTAAGAAGAAATTAAAGTACCGACATCAGTGGTAACCGTCATTAAAACCTCGGGTTCTTTTATTTCCGACAGTGACAAAGGTAACCAAGGGGTAGATAAACGATACTTCTCTACCCTGACCTACGGTACTAGAAGTAAAAGACTTACAACTCAAAATTCGGTCGAAAAAGTGAAAGGAGAAAGTGGAAGTAGTTCTTCGAGAAATTAAGGAGAAACGAAAGACGGTATTCCCACCACAGTAGACGTATAGACTCCAATAACTGTAAAGAGGGTCGTAGAACACGAAGTACGTCGGGTCGTAAAACGTACTAATGAGATGTATATTCACTTTATTCACAACTCCATGAAGGAAGGGTTAAACCTTGGTTAGACAGTGAGGTACAGACCAATATTGACAACGAAGAACTCCACGTGTGTCCAAAGAGTCCTCCGTCCAGTCTACCAGACCATAAGGGTAGAGAACTTCTTAGTGTCAAGTAACACTAGGTGTGTCATTTTCCGAAATCGTATCAGTTACTTCGTCTTCATCCACAAAAGGACCTTAAGAGAACGAAACAGATACTAGGTCACCTACAACCGTTAAACTAGAGATGAAGGAGACAGAAAAGATTTAGGTCAAACAGGTAGTTTTCAAGAACCAAGTGTCTCCTGAACTTCCTAAAACTCGTATTGGAACGAGCGTACACTTTACTCACGTTGACACACCATCAAACTTGTAAGAAACCGTAACGGGAAGAAACCCTAACTTTACTTTTAAATGGTAAAGGTCAAGACACCGGTGACGACTAAAAAGGTTTAAAAGACCGTATAACTCACATCTTATAATTACCGTATAGAAAATCCTAAACTTTATCGAGTCGACCTTAAGGTAGTGGAGGTGATCGAAACAAACATCACAACGAAGGATTCCACGTGAACTGAAGTGTGAGGTCCTACAGACCGAGATCCACTCACTAGTAATACCAAACACCAATAGGTCCAGTAATCTAAAAAACAAAAAACCTATCAAAACGACACATAAGAACGGTGGACAAGAATTATAGAAGACAAAGACAATCCAGGAATAGACAAGAAAAATAAATAAATAAAGAATGAAATGTTATAACATAACCAAAACGGTATGTAGTTGTACTTAGACGGTACCCACATGTACACGAACCCTTGTATACCACCTAAGTACAACTACATACCGTTTTGGTTATGTTATAACATTTCATTTTTTATTTATTTTCTTTTTTTTCTTGTCATATCATACCCGGATTGTCTTTGGCTTCTATAATTCTTGTCCACCGTTCTTATGTGTCGTTTTGATATGTTTTTTTCTAGAATTACTGGACAAGAAATAACACGGATAGAAACATACTTTGTAAGGGAAACATACTTTACATAGAGATTAAAAGAAGTTCTCTAGACATCAAAAAGGGTAAGATAACAAAACGACATAAAGAAACGTAATAAGTGAAATTTTCCGAAAGAATTTTTCCCTGGGTCTCGGGAACAGTAAACTACACCCTAATTGAGTTCTTGGTACAGACCGAGTCCGGGACCCGTACCCCTGAATGGTCACCACCCGTGTAAACCGGGAAGAGACTCTACCGTAGTCTGACAACTATTCAAAATCTTTTCAGAGTAATTATAGTTCCTACACGAACGACAACTTTGTGGACCTCCTCGACTCGAGACTGTGGGGAGGAAGGAAGGTCCTCTTCCGACCGTAAGAAATCCTACCTTAAGAGACGGAGGTCGGGAGGTAGACAGAGTGACCAGGAGTCAGTAGAAGGACTGAAGACGAGAGAGAGGGACTGACAAAGAGACTGAGACCCAAAAGACGTAAATAGGGCCGACAGAGTAGATCAGAAGACGGACGACGGTCGTCGAAGACTGGGTGACCTAACTCAGGGTAAAGGGAAGGGGACATTGGGGTCTGTCCGAACCTGCTCATGTTCGAAAATCGAAAAAAAAAAAAAAAAGCAAAAATTAAGACCACTCCCTTCTTCTTGTGTATATACGTGTTGACTTAATAGAGGACGTTTGAACACGTTAATCTTTTGTCGACGTTCCTACTAGGACCCTAAACATTATTAGAGAACGTAAACCTCCCTATACCTCTATGGTAAGACTATACTCAGGACTCACGGTCGACCCCCGGGGTCACGATTAATCTCAGGATGGTGAAGGACCCCTGTCAACTCTAGTAAATTGGGAAGAAAGAAGACTGTCGAACGGAAAGTTCACTCCCTCCGTGCGTCAAGGGAGGTCACCACACAACCCTTTTGTAATAAAGGGAGAAGAAAACCAACCAACGTAATAAAATCAGTGACACAGACTACGGGACGAAAGGGGTTTGGGAGAATTGAGACAGGAGACCAGTGACCTGTCTCTCCAACAGTTTTGTCTACGGGGAGACGGACAAAGACGACGGAAATAGACACGGAAACACCCCTTAGGACTCCTTCATGGTACTCGCAACGAAAGAGACTGGAAGGAATGAGGTCGTAGTGTTGCCTACCCGAGGATTCAGTGGTATGTGACCTCTTGTAATGAAACGTTCAGTGAGCAGAAGTTGAAAAGTCAGTCCGACTCCCGAGTTAGAAGTCCGGAGATCGTTCAAGAGTTGGTGTTTCGTGTCTCCCAAAAGAACATGGATTCACACCTAGGACTAGGACAACAAGACTGAAGATTAGGTCTTCGTACAACGACGAAAGGGAAAGGGACGATGGACCTCCAGGTCCTGTTCACCAGTCGTGACCCCAACTACCCCGAGGGGCGGGCAAACAGAATCGAAGAGACACACACAAGACTCCCGTAAGACAGGAGTGTACGTGCAGACACTCCTGGGGAGTGTGTGTGAGGGTCAGAATATGATTCTGTATACTGTGAGAAAATAGGAGATTTCAATTAAAGAAGGAATAAGGGATGAGTTCCTTCGGAGTTGTTGTGTAGAGTGAATTAAGTCCTATGTCCACAATTTCACATCCCGTGGATGAGAGATTATAATTTTCGTCACCTTAGGTACCTCCAGTTCTTCGAGACATTGTATTGTTCAACTTAAAACGAGTCGACACGGTCCCTTCTTTTATTTTGTCTTATTTTTATCTTACTTTGGTATTGTAGATTGCCCCCACACAAACCTCTACTCCGTAAATTTCTCCAATAATTCCAATTTAATCCAATGGTCCCGAGGAATAGGTTATTCTGACCACAGGAATATTCTTTTCCTTCACTAGTCTCCACAGGTGTCACTCTTTTCCGGTCTACTCCTGTTTACTCTTCCACCGATGGTTCCGTAAATTCTCAAGACACACTTCTTTATCCCGGTTACTGGTTTGTAATACTTATCTTAGTTTCCTATGAGAATTGCAAGAGTAGTGAGTCCTTTAATGTTCGTAAAATCCTCGAGACACGGTTCTTGGTCCTTGTCTACCCTACTGTTACTGACACTACTACTACTACTACCACTACCCTACTGCGACTTCTACTACTACCAGTGAGTCCTTTACTGTTCACAAAATCCTCGAGACACGGTCCCTGGTCCCTGCTTACCCTACTGTTACTACCACGACTACAACTACCACCACGACTCACACATAAATGTTCTATAATAAAGTGTAAGAAATAAGAAAATTATAAAAATGAGTTTCAAATGACTAAGAAAGTTACTAAATTCGATAACGTTAAAATTAAACAGGAATTTTTCTGTGGTGTTCGTTTGTCTGTCACAGACGATCGAATCTCTTCGGGGAGCTACATACCACCTCGTATACCATGCCCCCTCGTCCCTCATTGAATACATTCCACCCATGGACCTCACCTCTACACCGAGGAAACATACGATCCTAAACATGTGATCTGACTTCACCCCAGTTAGGGAGTCAGAGAGGTACAAAATCAAACAGTAAACATTTTATTTGTATAACACCACAGGTGGAGTTTCTGAAGATATTTCTGATTTAAATTTACAATAACACAATTAATTAATAATATCGTAATCGTTAATAAGATAATGATTACATACTTTTTTATGAACCTTATGATACATGGAAACCTCTAAAACTTTGATTTTTTCAAGGGGTTCCTTCACACGAAAAGTGCCTAAAACCCTTTTCAAGTGTACCTCACACAGACTCCGAAGTGAATCATTGACTATACCTCTATTGCGACTCCTTCCTGGTATCAGTCTACTCGGGAGGGAGGAGTAGGCGTCCGAGGGGTAAGTAGGAGTTCAAGAGTCGACGTTGCCACCCCGACAGTAAGGTAGTGCTGTCACGTTTCCCTTGAAGACACGGGCGAGTAGGAGAGTGTGGACCCAACCTATCCTTACCGCTATCTTACCACTTCTTCAGGAAGGAGACCCATTTTCTTTGTCGTGTCCTTTCGCGAGTCGTGGAACCTGTCGTCTCGTTTCCCGCTAGGGCCACAAAGTCAGTTTCAACGAGCTGCCCCTGACACGGGGAAGAGAAAAGTGTCAGACGAGAAACAGAGTAGCGAGTGCATTTCTTTTGTCTTACTTTACTTTTCCTCTCTTCTCTTCTTTTAACTTCTTTCTCTTCTTTTACTAGGGAACCACAAAAGGTCTTGTTGGTTGTGTCGGTCGCCGCCACTCAGACTCGTCCCGAAGCGAGACGCCAGTCAGAGGAGCCCTCGGAGACCCTCCTACACCAATGAAGATACCGTCAAACACCCCTACGTCTCCTTTCCGTCGGCCTCCGCGAGACGAAGGTGGGAGGAGGAGTTCTGAGAAGAGACTTGAGATAGTTTGTTGTGAGTTTTCATAGTGGCTTTCACTCGTTTAAGAGTGAGACATACTCTTCGGTCGGACAGAGTCGACTCAGGATGTGGGTCCTCACAGACTTTGACTAATTTCGTGGGGTTCTACACCTCCCAAGATGAGGAAGGACCCCTTTACCTTATCCCGTGTCCACTAAAGAGGTCCCAAGTGCGATCGTGACCCTGAGTCGGGAAAGAAACTTTCGTAGGCCTCCTTTCATTAAAAGACCTCCACACCCTCTAGAACGGGTTTACTTTCCATCCTCCGAACTGTAAAATGTTTATTGACTTAGGGAGATTTCACAAGACACTCAAAGGAAAGACTCCAAAGGTTAACCGATAGATGACAAGGATTAAATTGGGGGATTTCCATCAGAGGGACCCAACGTCTTCCGTAGGTTAGAGCAATACAGATTAATATTGTTATATTTCAGATAAACACTTACTCTAATTAGTATATTTTACATAGTTTCAGTACAGGTTCCTGACGTCCCATATAATTAAACGAAGGTACGTAAAATTGAACCGTCAAGGGTAATTGTAATTACTCTAATAATCCAATTTAAGTCACGGTACTTGTTTCTTGTCAGTAGTTTGTCCGTGTTTGTTAAGTATATTCTTTTTTCAAAGGTTTTATTGTGGGTGATTGACACACATAATTTGATCTTAATGTTACTTCTCTTTAACACAATAAGTCCTTGAACAAGTATTTAGATTTACGAATGTCTCGGCCATGATCAGTGGATTCGTACACTAACACTGTTTCGCTCGGACACTGGGAACGACCACTAATAACGAGTCCCCTTCTGTGAAAGATAAGGTTCCTATCTAGTAATTGTTGTTGTAGACAATAAGGATATAATAGTTCTATTTTGGAAACAAAAGTCTTCTACTTTGAGGTTCGTTCTACTATGATGTTATCCACGTTAAACAGACGTTCCAATTAATAAAGGTCTCTTTGGTCGAAGACTGTTTTTAGTAGAACCGTTAGATAGTCCTTCTTAATAAACACGTAAATCCTCGTTTTCCGTTTTTATCGAAGATTTTTATGTGAGAAGGGACTCACGAATGGAGTATAATAAAAAAGTTTCGTATTACCCTTGACTCCCAGGTCTCCTTAACTTTACAGAGACAGTTCACGTACTCGAGAAGGAGACGACCAAAGATTCCAACGGGGGTGTGTTGTGGTGTCAAACCAACCGAATTTCGTCAACAAATAAAAGAGTCCTAAGTCTTTCGGTCTCCAGGTTCTAGCTCCCCTCCCTTCCACACGAAGAGGACTCCGGAGAGAGGAACCAAACGTCCACCGTCGACAAAACGACACAGGAATGGACCAGGAAGGTACGTAGACGGTGGGAACCACACAGGTCACAGAAGAATCTTTCTGTGATTAGTCTACCGTAATCCTCGAGTAAAGTTGGACTAGTAAAGAAACTTCCGAGACAGAAGTTATGTCCCTGTAAGACTCCATACCCCCAATCCTGAAGTTGAATAATTAAAACCCTCGAATGTCAAGTCGGTCTTGAGATAGCAAGTAGACACATAGATAGACACAATAGATGGTTAGTGGATCGATAATAAGAGAGATCTAAAATTTGGATAGTAAAAATTTCAACACACGAATCAACGAGCCAGTACAGGTTGGGAAGGTCGAGGAGACGGGCACCTTAAAAGGTCCGTTCTTATGATCTCGCACTACGGTAAAGGATGAGGTCTCCTAGAAGGACTGGGTCCCTAGCTTAGAAATTTTAACCTAACGATATTGTAACTCTTAAGAAACTTTTTATTTTACTTGTATATACACACAAAAGTAACCTCATATTAGCGAGACATTACAGGACAATCACAGACGACATACCGTTTCACTTAGGCGACATAGATACATGTGTAACGGGGGCGGAAAACTCGAAGGAGCGGACGACGAAGGAATGGGGTGACGACATCCAGCAGAGTGTCGTGACTCAACTCCCGGGGCACGATACGTCTACGTAGGACGGTCGGTAGATAAGCGGGTCCATGACATGCAGACAGCCGCGACGAGACGTTTAGACGGAGTTGGGGTAAGAGGGAGGACGGTACTGGTGTACGGACGACAGATGTAGACGTAGACGTAAGGACGGAACGTTTATCCAGGACAGATGGTCAAAAGATCTAAGGTGTATGCGTCCAATTACACATAAATAAAAAGAGAAAGACTGAATGAAGTGAGACATACTGTGTGAGATCCAGGAAGGTGTAGAGAAACAAAAAGAAAGTTCTCCTCCATCAAGACTCAAAAGTGAAACTGGGAAGAAAGAAGACCCTCACTAAAAGATGACTTTATCCCTCAGACAGTCGAAGATGAAGACCTCTAATAACATAAATGATTAAATTACGTACACCTTTGTGGATCGGGATCAGTCTGTCAGTAGTTATGAACGATGAGGAAGATGAAAACATCCATGATAAGGAAATCTAATTTTGTTTACTTTTTTTTTAGGGGTAAAAGTTTATATTCAAATTTACATGTAACACACCCGTTTAAAAGGTCTCTTCTGTTTCCTGAACTTGAAACGATCCAGGATGAATCAGGTAAAAGGAATTGACTTTCAGTAATACTTGATTGTTAAGAAAAGAAAGATTTTTGTCTATATATTTAGAATTTTATTATATTTAAGTAAAGTTTTTAAAATTTAAAATGGCTTTACATTTCCTATCTCTTTAGATGGTATTTAAGATATTGAGTTACCATTGGTGACAATCATAAGAACTCTGCGAGAGGATAAAATGAATAAACATATATCCTCTTTTTGTGTGGTCTCTTCCGTTACCGTGGGATGAGGTCATGAGAACGGACCTTTTAGGGTACCTACCTCCTCGGACCATCCGACGTCAGGTACCCCAGTGCTTCTCAGTCTGTACTGACTCACTGAACTGAAAGTGAAAAGTGAAAGTACGTAACCTCTTCCTTTACCGTTGGGTGAGGTCACAAGAACGGATCTCTTAGGGTCCTTGTCCCCTCGGACCACCCGACGTCAGTTACCCCAGCGTGTCTCAGCCTGTGTTGACTTCACTGAATCGTCGTCGCCTTTTTGTGTGTGAAGTTTCTTTACCCTAGTGACTTAGTCTAATAGGTTACTAAAATTTACAAATCCAATAAAATGATTATCTATTACCTAGGAGAAGTACTCAAGACTCTGACTCTAAGACGTGACCGTAATGAAAATTTTTCTTGACGTGTGTTCAAATGAGTTTATTATTTCGTAAGTCATTGTTTGTGAACATCTTCCGTATTCTCTACACCCAAACTAGGGACCCAACCCTTCTGGGGGACCTCCTCCCGTACCGTTGAATGAGGTCATAAAAACGCCCCTCTCAGGGTACCTGTTTTCTTGGATCACACGATATTCAGTCTGTACTGACTTCGTTGAATCGTGTTTTAGTCGTTTGTCAATAACTCGTACTCGCATACAATCCTCGGCTTCTAATTTTTGGTCTTGTTTTGTACTTACCTTACACGACAGTACCCCCGGGCTCCTTCACGACCGGGATTGGATACTCGACTGAAAGTTTTCGACCTCCCCCTGGACCCTTCTCGTTCCACGGACCTCGTCACGTTACTCGAAGTCGTCGTTACGGGTCCCGACTCAGACGTCTCCACCGGTCCCACCATTTCGGAGGGGTGTTGTGTCTCAATCATCCAAACCACAGTGCACTCGTCCGTCGAGTCTGTCTACTCTCTCCGGATCAGTTACGTGTAAATGAACCTCTCCTTTCTTTCCTTTTTCGACCCCTACCGAGTGTCCAAAACTCAAAGCCTCAGACCCTTTTGGTCGTCACGGTAGTGACTCTACTTTTACCCACCTTGAAGACCTTATACATCTAGAAAGAAGGACAGTGTGTCTTACCTTCGAATTTCTCTACGTACGATAGTATTACTTCTGTATCTGGATCGCCTATTTCCCATACCTCGAAGAAAAAAATAAATAACTACCTTTGACCTAGAAAGTCTATTTTATACCGTCACTCAGACCCATGACGAGGAATGACAATACACAAACTACGGGTGACCGACTCAACGAGAGTAATTCATGTAAAGAGGGAACCACCCCTGTAGACAACGACGGAGATTCTTCCAAGTGAAACCCGAATATGTGTCAGTGGACCCTACTGTGGCCTCAATCGTCCAAGGGAGGCAGAAAATGATACTGAGGGACAGAAAGATGGTTCAAAAGTATCTAAAAGAGTTTATGAACAAAGAAGTCAGTAACATATGGTACAGGAGTCCCGGTAAAGATCTTTGTAATTTACCAAAATGAAAAATTTTTATGAAAAATATTCAAAATGACCCCTAAACCAAACAGTTCCAGGATACAACAGTAAGACTTTCACATTGAGGAAATTTTTTTTTTTTTCCAAAGATAAGAATTTTTGAAACGATTTCTAACGGACTTGGCAAACGGGAAGTGAAGTATACGTAAACTGTACCGACTCACACAGAACTGGTACTCCCAGTAACCTGACTCTACCGGTAATCTGGGAACATAGTGATGGTCGACCTACACCGAGTACCGACGACCTAAACAATATATAACGATCTATGGTTTCATCGTGTCTGAACCACCGCATTTTATATGTAAATAATAACGTATCTAAGACCTACAGTCGACAGGTTCTTACTGAATCGACCTAGGAAATGAATGAAGAGAGAGTGTTCTGACTTTCGTTGTACAACCATTTCCGGTACCTAAGGAGAGTTTCAAGTTTGTCACTTTCTAAGTGAAGTCCCGAGTACACCTCAACTGGGACCTCTCAAGACATAGTCGACATTCGGATTCCGAACTCAAAGACCGACCGACAACCGAACAGGTAGGAGACAAGGAACAATGTACCTGGAGAGGTGACCCTTAGAAATACTTTACCAAAAAGTCACATAACTCTACTGGTTTTTTATTAGTTCTGAAATGAGACAATCACAACCAACTTTCATAATTGACTAAAAAATTTTTTTACAGTTTAGGTATAATATAAAGACCTCGTGTAGACTAAACTAGTACTACGTAGAAGGAAACATATGGACAAGACAAACAAAATTATAGTTCATCTCTTAAAACGTAACAGTTAACTTTTTTATGTGTTTTGTCTTTTTAATTCTCAATACATAATAAGTAACCTTTAAAAATGTTGAATTCGGACCCTCCGTCGTAGAGTTCACTTGGACTCTCTTGGCGAGACTCTTCCGTCTTCCAATATATCCTCAAAACGTTGTTTCCCTTTCATCGTACTTGTAGTTTTACAAGAACATCAATTTCCGTTGGTTTATAGGGTTCAACTCCTTAAATCACGAAAAGATACATACCCTTCAACGTTCTCAGACCCGAGTGACTTTATTAAAGAAACTCTACGTAGAGTTGATAGACCCCGGTCTTAGGACAAAAGTGTAGAACTCGAAGGAGTCCCGACTGACATCCCTCACTGACCTCAGACTACCGACGATCTACCGTCCATAAAAAAGGAAAAACTCAAGGGAGTCCCGAGTGGTCCAGTGAAAGACACCACCGACGTTAGAGACTACTGACACTGTAGTAAACAATCGACCATACCGTCTTTTATAAGGTAAAGAATAATAAGTAACCATTATGACTGGAAAGGACCGCTCAGGACACAAATCGAATAAATGGACGGGACTGAATGTTGAATCTGAAGACTTTTACTCAGGTTATGACTATTTACATTTAATGATTTTTTTAATGAGTACTGAAAATAATTAAACTCTCTACATATCTATGCTCTTCTCATAGAATCATCATCGACGTAATTTACTCGTCACTACTACGACCGTATTCACAATCGGATAAAGAACTTCATCACTCAGATTGAAATAAATACTAAAATACCCGGACCTTTTTCGGACTTTTTTAACGGTGGAAAATAATTTTAGTAGTAATTAAAGACGAAAATATCCTCTCGGAACACCTAATCACCTAATAAAGGACGGTATAGTCATTTGTTCCCACAGTGTCAGTAGTCGGTAAAAACAGGAATAAGTCAGTGAGTCAACCCAGATTGAGAAACACTGGGGTACCTGACGTCTTGTGGTCCGAAGGGGCAGGAAGTGTTATAGGGTCTTGAACGAGTTTGAGTGCAGGTAACTCAGTAACTACAGTAGGTTGGTAGAACAGGAGACAACAGGGGAAGAGGAGGACGGAAGTTAGAAAGGACCGTAGTTCCACAAAAGTTTACTCAGTCCGGAAACGTAGTCCATCGGTTTTATAACCTCGAAATCGAGGTCGTGGTCAGGAAGGTTTCTTATAAGTCCCAACTAAAGGAAATCCTAACTGACCAAACTAGAGGAACGAGAGGTTCCTGAGAGTTCTCAGGAGGTTGTGGTGTCAAATTTTCGTAGTTAAGAAACTACGGATCGAAAGAAATACCAGGTTGAGAGTGTAGGTATGTACTGACGACCTTTTTGGTATCGAAATTGATCTGCCTGGAAACAAACGTTTCACTATAGAGACGAAAAATTATACGAGAAATTATACACTAAACAGTGTCGAAAAGAAGGTTCCTCGTTCGTAGAAAATTAAAGTACCGACGTCAGTGGTAGACGTCACTAAACCTCGGGTTCTTTTATCAGACAGTGACAAAGGTAACAAAGGAGTAGATAAAAGACACTTCACTACCCTGACCTCCGGTACTAGAAGTAACTAACTTACAACTCAAAATTCGGTCGTAAAAGTGAGAGGAGGAAGGAAAAGTAGTTCTCCGAGAAATCAAGGAGAAGCGTAGTCGGTGACACCAGGAGGTTATACTCGACCACTCGGGACCTCCCTGAGTTCTTCCTCTTATGGACGGTAGAACATCAGTAGTCTGACGTCGGTGAAAGGTGTAATTCGGAACTCCTTGAGTCCTATAGTTTTCTCCTATGACTGGGGGTCTATCGACTTTACTTCTCGTTTCACTACTAAAGTCCCTCCGGTCTCAGAAAGTAGAAGGGTATGTATCTTTTTGTGATGTAAGGAATTGAACCCAATAGACCAACAGGAATTAAATGTTGGTAGAAAACTACAAGTCCCCGAAGGGACCACCGAGTCGACCATTTCTTAGGCGGACGTTACGACTTCTGGACCCAGGGTAGGGACCCAACCTTTCTAGGGGACCTCTTCCCTTTCCGATGGGTGAGGTTATAAGACCGGACCTCTTAAGGTTCCTGACATATCAGGTACCCCGACGTTTCTCAACCTGTTCTGACTCCTGATCTAGACTATCTATCTCACGGACTACTTGATACCTGATTCTAAGTACTGTAACATGTCCTCTGTCCCTAGTTCTGGTAGGGGTACCTTTTCTTTACGTTTTTTCGTTTTACCGACAGACCCCTCTGGAATGTTTATCGACACTTTTCTTCTCTTCACTTTTCGTTTCCTATTTTTCTTTCTATATTCGTAGACTTACGTCTCAAGGTTTCTTATCGTTCTTCTCTATTCTTTCGGAAGGAGTCACTAGTTACGTTTCTTTATCTCCTTTTCTTGTCTTACCCTTTCTGATATCTAGAGAAGTTCTTCTAATCTCTATGGTTCCCTTGTAAAGTACGTTTCTACCCGTTTTATTTCCTGTCTTTACCATACCTGGATTGTCTTCGTCTTCTATAATTCTTCTCCAACGTTCTTTGTGTTTTCTTGACATGTTTTTTCTAGAAGTGCTGGTTCTATTAGTGTTACCACACTAGTGAGTGGATCTCGGTCTGTAGGACCTTACACTTCAGTTCTCCCGGAATCTTTCGTAGTGATACTTGTTTCGATCACCTGCACTACCTTAAGGTCACCTCGACAAAGCTTAGGACTTTCTACTACGACACTTTCACGGAGTGAGTTATTCGGTCGTTTAAACCTTTTGAGTCGTCACCGGTGTCCTGACCTTTTTCAGTCAAAAGTAAGGTTAGGGTTTCTTTCCGTTACGGTTTCTTACGAGTTTGATGGTGTGTTAACGTGAGTAGAGTGTAAGATCATTTCATTACGAGTTTTAAGAGGTTCGGTCCGAAGTCGTTATGCACTTGGCACTTGAAGGAGTACAAGTTCGACCAAAATCTTTTCCGTCTCCTTGGTCTCTAGTTTAACGGTTGTAGGCGACCTAGTACCTTTTTCGTTCTCTCAACGTCTTTTTGTAGATGGAGACGACATAACTGATACTGTTTCGGAAACTGACACACCCAGTGTTATTTGACCCCTTTTAAGACTTTCTCTACCCTTATGGTCTGGTGGACTGGACGGAGAACTCTTTGGATATACGTCCAGTCCTTCGTTGTCAATCTTGACCTGTACCTTGTTGTCTGACCAAGGTCTATCCTTTTCCTCATGCAGTTCCGACATATAACAGTGAGACGAATAAATTGAGGATACGTCTCATGTAGTACTCTTTGCGACCTGACCTTCTTTGTGTTCGACTTTAGTTCTAACGGCCCTCTTTATAGTTATTGGAGTCTATACGTCTACTGTAGTGGGAATACCGTCTTTCACTTCTCCTCGATTTTTCGGAGAACTACTTTCACTTTCTCCTCTCACTTTTTCAACCGAATTTCGAGTTGTAAGTCTTTTGCTTCTAGTACCGTAGACCAGGGTAGTGAAGTACCCTTTATCTTAACCCTTTATTACCTTTGTCACAGTCTTAAATTAAAAAACCAAAGGTTTTAGTGACGTCTACCACTGGCGTCGGTACTTTAATTTTCTACGAATGAGGAACCTTCCTTTCAATACTGATTGGATCTATCGTATAACTTTTCGTCTCTGTAATGAAACGGTTGTTTCCAGGTAGATCAGTTCCGATACCAAAAAGTGCATCAGTACATACCTACATTATAAACCTGAGACTTCTTTCGACTCGTGGCTTCTTAACTACGAAAACTTGACACCACAACCGCTTCTGAGAACTCTCAGGGAACCTGACGTTCCTCTAGGTTGGTCAGGGAAGACTTCCTCTAGTCGGGACCCTAAAGAAACCTTCCTTACTACGATTTCGACTTTGAGGTCATGAAACCGGTGAAGTACACTTCTTAACTGAGTAACGTTTTCTGAGACTACGACCTTCCCTAACTCCCGTCCTCCTCTTCCCCTGTTGTCTCCTACTCTACCGACCTACCGTAGTGACTGAGCTACCTACGCCCAGACCCACTTGAGGCCCTCAACTACTACCCTCCGGAACTCACGACGTTAAGTACCCCAGCGTTTCTCAACCTGTACCGACTCGTTGACTTGACTTGACTTGACTTGCCTTGACTCGTTGAAAGTGAAAACTACAAGTCTGATGGATGGAAAACAACGTTTTGAAAGGCATATTGGACCGAGAAGGAGAGTGGAGGAACCTCGTCAAGAGAGTCCCAATGAACTCTGTGACAGAGGTCCCGAACTTCCCGTAGTAAGGAGTCTCCCGGACCTGGGGAGGAGCGTAAGTCTTTTTAGTGGTCACGGGACCATGAACGAGTAGGTCGTCGTTGTGTAGGTTCCGGGGTGACTTAAAAGGTGACTTATTTTGTATTGAGAGTTGAAATCCAACGAACATTGAAAAATCAACTGTGAACCTACGACACAGAGTGATTGTCAGTCGGATTCCCACAATCAACCGCTCAGGGGTGTAGAGACAACGTCGTTCTGTGTGTTCTGTCAGTTCCATAGCTTCCCTACTTTGTCGAAGAATGGTCATTTTTCTTCAACCCATAAAAGAAAGTAGGTTGCAAACCATATAAGGGAGACACAACTACAAAAGGAGGTTAATCGTTTGAAAATCTAACTAAAAAGAAGGATCCTTTTATAATCCTTTTAACATGTTAGAGTTTCCGTACTTCGACATTCATAGGTCTTCAGTTGACCAATATAGGGAGTAAATAAGTAAGACGACAAAGAATGAGACGAGTGACTCGTGGCTTCTGTGGTAATATACAGATTGTAGACTCATACCTGTAAACACAAGGTAGGGGAGAAAAGTGACACATGGAGCAAGAACGGAAGTCGAGACTGGTCACAGACGAAGGATTTAACGAGACTAAATTAGAGAAATCCCTCAGTGTAAATAAGGTCCAAACAAAAATAAGAGATCCAGTCCCACTGATATTACACCTCATATAGAATCTTACACCTCATATAGAATCTTACACCTCATATAGAATCTTACACCTTATATAGACTCACAGGTTGAAGAGGAATCCATCTGAAAAATGGGTAGGAGGGTACAAGTAACGACGGACCCATCGGACCGTAGTAAGGAGTCTCCCAGACCCGGAGAGGGAACGTAAGACTTCAGTGGTCACGGGACTATGAACGAGTGGGTCGTCGTCGTGTAGATTCCGGGGTTTAGGCGTTTGAGTCGACAGGTGGAAGAGACGCCGAGAGTGTGGAACAAGGACGTAGGTAGACAAAAGGTAGAAGGGAAAATATTGTACAGATTAGTACGAGGAGAGAGATTTAGAGAAACGAAGAAAAGATGTCCTGGTATGTAAAGCATCGACAATAGAGTAGTATAAAACAAACATATTTTCGAATTTTCAAATCCGTCTTCTCAGAAGGGAAGTTAAAGGTAACGGTGACAGTTCCTTGAAATTCCTCTATTAAAATTCGTCCATTGACCGAATGTGACGTAAAATTATACGAAGAGGTTCCCATGTCTCTTATACGACCTCGACCCCACTGTCACATCGTCACACCTGCAGTCAATCTCCCAACAATGTTATAAGGTACTTTCTGTTCCACGACCGACAAAGAAAAAGGATCCTAATAACTTTCCCCTACTCCCTTTTACCTAGTTAAGTAAACCCTTGATAAACTCTAAACTTTCCTTCAAATCTCTTAAAAACCGAAATGGAAGTTGTGTCTTTCTAGAACCTTTGGCAGTAAGACTCCATCTTCTGTCTACCCGGGGATCCGACCTGTCGACCATAAATAGTTCATCTCATTTTAAGTTCGAAACAAGAGTCGGTCTGTGAGGTTCCTACTTCGATCACTGTTTTCGACTAGAGACGACTTCCTTTCTCTACTCCACGGGTGAGGACTCCAGTTTCTTCTAAATGGACACACGCGTGCGTGTTTTTCTGGAGAGCCCCCAGTTTTTTACCCCCGTGGGGTATTATCGGTACCTGTACACGGGTGTCCGGAGACACCACCGGAATCGTGTGGAATCGTTTTAAACGGAATCGTTTAGGTGGAATCGTTTTTAAACGTGTCAGTACAACTCCTCCCAGATTCTTGGTCAGTCTCAACTTCTTTCTTTACTCTATTAACCGGTTTACAGGCGTTTCTGGGTCTTTCTGACAGGATATATTCACTAAATGTAGTGGAGAAATGATGTGACGAGTAAGTCCTACGGGTGTGGGGAGAGACCCACCCACAGAGACGGAACGAAGACCGAATGACATGAGGAGTAACCCGTCCTACGTACACGGGAAAGGGAGACCCACACATAAAGACAGAACGAAGTCAGAATTTATTTGTCAAAGAGACACACGAGAGGGTGTACAATACGACACAGAGATTATCATTTGAAACGTGGAAAAAAAAAAAAAAAAATGTCAAAACGGAGGAACTTTGAAAAAACTAAAGTTTAGTCCCTTCTCTGTCCCGGTGAAAGCAAGACTGGATCGGGAACCACCAGACCACCACTCCTAAAGACTAAAAGTATGTCCGATGGGTCTAAGTCAAGGACCTGTCCCTCGATTCTAGCGAGAGGTCTTAGTGACGATAGGGAACCTCTAGTTAAGAAGAGGTATATTGTCCTCTTTCAATTAGTCCGATTTTTAGTTTCTAAAAAGAACTTGAGTATTTTCTTCTTCAGTGTCCCCTTTTGGGTTGGGTTTTAGAGTCCTCTGTTCATTTAAGTCTCTCAGTGTCAACTGTACGAGGACCCTCGGTATTTGGGTATCCCTACGATTTATCAATAAAACTGTTCGATTACCACTACGACTTCGACTTTGAGGTCATGAAACCGGTGGAGTACCCTTCTCAACCGAGTAACCTTTTCTGAAACTACAACTCTCCCTAACCCCCGTCCTCCTTTTCCCCTGTTGTCTCCTACTCTACCGACCTACCGTAGTGGCTGAACTACCTGTACTCAAACTCACTTGAGGTCTCTACCACTACCTGTCCCTCCGGACCGCACGACACTAAGTACCCCAGCGTTTCTTAACCTGCACTGACTCGCTGACTTGACTTGACTTACCTCCGACCCACACCTGAGTGTCCTTTCGCTCCTTGAGGACCCCGGGATACATACGATAGTACCCCAGTTGGAGTTCCTTGGGGTGTCGATTTTGAGTCTTTATAGGTGACACCGAGACCGTCCCCCTTCTGGTCTCATGTAACTCTTTATAGAAGTCTCGTTCAAAGAGTTATCTCTGAGTCCGAAATCCCTTTTTCTGACCTCCTTCCCGTAAAGATACTGAGGTCAGAACGAGGAAGGAAGAGTGAATTCTTCCACTTGTCTTTTGATCCCTGGGAACACTACCAGTCTCGGGTCCCTGTGTCCGTGTGTCACCATGACTCTACAGTAGGATTCTAGTATTTTGAAGGAGGGGTCGGGGTGTGGGAGTGGGGTCAGGAATGACCGTTTGGTTCCGAGGTCGTCGTGTCGTGTCTAATGTTTCCTTACTCGACTTTGTTTACGCACCACGGGTCCGTCCTCAAGAATCCCTGTCAGTTTCAGTCGCCTCCTCTGCGTTTGGTTCGTAGGAAGTGTTCTTACTCTTAACAGTCAGATTTACACGTACGTAGACTTTGTTGTCTCTTACTCCGTAATAAACCATCTTGATGTTCCTTTTTTCCGTCGGGTGAGGTCATAAGAACGGACCTTTTAGGGTACCTGACGTCTCGGGCCATCCGATGTTAGGTACCCCAGTGTTTCTCAACCTGTGTTGACTCGATAAAGTGAAAGTGAAAGTGATCCTTTTTATCTGTTTAGGTCATAATGGTGGTGTTTGGGAAAAAAGTCATTAACCATCTAGTTTACCTCTCTTTTTAGTCATTCCTATCTCAACTAGACTCGTCATATTGTTAATTAATGTAACCAACTATAAATTTCTTATGAGGTAAATTGGTGTCGACTATGTATGAAAGAGTTCGAACGGACTGAATCACCGTTTTAATCGATTGTAAGACCCGGTATTTTGTATAGGATTGTTGGGATTTCCCTATCTTTAGTCTTTAATACAAGAGTCTGGTGTTACTTTCCTTTGAACTTTAGTTATTGTATTACAGACCTTTAGAGGTTTATTATCTTTTAATTTGTTGTGTGAAGATTTATTGTACCCAGTTTCTTCTTCTGACTTCTCTTTAATTTTTATGAAACTCGATTTACTTTAACTTATACATTGATAGTCTTGAATACCCTATGTTACTTTTGTACTAAACTAATCTCTCTTTAAAATATCGTGATTTACTTACTAAATATCTTTTCTTTATGTATTTTAGTTATTAAACTCGAAATTAAAATCCCTTGATCTCGTGTTCATTAAATGTCATTCTTTTCTTTTTCTTTTATATTTAATTTTGTCTTCAGTTCCTGTGATTTCTTTTTCCTTTTGTAATCTCTTTTAATCACTTTCGTTTTCTACAAAGAAACTTCTTTAGTTATTTTTAACTATTTGAAGATCAGTTAGGTTGGTTCTTTCTCACTCTTTAACGTGTTAAAGAATGATAGTCTTGACTTTCTCTAAAGTAATGGTGGCTACGATACTTGTAATTTTACTATTATTTCTTTATGACATTTGTTAGAACCCGATTGTTTAAACTAACGAATCCACTTTACTCTGACGAGGAACATTATATTTTTAAAGGTTTTGAGTGTCCTCCTCTTTGTCCCTTAGTCTTATCTCAATTTAGACAATTTCTTAAATTCAGTCATTAATGATTGGAAGGTATTTTCTTTACAGGTCCAGGTCTACCAAAGTAACCACGTCAGATGTTAAAAAAAAAAATTATCACTTTAGTCAAAGGGTGTTAAATCAAGTCTTTTGTCTTCGTCACCCAGCGAAGACTTGAGTCACATTTTCCGGCTGGAATGACGACGACGACGACGACAAATCAACGAGTCAACACAGGTCAAGACACGCTGGGGGTACCTGACATGGGGTGGTCTGAAAAGGTGGGTACCTTAAGAGGTCCTTTTTTATGACCTCACCCAACGGTACGGGAGGAGGTCTCCTAGAAGGACTGGGAGCTTGGGTCCAGAAGACCCAACCACCGTCTAAGAAATGGTAGACTCGGTGGTCCCTTTGGACTTTCCGATCGTAATGTGATTCGTTTCTTTCCGTAATATTTTTTGGGTACCTACTTACGTAAATCAACGAGTCAGCACAGGCCGAGAAACACTGGGAAATCTAACATCGGGAGGTCTGAGGGGAGAGGTACCCTAAAAAGTCCATTCTTATGACCTCACCCAACGGCACAGGAAGAGTTCCCTAGGAGGACCGGGTCTCTCACTTGGACGTAGAGACTCAGAGCACACACGTCCACCTAAGAAATGGGCGACTCGGGCGTCTCTTCGGGCCACTCATACAGAGTACTTTTAGTAAGGTTCTAAGGAATCAGTTAGTTCAGATTATTACATGTTTAACTTAGTTTGTAATTAATATGGTTCATCCTAAATAAGTTCAATACCTTCCGACCAATTTATAAACTTTAAGTTAATTAAAGTAGGTGGTACAGTTATCCGATTTCTTTTTTTTTAGTACTAATATGATTATCTACTTCTATTTCGTAAACTGTTTAGGTTATGGGTTAATAATTTTGACAGTCGGTTCGTCCTTAACTCTTCTTTGAAAGAGTGAACAATTTCTTATAGATGTTTTTATATATAGATTGTGGTCTCACTCATCTCTATTTAATCTATAAAAGAGTGATTCTATTCCTTTTACCGTTCCTACTAGGGAGTGTTGAGGTTAAATTCTAACATGACCTTCGGGATCGGTCACATTTTTCTGCTTTTTTCTTGATTGGACATGTATTTAACCCTTCCTTATTTATTTTGACGGAAACAAATCTACTGTATGAACGGATGTATCTTTTAAGGTTTATAATCTCTGTTTTGAAGAACCTTGGTTACTATCTATTAAAATTTTTTAGTACCTTACTTTTACATAATATGTTTACAGTAAACGAACGGATACATAGTTGTTACCTGTTAACCTTAAACTTTAAATTTTTCATTGTAGTAAATATGATCGTGGGTTTTCACTTTATCAATATTTATAGTGTTTAATACGAACCCGAGATGTACCCCTTTTGATGTTTTAAGAGAAGAAAAATTTATGATTTCATTTAAACAATTTTCTTTTATTCTATCTAAAAAGACACTTTTCGACAAAAATTCTCAATTATGGTGTAAACAACCTAACGATGTAAAAACAAAACCAAAACTTTTTGATGTTTTAAGACTACTTACTTAATTTCTTCTAGATTGATTTGTATAGGATTTGTGTATAGACAATTCGAAGAACACAGGTTTTATACATTTTTAAGGACTTTTAAGTTGTTATTTTTTTTGAGTTAACATTTCATTTATTTTTACTACGACCTCGTCCCGAAAGATCGGAGGTTCAAAGAAGGGAAAGACGTGTGTGTTTTTTACCGAGACCTTCTCCGATTTAAGGTGAACTCTCCAACGTCGTTGTGTCACCTCGATTTTCGGACTTTTTGGGTGTACTTTTCCCATCCTTCTTATTGAGGTGAAACGGACGTAGTAGAGTCCGAGGTCTCTTCGTGACTGTTCTCGGGTCTCACCTAAGGGACCAGGTCCTCCCTTTTCCTCTCGTTCCATAGGTGGTCGTAAAACCCGGTGCACAAAAGAGGATAGACCTACCGACCCCTCCAATTGTATCGACTCTACATACCTATGTCGATTCTCTCTTCTCCCGGCTCAATGGTCGTAGTCGGTTGGTCGTCCCCGGAGGTACCAGGAGTCCCCGGGCGAGACGTCTCCTCGGGTCCTCGACAGTGATGACTCTTAGAGTCGGAACGTCTAGAGTTGTCAAAAATAACAACTCACGGGACGTTACGAGTGGTGGTGGTGGGGTCCCCCGGACGATGTGTTCCCTGAGACCGTCAACTTTGGTCATCGGTCGTGTTGGTGACACCTGACGTGGAGGGGTGGGGGTGGTGTCTCCAGGATGTCCTTAAAAGGAAACGTCTGAACTTAACAGGTCCAGGCAGAAGGTGACCCCACTGTCGCCACGTACGGTGGTACAGGACGGGGCCTTCGACGGACACGCGAGTGTCAACTGGGGACGGGACGACGAGTAGAGTCATGTGTGGTACCACGTACTCGGACGTCAGTTCACACACGTGTGGTGACCGGGACCTGTGGTGACGACGGAGGGGACCAGAGAACAATGACCTATGTCTCCGTAGTGACCCAAGGGGTTGTCAGGAACACCTGGGGTATCGAGAGTACCAGTTCCTAGTGGGTCGACACTACCTGAGGTTGAAAGACTCGGGTACCCTGTTGGTTGGGGTTAGGTCCTCGGTGATGCATGGTCGTGTAGGTCACGGGACTCGGTGGTCTGAATCCCGGCGTCAAAGAAAAAGAGGTTTTAAGACAGAGGTATACAAAAAAGTCGTAGCCACGTATCTTACGGTTCTAAAGACCGTAGTGGTTGGTGTCCCCCATAGAAATGAATAACTACGGTTTGATATTTCAGATCCTCTCCGCTGACGAAGAAGTTTGTCTTCGTTAGTTGTTTTACGTTTCCGTTGGATCCCTTATCTTCTTTGTCAATGTTTGATGTATAGACTCTATGTGTCCCTGTGTACGTTGAGTTATCGTTTCTTTGTTTGATGTATCAATAATTTTTTTTTGACCCGTTTTCTGAACTTATCTGTAAAAAGGTTCTTTCTGTTTGTTTCTCGGTTGTCCATGTACCTTTCCACTAGTTGTGGTGACTAGTAGTCCTTTTATCTTTAGTTTCCGTGCATTGTATACTGGAGACAACTTTACCGACAATAGTTTTTCTGTTCTCAACTGTGCACGACCACTCTTACACCTCTCATCCTTTGGAGACTTACGACAATCGTTCTTACATTTTACCACGTTGGCGGAACCTCTTCTCATTCCTCCAAGTACTTTTTTACTTACTTTAATAAGATAGTGGATCATTAGGGTGAAGACTCATATATATAGGTCTCCAGTGTAGGCCCGTAAGCCATCAAGTTCAGAACTAAATTTGTTTCCTGAGTCGAAGTCCTTAGACTTACAGTGTTGTGTAGAAGACTTTCGACATGTCTCCCGAAAACCTTATGTAAAATCCCAGATAATAAAATAAAATAAAAAAATTCAAAAAAAAAATACACCTGTTAAAAATTTCTAAAATATTTTAAGCGATGTCATAACGAAGACAAAATACAAAACCGAAAAGCCGACACTCCGTACACCCTAAAATCGAGGGGATGGTCCCTAACTTGAACGTGGGGGAGGTAACTTTCCTTTTCAGAATTGGTGACCTGATAGTCCCTTCGGGGACCCGGGCAATAACTACTACTTCCTTTACAACTTTAGACGACCTTTTTACCTTTACCGGTGAAGACAGTGACACCAGACTTTTCACGTTTTACTCTAAAAACCAGTGTACAGTATTTCGTGTTTGTGTGAAGTGGTCTGAAGTCAACGGTTATCGGCTGTAAAAAGTTCGACCCTGGGTTTTTAAGAAGACGGAAGTTGACTCCAAGTGACCATTCTCTTAGACGGACGTTACGTCCTTTGTGCTCAAGTTAGGGACCCCGTCTTTTTAGAGGACCTCTTCCTTTATCGTTGGGTGAGGTCACAAGAACGGACCCTTTGGGGGACCTGTCTCCTCAGAGTGTCCAACGTCAGGTATCCCGGCGTCTTTACGGGTTGTACTGAATTGTTGTTTTGTTGTCGTTGTCGCTTCTATTTAGGTCAGAACTACAGATGAACATAAAGACAGAACTTCCTAAGAGATTTAACCTTTAGAAACCAAACTTTAGATTGACTATTAAAGACTTTGAATATTTACTTCCGGATGGAAACAAAAACGATATACCTGTTGAAACAAATACTTTTCTTTTAAGGAGTCATAACATGAGGGATGTGTGGACTCCAGAGAACTGGACGTCAGGGATCTATCCTCCGAGATAACAAAAGAAACCCGGCCAAGGACGACGTATGTGACGAACTTTAGTAAGAAGGACAAAGGGTAGAACTCGAGACAGACAAAGTAAAAAGTGGGAAGTCGGTCTCTCTTGTGAAATTTTACTTGGATTAACACAGTGAAGGTAAACATTTTAGGAAGGTACGGAAAGGTCACGGATGTCCGATTTCAGGTTTACGCAACGACACTTAACACTGACACTGTGTCTGAACCAGTGGAACGGTCCAAATAGACCCCGACGAGACATACTACACGCACACACATTTACATGGACGGAGACAAATTCGAACACGTGTGTGTCAGTATCACATAGTACGGTAGGTTGGGATTTTAGACACACATTCTAGGATCACACGTGAGAGAGAGTTGTGACAGTGGTTTGAACGAAGACGAAGGAGTGGATTCTCAAGACTGGGTAGAAACCTACAAAGAAGGAGGTCCTTCGGAAGGGACTATCACCCCAACTTTGATCTGTATGGACGTTATAATGTCGTAAACTAAAAAAGACGGGTTGTTGAGTACGGGGACCATATTCTCGACAAAAAATTCTCGAGTAACGGAGGTCATGATTACTAAGACTGATCCATGTAAACAATTAAGTGAATATAAGTTTATCTCTCATAGATGGTCCGTGACAATAAGTTCCTAAGTCTCTAGTCGTTGGTTCGTGAATACTATGTTTCGTTAACGATGAGAGTACTTCAAAAGGAAAAAAACGGAGAACCCTCATCCGTTCTTTTTGATTCGTTTGTATTCTTTATTTACTTAAGTTATCGTGAAGTTTTCTACTACACACGACTTATCCCTCTAACTAGCTCTTTCCCATCTATTAAAAACTCTAAAGGTTCAGTTCTGAACTCGCATTTATTAATCTCAATAAGTAACCCTGATACCGCTTTCGTGTAAGGTCGACCCCAGACTTAAGAACGTCACGTCTTCACGGACCCTATAGACTCCGTCACATCACTCCAGTTCGTCGACCACGTCCCACCCACACCCCTCGTCACCTTCCGCTCCAGTGTGTCTCACTTGTCTCCTGTACCTTATTCTCAAACGGAACGGACGACTCCCCAGGGTGGAGGAGAGGATGTTCGACCCCCTTACATTGAGTAGATCGGTTGGGTAAATGGAGGAAGAAGGGAACCTCCGTTACTGATCCCACCCTGGTTAGTCTTGGAAGCCACTCAAATTGTATTTATGAGAGGTCATACATCCCCTATGTCTTCCCTACCCAATAAAATAAATGACACTCATAGAATGAATTTTTTTTTTTTTTATATATATATATATATTCCGGTCTCGTCGGGTACCTACACAAAAGACACTGTACAGTTCTTGAACACATTCTTATGTCAGTCACGTCTTCTTTTGTCAAAGTGCCCTCTCTGTTCCTTTCTTACGTTCCGTAGTAATCGCTAGAATGTGGGTCGTTACCGTCTTCGGTCGAAGATGGAACTACTAACCATCGAGTCTGCCATTTCTTAGGGGGACGTTAAACCCTTTGGGTTCAAACTAGGGACCCAGTCCTTCTAGGGGACCTCTTCCCTTACCGATGAGTGACGTCATAAGACCGGACCTCTTAAGATATCTGTCTCCTCGGACCGTCCAATGTCAGGTACCCTGACGTTTCTCAGTCTGTGCTGACTTGCTAAAAAGTGAGTGTGAATGGAACTACTAATCGTATTTTAAGTGAACAATCTCAATTTAAAAGTAGTAAACGTTCGACCGAAAGAGTGATCCCGTGGAAAGTCACTAGAGTCCAGTCGGAAAGTAAAGATAAAATGACTTGAAATAAGACCCCCGTCTGCCACAACTGTCTTTGCACCGTGACCGGAGTCGTAAATAGTAGAGCTCCGGTGTGAACAATTTAGGTATCGCGACTAGTATAAGGTAAAGAAGGTTGACAAGTTTCATTTAATGTCTGTAGTATCTTAAAGAAGACGTTCCCAGAGTCGTACAGGGGCTTACTGATCTTGAGAAACTTTTTAGTATCAGTGTGTAATCCTGTGGATGCAACTCTCAATGACTCCGTAGTAACGGAGTCGTATGTCAATAAACCGGCGTACCGGAAGTACTCGGAACTTGACTGGACTCGGGGAGAGAACTCGTGTACGCCATCTGTCATCGGGAATCTCAGTGTTCGTTTAAATTCAAGGACTACACTGAGGAGGTTACCAGGAACACTAGTTGTCAGATGAGGGATGGTTCCGGAGGGGATATTGGGACAATCTATTCTGGGTGTGTCTCGAATTGGATTTTGAGTCGAGAAAAGCCAAAATTATATGGTCATCCTTAATTCTTAGAGTCTTGTGAAGTGAATGCCTGGGATTACTTTTGTACACGGGGTCCAAGAAGATCCCAAAGGGACGGAGGTGGGAACTGGAGACAGAACTGAAGGGACTCCCCGGGGTCCTCCACTCCATGAAGGAGGTCCTGAACACTCATTATTTCGAGAGACATAGTTTAAGATAACAAGAAAATAACTTGGGATCGAGGAATCGGTCGTGGGACACGAGGTGAACTTAGAATTAAATAGGGTCAGTATTGTTAGAGTTTATTGTTATGCTTTAAACTGTCCTACACTTGCAACTTGTCTGACGGACAAAATTCATTCAGTTCTCCGACCGACGTAGTTTTACGACAATACCGAACGTGACGATTCAGTACCGATGAAAAAGAGACAAGTCTAAAGAAAGACACGACTCTAATAGACCACAGTAACTAAAGGTCGAAGTGACCTTCATATTTGATATTTCTTTCTTTGAAGTGTTATAACTAAATTTCTTTCCCCCCTCAGATGCTTCATTACAATTAATCCATTTAATTGTGTGAGACATAACTCACAATCGATGAGAAAATCTCTACAGTGTCAAAAACGTGTTTAGGTTCGGTTTCTCCAACTGGTCTTATTAGTAAATCTTTCATAAGAGATTATAAAAAGACACTAAAGGACACTACGGAGGACGAACTTCGGAGTCTCATAAACATTAGTCGTCACGAAATGTTTAACGAGACCCCTTAATAATGAACCTCTACTTGTCTTTGTCTTTCAGTCAGTAATTTTAGGTGGTTTCAGAAGGGTGACTGATGTCTCTCGTCGAGTTACTCATATATCCTATGAGTATGATTGTTCCGGCCAGGAGACGGTGCACGAAGAGGTCGATGTCGGGTTCTGAGACCAAGTAACTAGAAATAAAGGGATCTCAGCCGTGTCACGTATCATTTACGAGTTATTTAAAACTTCCCCCCTCCATATTCAATCCAGTTTCGGGTAGTAAAAGTTTGAGAGAGACTTAGTGTTAGTATTCCAGGTCTCCTGTCACAAGGGATTCTATCGAAAGGGTTCTGTTAACAATAGTCACTGACACGTTATTGGCAAAGACGTTAAGAGTTTCTGTAAAGTCATTTTCTTGACCGTACCAACCCCGAACTATTGTCCGGACTGTTGTACATTGGGGGGAACTGACTGACAAAATGGGAGGTCTACCACCCCGGTCGTAGTCCCACAAAAGTCTCCACAAGAGACGTCACTCCCGACCACCATGAGGAGGTCGGTTCCCATGGTACTACTCAAGAACGACTATATAAATTCCGGAGATACGACTTCCATAAATGACTGTTTAAATAAGTCTTTTAAGAATAGGAACAAAAAGACGTCCAGAGTAAGTTGGAAGAAAAATAGGAATATTGGGTAGGGAATCCCCTTTTTAATTGATTTAAATTTAAAGAAGGATTTCTTTCTTCAATTTATGGTTACTTATTGAAAATAAAAAGTTAATTTCTAATACGAGATCTCCTGGTGTGTGGTACTATTATATACACTCTAAAAAAAAAAAAACGGGTGATTATTGGTTCAAATGGAGAACACCCGTTGGAATAAGGGTAAGGTTTACGTACGAATGATTCATTACACAGAAAGAAACGAAAGAAGTTATGAAACGGAAGTCGAAAATTTTTCTTGTAAAATTTATACTTCTAAAATCAACACTAAATTTTCGGTACATTGTATTTTAAATGGTAGAATCTGTATAAAATCACATGTCAATTCATCACAACTTAAAAGTATAATAGAAACCCGTCTCTCGTACGATTAGACGTAGAAGAGTCAAAATTACATATACGAAACTTCACACGTGTGGAGGAAAGGACAAACTTATAAACTTACGATACAGACTTACAGACACACACACACACACACACACGAGCACACACATAAACTATAGGATCCTCTAAGAACCCAGTATCAAAGACAGAGTATTTGACACAGTATCAAACACAAAACTTTTTAAGAGTCGGTATTCAAAACTTTATCGAGGACACACGAAATAAAGAGAAAGTAGTGGATGACTAAGATTGGCATGTTTATAATAAAGCAAACGATGTAAAGGAGTTGAGAATTTACAAGACTAGAACCCACCCACCCCAAGATGAGATAAAGAAAAACGTAAAACCAAACCCAGTAAACATAACTAGACAGAAAAAACTGACTAAAAAACTCACTAAGAAAGGAACCCAGATGAGTACTCAGGTACTTTCCATGAGAAGAGAAGGACACGTAAACTAAAGATCGCAAATTTAACTAGTAAAGAACATCAAAACTACAGACGACTTAAAAGGTCAGACCAGAGAAGATAACACATAAGAAAGATGATCTCGTTATAAATAGTTGGAACCGTCATTACTATAAAACCTGACCCATTAAAACGTAACAGTTCCTGACAGGACCCCCAACATTCTATAAATCGTCGTAGAGACTGGAGATGGGAGATCTACTCTGGTATTTTTTTTTTTTTTTTCAGAGGTCTATAACAGTCTACAGGGAGAAGGTTCCACCCCCTTCATAGAAGGGAAGGGTCGACTCTTGAAAACGAAACTCTTGAAATTGTATAGTCAGTATCAGTAAAATTCAGGGGAAGTGGAATCAACGAAGTGGACGGGGGATAAACTACCGAAGCAGAGAAATATTTATCAAAGTAGTCTTGAAAGAAAATTAAAAAATTTTTAAAATAAGTAAAAAATCCCGGCGTGACCCAGAATCAACGACACAGAACCGAAGGAGATCAACGTCGTTCACGTCCGGTAAGAGGTTAACATAAACACTCGAAGAGTAACGTGTCCGAAGAGATGTTGTTCGCCTCGTCCCCGACATCGTGTGAGCTCGAAGTCGTCAACACTAAATGCCTCAATCAACGGGGTACCTTACGCCTTAGAAGGGTTTGGTCCCTAACTTGGGTACAGGTACGTAACCGTCCACCTAAGAATTGGTGACCTGGTGGTCCCTTCGGGACGAAACAGAGAAAGTTGACAAAAAGAACGGTAAAACACACGTAGTATTAAAAAGTAACTTTTGGTCTTAACGTTTTTGTTCTCTATAACTCTATTTACAAAAATAGGAATTTCTACTCGTACAAAAAGGAAGTCAATACGTAATTCCATCCACACACTATTACGATGAGAGGAGCTCTACACCCATCCAAAAATTCAAACAACGTGGTTCTGAAATTTAAGTAGAGAACTGTCGAAGAGTTGAATGAAAGTAACGAAGGAGAAAACGACGAGGGATCCCAGACAGGGAACGTCCTGGGGTGACCACGAAAATGAATCCCGATGAATCACAGGTACCGACACCCTTCCCCTGTCACTTTGAGAGACACTGTAAGATCAACTAAGAGCCAGAAGTCACAGCACTTCGTACATCCAAGAACGGAAAGGAGGTCCACACTACGACTCAGACCACACGTAAAGACGTGTCGGGAGTCCTAGTCTCGAAGAAAAGACAGAGAAAAACAGAGGTCGACATCAATAAAGGTGGTCACGTGAGTCCTATGTCAACATTACTCGATGAGGGACGTCTAATTATAAACAGGGACTCTATTCCATTTTGGGCCGTCGAGCGTCACCACTGGGGAAAGAAGGGGTGAAGGGAAGAAGAGGAACCCGTTATTTCTGGTTTTAGTGGGGTGACTACACCTACTAGAAAAGGGACGTCTAAGTCAGAAGAGGGGATCTCCCGCACTCATTCCCTCTTCAAAACCGTTACTGATCCCATACCAAAAAGGTCACCAGTCCATACCTACACTCTCAACCTGACACTTCTTTCGACTCGCGGCTTCTTAACTACGAAAACTTGACACCACAACCTCTTCTAGAACTCTCAGGGAACCTGACGTTCCTCTAGGTTGGTCAGGTAAGACTTCCTCTAGTCGGGACCCTAAAGAAACCTTCCTTACTACGATTTCGACTTTGAGGTCATGAAACCGGTGGAGTACGTTTCTCAACTGAGTAACCTCTTCTGAAACTACGACCCTCCCTAGCCCGCGTCCTCCTCTTCCCCTGCTGGCTCCTACTCTACCGACCTACCGTAGTGACTGAGCTACCTGCACTCAGACTCACTTGAGGCCCTCAACCACTACCTGTCCCTCCGGAGCACACAACACTAAGTACCCCAGCGTCTCTCAGCCTGTCCTGACTCACTGACTTTACTTGACTTGACTTGACTTGACTCACCCAGGGAGGGTGTCGGACACGACATCCTCTCGGTATCCTCTCAGCATCCTCTCAAAGAGAGGGTACCTCTCTGATTAGAGGGATGGAAGGAACACTCAAGACCACCCCAAAGACCGTCTTCTCGGAGGTTCTCTAACGTTTTTGATGTACAGACTATGTGGGGGTGAGACTGAGTGTAAGTGACTTTGTACTCCAACGACAACCGAATAACTCACAAGCCACCGGGAAACCGGTCATTTGTTTACGAACCCAGAACGAAAAAGAGATGTTTATGTATACGAAGGGAACTAAAGTCCAACCAACAAACGGGACTTTGTAGTCAATGGACTAACCAAGTTCTTTTCAGTGTTTACATTTCAGAAGGTTCTAATAAGAATATACTCGTACCCTAATTGCGAAAGATTGACAGATATAGAAGTTCCACTTTCACCTTCCGAGTAGTACTGTAAACTTCTTATAGACGTTATCTTTAACTCGAGACCTAATTACAAAAAGGGGAGAAACCCGTCCAATTTACAAAAAGGATAGTAAAAGACCGAACATAACAAAAATCTGGTTTTTTTTTTTTTTCCTTTTTTCTAACTAGTACTGACAATGGAAACAAGAAGTCACAGACGACACAGAAAAAGAAAGACCGAAGAGAATACTAAGAGACAAGTAGTGAACTAAAGTTCCTAAACAGATACTATAGGATACGTAAATAAAAATAATACAGACTCCAAGTAACTTGAAGAACCTAGTAGGTCAAACCTTTTAGTTTACGAAAAAGACGGGAGGAGACGGAGAGGACTAGATAAATATACATAATATCAATTATAACGAAGTGTCAATTAAACTTTAATCTTCTGCGAGGAACCTTCTTTTCGATACTGTTTAGATGTGTCGATAATTTTTTCATCTCTGTAGTGAAACGGTCGTTTCCAACCCTATCAGTTTCCATAGGTCATCAGTATATGTCTATACTTTCAACTTGGTATTTCTTCCGACTCGTGACTTATTAACTACGAAAGTTAAACGCTACGACCTCTTCTGAGAACTCTCAGAGAACCTGTCTTTCCTCTAGTTTGGTCAGTTAGGATTTCCTTTAGTTGGGACTTAGTAGTAGCCTTCCTGACGTCGACTTCGAGGTTATGAAACCGGTGGACTACACTTCTCGGTTGAGTAACCTTTTCTGGGACTACGACCCTCTCTAACTCCCGTCCTCCTCTTTCCCCGTCGTCTCCTACCCCACCGACCTACCGTCAGAGCTGAGTTACCTGTACTCAAACTTGTTCGAGACCTTTACCGCTTCCTGTCCCTTCGGACCACAGGACGTCAGGTACCCTAGTGTTTTTCAGTCTGTACTGAATCTCTGACTCGTTGTTGTGTCAAGAAACTCACAGGAAGAAAAGGCAAAGAGGCATAAAGATAAACCTCTTTGACAATAGTCCAAATATCTAGACACTTTGCAAGTAAAATCCATAACCGAATAAATCGAGATCTTTATGGGGAACGGAGATTTATTGGAAGGTTGAGATAAATACAAGTACCGAGAGAAAGTTAGAAATTCATATTAAAATTATCAACTAATCACCTGAACAAATAATTAAGGTAGTAGACGGTAAAACCACCGGTAAATACAACTGAATATAAAGAGGAAATGCCAATACAAAAGAACGAAGAAATGTCTTGATTATCGAAAGGTAACAAACAACGTGTAGAATGGAAGATTCTAAGATTTAGAAGTCACGAACCTGAAAAAGAAAGTTCACAGGCCAAGTCAAGTCAAGTCAACTAGTCGACACAGGCTGAGACACTGGGGTACTTGGCGTCGTGCGGTCCGGAGGGACAGGTAGTGGTTGAGGTCATCAAATGAGTGTGAGTAGAGGTAACTCAACCACTACGGTAGGTTGGTAGAGTAGGAGACAGCAAGTAAGGGAAGAGGAGGACGGGAGTTAGAAAGGGTCGTAGTCCCAGAGTCGACTTTCGACTCAGTCGAGAAGCGTAGTCCACCGGTTTCATAACCTCAAAGTCGAAGTTGTAGACAGGAATGTTACTTGTGGGACCTGACTAGAGGCAATCTTACCTGACCCATCTAGGTAAGTCAAGTTCCCTGAGAGTAAATAATATTTAGTCGAATTGTCAAGGTTCAGAAATTTTTTTAACCGAGACTCATCGTTAAATCAGGTCCCGATTTAATTTTAATAAGACTCCAACACTTGAAAGACCCTAGAGAAGACTTAATGGTTTCACAAGTTGTTCCACAAACGTAAGACCGAGGAACCTTGAACTTGTAGACTGTGTTTGAGACTATCGAAAAGTCAAGGGTTAAACAGGTATCAACAAGGAAGAGACCAAGACGAAAGAAAGGACTAGACAAGTATGAGTCGATTTATGATTTCCTCTACGAATACGTCTTAAGACTTCAAACGCCGTTTATAGTCGAAGAAATCCTCGGGGTTTGAGACTAGACAGGTGAGATGAGTCTTTTTGGGGGCTCAGGACAGACCCAAGGGGAGGAACATAACGGTAGACCTTTCAAGGATGTCCGTCTCGACCCCGATAGTGTCACTAGTGTAGAAGAAAAAGAAAAGTCCCTAACGTCAGAACGTGACGGAGAATCCATTATGGACTTTTTCCAATAAAATACGTGAAACAGATCAAAAGATCCCAGAATATTATTTCTATGCACGAATAAACTACAAAATTCAGAAAACTCAAAATAGTAGTAATAAAAGTAATAACAACAATAACAGAAGTAAGGGAGAAAAATGGTAAAGTATTTTAGGGTAACACACCTAAATAATCAATAAGTAGACGACGACGATGACGATTCAGTGAAGTCAACACAAACTGAGACACACTGGGGTATCTACCGTCGGGTGGTCCGAGGGGGTAGGGACCCTAAGAGGTCCGTTCTTGTAACCTCACCCAACGGTAAAGGAAGAGGTTACGTACTTTCACTTTTCACTTTCACTTAAACGAGTCAGCACAGGCTGAGAATCGTTGGGGTACCTGACGTGGGATGGTCCGAGGAGGTAGGTACCCTAAAAGGTCCGTTCTCATGACCTCACCCCACGGTAACGGAAGAGGTTCAATAAGTAGATCAGGGGGTGAATATTACCTCACCCATCGGAAGAGAAGAGGTCCCCTAGAAGGGTTGAGTCCCTGACTCAGGTCCAGAGGGCGTAACGTCCTCCTAAGAAATAGTCGACTCGGTGGGTCCTTTGGGATATTCATCCATAAACTGTATAAAGGTCAGAAAACAGGGAGGAATGCCTCAAAGTACCTTCTTTGAATACGTTTGTCATAGAATACATAAATGATCGAACGGAAATCTTATGTACGGGACTTCCCTCCCCTCAAAGAGTTAATTTTAAACTAGGTCTATTTTCAGACGATCTCTCACGATCGTAGAGTCTTTGAGATAAACCCTTTAAGGATGGGGTTTTCACTTAATTCAAGTACAGACTTGGGACTTAAACTAGACGTACAAAAATGTTCAGATGTACATACTTAATTTTATCTTTTACGAGACAATGAATGTCAAAAAAAAACAACAGTTGAAAACAAGAACACCTCTAAATAGAAACATCAGTATACATTGTTACCAAATAATTAAGGTTAAAGACATTTTGTCAGGTAACACGTTTTCTTACTATTAAATAAATAGGATATATTCCATTCCCGAAGGAACCACCGAGTCTATCATTTCTTAGACGGAGATTACGTCCCCTGTAAATGGGTCCAAAATATAGATCAAAAACAGACAATGTTTCTAACGATGATACTGTTAGAGTTCAGAAAAAGACTTGTGTTCATGTGTAGATATGTCATAAAGTATTTGTTTTAGACCCAAATTGTTTTTAATGGTCTGTTTTGATATCCTTGTTTATGTGTCCACTAAGTTCATAATGTCAATACTCTTTTACTGGTTCTTTCCAATACTGATGTTTTAATCATCTTAGTCTTTCAATTATTTGTAGACTTTTTTACCTCTTAAAACAGTATATGGACCTTTTTATATATATGAGTAATTTAACTTTTTTATAAGACGGTTATCAACTCTTGACTTCTACCCCAATAGTCATTTGATCTTTGTCATGTTCTCTTCTAGTGACTTCACCTTGTGTCTAGTGAGGTTTAGTAGGTCCGTTCCGTGTCCCTGGTTTTTTCACTTTTCTTACATAATGTAACTTTAATTATTGTTTTTGTACTAAAAACAATCGTGAACTTAAGTCGTGACGTCCCTTTCAGGATTGTATTTATTATTCCTGTCTTTTTGTTTATGTCATAACATTTCTTTTTATTTCATTTTTATTTTTAATTTTTTTTTTTTTCTTCATTCTGCAAATTCCCAATCCCTTCTTTCTTCAGTATATGGTCTACTGTATTATGGATCTTTGAGATTGTATTTCTTTATTAGTCCAAATATTTATTTAAATCGTTTCAATGATTTATACAATAGTTACATTTGATAATCATAAAATCGTAAAAGTACATGATCGTTGTTTATCTTTACTTAATTTTCCTAATGTCATAATAAACCTTTATTGTTTACGGATCCCTATTTATATTATTTCTATATCCCTTAAACATGAGAAATTTGATGTTTACAGTGACTTTCTTTAATTTATTAAGTATTTATTTACTTACTTGTATCGCATAGTTAAGCGACCACCGAGTCTACCATTTCTTAGACGGACGTTACGTCCTCTGGACCCAAGTTAGGGACCTGATCTTTCTAGGGAACGTTACACCCTCTGGACCCAAGTTAGGACCCAACCATACTAAAGGACCTCTTACCTCCTCAATCAGTGAGGTCATAAGACGGACCTCTTATGGTGTCTGTCTCTTTGGACCCTCCGATGTCAGGTATCCCAACGTTTCTCAGACTGAACTGACTCGTTGAAAGTCATCAATTTTTGAATTTTAACATATAAACTTTTTAAAGTATTGTGGTTAAATATCTTACGTTGATTAGGGTCTGTTTTAAGGTCGTTTATAAAAAAAGACATTTTTACATATGTGATAAATTTTTACGAATCCTTAAGTGTCCTGAGTTTCATCGGTTCTGTTATAACTTCTGTTTTTGAATGACGTAAAATATAAAAATTTTAAATTTACAGTGTCTTTTTGTATATCAAAGGGTAAAAATAGTGAAATTCGTATATCAAGTGACGACTGACATAAGTGAAACAATACTTTGTCTAGAGGTCTTGAAAAAGTAGAACGTTTAGATTCCGATATATAGATAGTCAAAAGGAAAGTGGGTAGGAGGGTCGAGGACCATTACTGGTAAAATGACAGAAAGAGATGCTTGAACTGATAAAATATACCGAGGGGGAAGGGACCCTAAGAGGTCCGTTCTTGTGACCTCACCCAACGGTAAAGGAAGAGGATATATATATATATATATATATATATTAAATAACAACGATACATGACTTAGACCTCTTCCTTTACCGTTAGGTGAAGTCGGGAGAAGGGACCTTTTAGGGTACCTGTCTCCTCGGACCATCCGATGTCAGGTACCCCAGTGTTTCTCAGCCTGTGCTGACTCACTACAATGTTTTCTACATTGAAAGGTCCCATTGTGACTTACTTCCAGAACTGTTAAATTTTAAAGGGAATTGTATCTCTAAGACTAGTATATTTGTTTCCGGTCACCTGGTGAGCTGGGGTCCAGGAAACGTCGCGACCTAGGGACTGTTCGGACCACAGACGTATAGGAAGACCGTCCTGTACGTGTCATCGTAGTGACGGACAGAACTCCTACACGAAGATCAAATAGTATCTGAAGAAAGGAGACGTTACAAGGTGGTTTCTGGTTGTTATTCACCACCAGTTCCAGTAGAGTCACTTACTCCTCTTTCTTGTCGAGGGGGCAAACACGAATATTTGTTTTGTTTTTTCATGAAAGAAAGTGATAAAAGATTTATCACGACCCGCCCCGGTATAAGTACCAAGGACTACGAAGAATATGGTACACTTCGTCAAACTTCAGTTAATACCACAAGTACCCTACTTCAGTTAGTTAAGTTCTAATACTTATTACAAGTCTATACCTTCACTTAAAAGAGTTTGTGGAACAAAAACACCTGTAATATCTTTAGACCGGGTGCATATGAATTCTTAGATTACACACCTATAAACCACTAAGAATAATTAAAGGAAGAGAGGAATGAAGGACAGATGCAGAAGGAAGGACACTAATTAATTAACGAACTAATTAGTTTCTGAGGACTGTAGGAGAGTTCCGATTCATACATACGTATATAAGTGTCCTTTTTGTACCTAATTCCTGAAAAAGACACAAAACGTACAAAGTAAGGAACTTTGGGACTCACACTGGGGTTTCCGATAAAACAGTAGAGGTGAAATGATCTCTCTTTTGACTCTGTTCCCCGACTTTATGAACCGGTCCCGAGGCACTTGTCACTTACCGTTTCAACCCACGTCTCGCGTTCAGGTTTCGGGTTCAGAACCAAGGTCCGGGGAGGGACCCTAACACGGGGAGGGTGAGATCCTCGACCGTCAGTGACTCTGGAGCCACTCGAACACGAGACCGTCTCTTTTCGTGTCCTGTGACACCCTCCTCGACCGCCAGGTAAGACGATGGAGTTGGACTCATTACTCTCGAAGGGGGGTACCCTCACCTCGGGGTCAATACGACACTTGGGTTGGGGTTTGGTTTGGAGGAAATAAAGGACAGGTACCCCACACAGGTCTCGTGGGAGTGAAAGGTCTTGTTCCGTCTTCCTCGTCGCAGGGTGTCTGGCCGTCGACACGGAGAAGACCCTACTTCCTACGTACGGACCGAGGTGTAGGTACCTACACGTTACGGAAGGTCCCGGGTCCACTCGTGAATCGCCACTCTTATCGTAGGGATTGCAGTCTGAACCTGGAACTTCTCGTTAAGACTAATCTCCTGTGTAGACCACCTAAGTAATCGTTACGGTCCTGGGTTAAGGTTTAATTTTTAGAACTCAGACCAAATTTTTTTTTTTAACGTAACAACACTTATAGAAAGGATTTCCTAAAGGAACAGAATCCGACCGACCACGTGCTTTTCCCGATTGTTTCACTCCTGTATCGGGACTGCGGGGAGTTGAGGTTTATTCTGTAACTCCTCGGTAGACAGACGAGGCAGGTGTCGCGCGTCGTCGGCGACACTGGACCCGAGAAGCGACACTACGGATCAAGGGTCTTCCACCGAAAAGTCTCGAATGTGAAGACCCTCTCCAGACGTCCTCTCCCCACGCCACGTCCGATGGTCGTCGAAGGAAAGGGGGGAAGGATTTAACGAGGTTCGGGACCTTTCCAGGACCCCACGTCGCAGGAGAGGGGAGGTCTAAGGTGTCTTTGGGTAGGGACTACGACAAAGATCGTAGAACAGCGACAGGGAACTTAGACTCGGGTTGTCGGCCGGGTTCCTCGTGGGTCCAAGTCTAATGTGTTTGGCAGACCCCTCCCGACCGAGGCCCGACGGGACCTCGACGGACGAGTGGAGTCGTGGAAGGACTCCTTGTCCTTACATTGGAGTAAACACGTCACTCTGCGACGTGTCTGTCCTACGGCGGATGACCCTCCCGTCGACCTGTGACTCTACCAGTCTGTAGACCAGAGACCACCCTGATGACACAATCCTTTGCAAGTACGAGCGGGACGTGGAGGGACACGACTAACGAACTTCGTCTCTTGTGTGGTGTGTCGGTGAGAGACGAGGATGTCAAGGGTCTTTAGTTCGAGACGTCATACAGATAGCCCGGGATGAGTGGGTGGAGAGGGTCCAGTTCGACGAGGCGGGGAGCTATCACAGTCTCCCTACCTAGACACAACTGTCGTAAAAGACGACCAAAGATGGGTACACTACCACCTCTACCTGTAAAGTAAGTACTGACTTTTACCAACAAAGTAAGTACATGGGTGTNAAACGAAAAAAAAAAAAACCCCCCCCCCAGTACTCAAAAATTTGAGTGTAGAATTTGTCTTCCACAAAAGGTTTGGTTTTTATGATCTACATGAATCACTTTTCTTTCTACTTAACAGACTAACGACACGTGTTACCAAATTGTCTCCTCAGAGAAACTTTCCTCAACTAAATTAGTGTTGTGAGTTACCTTAACAGTAATCATAGTAAATTGGTTTGTTAAACACTCATTTATGTTCATTTAAGTCGTTAAATTCGACTGTTATTCGAAATGTATACGTACGTACGATTCAACAAAGTCGACACAGCCTGAAAAACGCTGAGATACCTAACATCGGGTGGTCCAAGGACAGATACCCTAAGAGGTCCGTTCTTAAGACCTCACCCAACGGCACCGGAGGAGGTCACCCAAAAGGATTGGGTCCGTAGCTTGGACGTAGATAATTGTAGAGGTCGTAACCGTTCTCCCAGGAAATGGTGTTCGTGGTGGATCCTTCAGGGGTACGGAGTATCGTCTTATGTGTTTACACCGTAATCTTTCTCGGATAATTATGTTTTAATGTTGGTTTGATATACTCTACTTGTAAATTATTGTATCTATTATTTTTAATATGTTAATTCTCAAAAAAACAATGACTATATAACCCCTAAATTTTATAAAAACAACTTTTTACGTATTACTTACTTCTATGTCAAAGTTTTATTCTTTCGAGTTAACGTATAATTACTGGATGGTAGTGACCGAACTCGTACAAATGGAAAACGAAATAAAACAAAGTAAGGTGACGGGGAGGGGTGACTGTCAACAAACTTGTTACTTCATATCTAAATTCTCTGTTTCTGTAAAAAAAAAGGGGACTCTATAGTGTAATAGCAAACGATAAATGTACTATTCATTATTAAACAGTCGAAGGGTTCGAAGTCAATGAGTGTATCTGTCGACGTCACGGTGAGAAATGGTAGATTTTAATGTTTACCGTGACACCAGACAACGGACGACGACTATAGTGAAATACTGAGGGTGGGTGTAGGGATGACACTATTTGTGACGTAGCTATTCGGATTTTTCGAAGACCGTACATACGTCACGAGTCCACTCGAAATAAAAAAGTATTCCTACGATTGTATTTTACGAAATTTGAGTCTTAAACCCTTAGCATAGACGGGTGTAATTTAAAATACTATGGTACTACACTTGACTTCTTTCACATATTCATCCAACTCTGAATATAAAGATTGTTTAAGTCCGTGGTACAAAAGTTTTTATTACTTAACCCTTCAGACTTTTCTAATACCTTCCCCTCTCGGAGGTCCGTTTGAAACTTTCCAGAACTTCCAATCTTACGTCCTCAAATAGAACTCTAGTACAAACCAGGTGACTTACTAGTAGGTGGGACCCGATTACATCTTGTCTCTCGTGGGGATCGTACTCTTCTTTATGTTTCTTGCTCTATATCCCCGGTACCTCTCCCTCTCCGCTGACATCCTCCGAGACGTACCCGAAGGGACCCTGTGTTACTGACGACTCTTAAGTCAGTTTCTTCCCTGACAAACATACCGTGGTAATCGACCGACCTGACATCAGTTACCCGTCCCTACCTCTTACTCCTACCAATCCACTCTCACTATCGCGTGTCTACGGGACACGTTCCCCGACCCCTCCGACCCGCCCCCCTGCACCCTTTTAAATCTTGGACCTCCTTGTAGTCCCTGGAAACTTACGTTTTTTACACATATTTCAGTCTGAATTCTCAACCTTACGTCAACACCTCGGTCTCAGACACCCTGTAGTATGCAGTGTGTCATAAAAAGCTAGAAATAGTCTTCTTGTTCCCCGAGGGCACCACCAGGTCACCATTCTGAGACGAGAAGGTGATGTCCACTGTACCTAAACTAGGGACCGTCCGCTTGATTCTAGAGTGTACGACACACCGGTCTTTTATTTTGTTTCTTGAAGTAATTTTATAAGATGTTTCTATTCGTTAATTTTTGGTACCTCAGACTTCTAAACACAAACTTTATCGTAGAAACCAACCGGTACCTCCACCCTGACTCATCTTGTATTTCGACCATACTAAGTACACCTCTATAAAACAAGGGTCCTTTCCCCTCTCTACCACTACCGAAACTGATCCTGTGACTACTCCACAAACCATGTCTCACTTCTCTAAACGATCTTTGTTATGTGGTCCTGGGTCTCCTCTCCCACAGACCTGAGTGACAGTGGAAGACTTAACATGGGTACCCACCCACTACCACTGTTAGTTTTTTCTTGTGTAACCTTCTCTGAAAAAAAAAAAAAAGTACCTTTTTTCTCCATTCAAACTCCTACCCAGATCTAGTATTCCTCGTCAACTAATCTTCACAAATAACTACTCGGTTCAGTCCCGAAGACGTTCACCGAGTCCCCGTTTCTTAGACGGACGGTTAAGTCCCCTGCGACCTCTGAACCCAAACTAGGGACCTCCTCCTTTACCGTTGGGTGAGGTTATAAGAATGGCACTTTTGGGGTACCGGTCTCCTCGGACCACCGACATCAAGTACCCCATCGTTTCGTTGACTCGTGTCTCCGTGTCGACAACTTACAACATTACTTTCATGACTTATTTTCATTCATTAGAGGTTAATTTTATTTGTTTAAATATTAATTTTTTTTCTTTCATTACTCATTCGTGTTCTGCAGATCCCCACTCTCTACTCACTCTTGTCTCGGACTCCTTTAAGTCACTGGTGGTCTCGAGAAGGATAAAGATACAGATGATGGGTGGACAAAATAGGTTTCTTTATACCTATTAGGTAAAATTTACGATGTTTACTTGAATATATTTTTTTGTCCTTCCCTGGTTGTCTGTGTCGTTTGTTTTGAATACAAATGGTTTCCTCTTTCTCGTCCCTTCCCTATTTAATCCTCAAACCCTGACTATATATATGACACGAAGTAGGTCGGGTCACAAAGAGTACTACATGAGACGTACATTCAATTTATTCGTCCACTGTTATATGTCGGAACTACATGAGGAAAGGGATGAACCTTGGTCAGACGACAAGGTTCAAGCCAAGACAGTGAAGAACTTGACGTATGTCCAAAGAGTCTTAGTTATTAGCTGTTTCTGAATGACATATCGTGTTCCTTGATATAAATTACAAAACATTATTGGATTCCCTTTTCCTAGACTTTTTCTTATCTATATATAAACACATATTGACCTAGCAAAACGACATGTAGACTTTGATTGTACTGTAACATTTAGTTAATATAAAGTTAAATTTTTTACTAATTTTATTTAATAAACAGTAATCTTTAATCTTTTTTATGCTAATTGTGTAAATTCCGTTCATCGTTTTAGTGAAAAGAGAAGAAGGGAACTCAAGATTTTAATAAAGGCGAAGCTTCTTGGGTTCTCACCGGAGATATCTCGCCTCTAATGGAAACCAATGTGGTCACGGGGTCGTTCCGAAGGGTCCACCGAGACGCCTTTTCTTAGACTGACGGTGACGTCCTTTGTGTCCTCTGTACTCAAACCAGAGACCCAACCCTTCTACCGTTGGGGGAGGTGATAAGGACGAACCTCTTAAGGTACCTGTCTACTCAGACCGTCCGATGACAGGAGCCCCGACTTCTCAGTCTGAGGTGACTCACGTGGTGTGTTTGTCACGAGATCGGTGAGACAGTTTTCTACTATTTTCTAACCCCACGAAGACGACAGGAACACTGTAACTTGGTGTCCGGAGACACGGACCTCGAACGATCCTGTTAACTGTACAACAAGTCAACGAGTATCAAAATACGCTGAGAAACACTGGGGTACTTGACGTCGTACGGTCCGAAGGGACAGGAAGTGGTAGAGGGTCTCGAACGAGTTTGAGTACAGGTGACACAGTCGCTACGGTAGGTCAGTCAAAAAACTTTCAACTCGAAATTCGGTCGAAAAAGTGCGGGGAGAAAGTGAAAGTGGCAGTAGTTCTCCGAGAAATGAGAAACGAAAGACGGTATTCCCACCATAGTAGACGTATAAACTCCAATAACTATAAAGAAGGTCGTTAGAACCTGAGTGGGGAAAGGGTCTGGTCAGACACAAGGTACAAGTTAAGATTGACAACGAAGAGTTGGACGCATGTCTAAAGAGTCCTCCGTCTATTCCACCAGACCATAAGGGTAGAGAAATTCTTAAAAGGTGTCAAAGAAAACTAGGCGTGTCAGTTTACGAAATTACATCAGTTACTTCGTCTTTTGACTTTCACTTTCAACGAGTCAGGACAGACTGAGAAACACTGGGGTACCTAATATCTCAGGTACCTTAAGAGGTCCGGTCTTATGACCTCACCCCTCGGTAAGGAAAGAGGTCCCCTACAAGGCACGAAGTCCCCTAGAAGCGTTGGGTCCTGGAGGACGTAACGTACACCTAAGAAATGGTCGACTCGATGGTCCCTTTGGGATTACTTCGTTTTCACCTACAAAAGACCTCAAGAGATCGAAAAAGATACTAGGTCAACTCCAACCGTTAAACTAGAGGTCAAGGAGACGGAAAAGATTAAGGTCGAACATGTAGAACTTCAAAAGTCAAGTGTATGACAACTTAGAATCGAACTTCCTAAAACTCGTAATGGAACGACCGTACACTTTATTCACGTTAACACGTTGTTAAACTTGTAAGAAACAGTAACGGGAAGAAACCCTAACCTTAATTTCGACTGAAAGGTCAGGACACCGATGACGACTCAAAAGATTTAATCGACCGTATAACTCACGTTGTGTAATTATCACAGTAGAAAATCCTATACTTTATCGAGTCGACCTTAAGGTAGTAGAGGTGATCGAAACATCACTACGAAGGATTCCGGGTAAACTGAAGTGTGAGGTCGCACAGACCGAGATCGACCCACTAGTGTCGTATTACCAATAGACGTAGCAATTCTAAACACATATCAAGACACATACAAACGGTGGAGAAGAATTATAAAAGACGAAGACAATCCAGGTATTGTTAAACAGGAAATAACACGTGTAGAAATTATAGTATGTTTTCTGTACCCCCTTGACCTTTGACCACCTGTCTTAAGAAAATAGACTGGGTACCAAGGAGTAGGGAGACGACATCTTTTGTCGAGACAAGGACAGAGACCTTGTCACGACCTTTACAACTCAATCAGTAAATCTTTACACCTACCCCCTCTCCGACACACCGGAAAGGGGAGAGTGGGCAGGGGGAGTCTAGAAGGGAACGATTCTGTTTGTCTGCGAACCTTCAGGAGTGGGAGTCGATGTTCCAGTCATTAACTGTTAGACGACCCTTAATTTTGGTTAAAAGACACCGATGTCAGGTACGCTATCGTTTTCTCAGTCTGTCCCGAATAGCTGATTCGTTTTTGTTACGTCCATCGCGTGTCCTTAGTTTTGGGATCTCGACTAATGAACTTAAACTATACCATGTTTTCCAATTTTTTACTATCGTCCTAAGTCCTCCAATACTTAGACGACGTTTGGTTATTCCTTCTGAATTACCCAGGCATTTGTGGTATTTATAGAGGTCACGAATCTTAGGATGTCTTTTCAATCATTCGAGCTATTTATACCAACTCCTATGAACTTTCTTAATCACGGACTCAACATCTCGTGTACAAAATAGAATTCAGTCCCCTTACGACCGACCTAATTTCTCTCCTTATTCAGACTTTTTACTTGTTGTTAAACACAACAGAACTAGAGGGATCTCTAGATTCGATAAGGATCATTAATGTTTTTTGTTTCATCAGACAGGAACAATGTGTCCTTACACTACGACTATTAGTGTATGAAAGTTTACAGTACCTTTGGGGTTCTTCATGACTCTATAGTACAGGGTATCATTAAAGAGGGATCACGATGTGAAAGAGACAAGGTCCACCCTATGAGTTTAAGGAAATATTACCAGGAAAGGAATATGGTCTGACCCCTCTGTCCCGACGGAAGGGGGTCAAAAACAGTGACCGGGGAAATCATATCCTACCTTCCTGAAGTTTTGACAACGAATATAGGATCATCACTTCAGTGTTTTGAATTTGGAATTGGTGTCGAGGTTGTCCTCAAGTCAAATCGAGTCAGCGAGTAAGGTCAGGTTGAGAACCACTAGGGTACCTAACATCGTGTGGTTAGAAGGGGCAGGAAGTGGGTGAGGACCTCGAACGAGTCTGAGTGCAGGTAGTTCTACCACTACGGTAGGTTGGTAGAACAGGAGACAACAGGGGAAGAGGAGGTTAGAAATGGTCGTAGTCCCCTAAAAGGTTACTCAGTCAAGGAGTGCAGTTCAACGGTGTCATAACCTCGATGTCGAAGTCGTAGTCAGGAAGGTTACTCATAAGTCCCGACGAAAGAGGAACGTCAGGTTCCCTGAGAGTTCTTAGAAGAGGTTGTGGTGTCAAGTTTTTGTAGTCAAGAAAACGAGAGTCGTAAGAAATTACCAAGTTGAAACTGTAGTTATGTACTGATGACCTTTTTGGTATCGAAAGTCATCTGTCTGAAAACAGTTGTTTCATTACAGAGACGAAAACTTATACGACAGATCCAACCAGTATTGAAAAGAAGCTGCCCCGTTTGCAGAAAGTTAAAGTACCGACGTCAGTGGTAGACGTCACTAAAACCTCGGGGGGTTTTATCAGACAGTGACAAAGGTAACAAAGGGGTAGATAAACGGTACTTCTCTACTCTGGTCTACGGTACCAGAAGCGAAAGACTTACAACTCGGTTGAAAAAGTGAAAGGAGAAAGTCAAAGTAGTTCTCCGAGATCAAGAAGAAGTGAAAGGCGGTATTCCCACTACAGTAGACGTATAGACTCCACTAACTATAAAGAAGGACGTCAGAACTAAGGCCGAACGCGAAGTAAGGCGGGCCGTAAAACGTACTACACGAGACATAAACCTCTTCCGTTACCGTGGGGTGAGGTCATGAGAACGGACCTTTTAGGGTACCTGCCTTCTCGGACCATCCGACGTCAGGCACCCAAACGATCCACAGCCTGTGTTGACTCACTGAAGTGAAAGTGAAAGTACGTAACCTCTTCCTTTACCGTTGGGTGAGTCACAAGAACGGACCTCTTAGGGTCCCTGCCCCCTCGGACCACCCGACGGAAGACACCCCGGTGTGTCTCAACCTCTGCTGACTTCACTGAATCGTCGTCGTCGTCATCGTGAGACATAAATTCAATTTATTTGTCCCACTGTTTTATGTAGGAACTGTGTGAGAAAAGGGTCAAACCTTGATCAGACAACAAGGTACAGGTCAAGATTGACAACGAAGAACTAGACTTATGTCTGAAGAGTCCTCCGTCCATTCCACCAGACCATAAACGTATCGAAATTCCTAAAAGGTGTCAAACAACACCTTCTTTAAATGTGTTAGTACTAGAATAAACTTTAAAATCTGTAAACTAACTAAAACTGTTTCTTTGTGTATCGTAGACAGACTCCGACTTATCAAACTACTAAAACATTGTTACACTGTAAAGTGGTTTACTCATATTGTCGTAGACCGAAAGTATTCACGTGAACTCTTTTGGTTCCCTTTGAGTTAACTTTGTTTCTGAGTCATTATTTTATTCTCAAATAGTAAAAGTACATCAATTTTTAGAGAAATCTTTTTTAAATAACCTTATATTCACGAAAACCTCTTCCTTTACCGTTGGGTGAGGTCATAAGAACGGACCCTTTAGGGTACGTGTCTCCTAGGACAACCCGATATCAGGTACCCCAACGTTTCTCAGTCTATATTGAATCGATGATTTTGTTGTTGTTATTGTATCAACGAAATATTACAACACGATCCTCTTCCTTTACCGTGGGGTGAGGTCATGAGAACGGACCTTTTAAGGTACCTTCCTCCTCGGACCTTCCGACATCAAGTACCTCAGAGACTCCCAGCCCGTACTGACTTGTTGAAGTGAAAGTGAAAAGTGAAAGTACGTAACCTCTTTCTTTACCGTTGGGTGAGGTCGCAAGAACGGACCTCTTAGGGTCCCTGTCGCCTCGGACCACCCGACGGTAGACACCCCAACGTCTCTCAGTCTGTACTGACTTCGCTGAATCGTCGTTATCGTCGTCGTTGGAATTGGGTTTGGGATTGGAGAATAGGTCCTTTGTGGGATACTAAAACCGTTTTTATTGTGAAAGTCAAGATGACGGACTCGTGGCACTCTTCTTTTAAACAAAAACAAATATCCACCGCTCCTGTCTACAAACCTAATTATCGTTATTTGTCTTTCTTTTTCCGGTAGATACTTGACATCTCCAGCCTCGTTTCAACCTTTATGACTGACCAAAACCGTGTCGATGACATGCCTTAAGGTGGGACCAGAGTTGTTCCACTGAAAAAAGGATGAGTGTGTGTAGTACACTCCTCGGTCGTCGGTCCCTAGCTCCGGGTCAGACCCTCCGTGGTACAAAGGACCGTTCTTAAACCTCTCCACTAGTTCGGACAGTCGAGACGTCCCGACACCACAAATTCCGTCTTCACGACTATAATAGACCTTTACTGAACAAAGGTACACATGCACACATGTATGTGTATAACGGTCCTCTTTACAGTTATTAGAGGCTATACGTCTACTGTGGTGGGAATCCCGTCTTTCACTTCTCCCTGAGTTTTCGGAGAACTACTTTCACTTTCTCCTCTCACTTTTTCAACCGCATTTCGAGTTGTAAGTCTTTTACTTCTAGTACCGTAGACCAGGGTAGTGAAGTACCCTTTATCTACCCCTTTGTCACCTTTGTCACAGTCTGAAATAAACCCCCCGAGGTTTTAGTCACTTCTACCCCTAACGTCGGTACTTTAATTCTGTGAATGAGGAGCCTTCTTTTCAAAACTGGTTGGATCTATCGTATAAGTTTTCGTCTCTGTACTCGTGAACTCTTTTTTCACTTTAAATACCAAAACCCCACTTTACAGGATATCTATAGTTAATCCAGATTGACCAGATTACATAGTAAATTTCAAACACAAAGAAACAATTAAAAGACAAATCAACTAGACAGGTATCCACACTCACCCCATAATTTCAGAGGATGATAATAACACAATAATAATTAAAGGGGAAAGTATGAACAATCGTAAACAGAATGTATAACGACACGAGGATATAACCCACGTATATATAAATATTAACAATATAGAAGAACCTAACTGGGAAACTAGTAATACATCACCGGAAGAAACAGAGAAAAGTGTCGGAAACAAAATTTCAGATAAAATAGCTTATACTCATAACGGTGAGGACGAAAGAAAACCAGAGATAAACGTACCTTATAAAAAAAGGTCGGGAAGTGAAAGTCAGACATACGCAGGGAACAAAAGTCCACCCAGAGAACATTCGTCGTATATCTCCCCAGAACAAAAACATAGATAAGCCGGT